>LKUV01000116.1:0-185588 GCA_001414455.1 Hymenoscyphus fructigenus | reverse complement strand
TAGCTCTTAACTTAGCTACTGAAGAAGCTATATATATAATAGCTTTACTTAAAGAACTAGACTATTATAAACAAGTAAAGTTCCCTCTATATATAGATAATAAAAGTGCTATAGACCTAAGTGAAAACCCTGTCTTTCACGAACGTACTAAGCATATAAACGTTAAATATCACTATATAAGAGATCTTATAACTAAGGGGATTATAGACGTTATATATATCTCTATAGAGGAACAAAAGGCAGATAGCTTTACTAAGGCTTTAGATAAAGTAAAATATAATAGGTTCCTTAAAGAATTTAGCTTTATCTAAAGAGCTTAGCTTTATATACTCTCTTTAAAGAGGTATTCTCTTACTTAGTCTTTTAAACTTCTAAGTTAGTTTTTTATTTCACTTAAAGAACTACTCTCTTTAAAGAGGTATTCTTCTCTCTTTAAGTCTTCTTTAGTCTTATTAAGTCTCTATTACTCTATTAACATCTACTTTAAAGTTAAGTTACTAGTTTATCTTTTAAATCTACTTACTTCTACTTTAAAGTTAAGTAAGTATTCTCTCTATTATAAGTAAAGTACTTATTAAGAGAGTGTGTTAGTATTAGGTAATAATTACCTTACTTACTAATAGGCTTTAGGTTTAAATCTTAATCTATACTAGAATGTTCTAGAAGGTTTAATTAGCTGAACACGTGATTATAACATTCCTTTTGAATCTTCTAGCTATTACTTTATTTTTAAGCTATAGAAACTCCTAGAATCTCTCTAAGAAGTATATATAGCCTCTTACTGTTCTTATAGTTATAAATTAAGTTAATTTTAAGTCTTTATCTTATACTTATCTGATTCTATAGAAACGTGACCTAACAGCCACGTGACCTACCCTGCTCTGATCTAATTACTTCACCTATCACCTACCCTGTGCCTACTCTGTAGCCTACTCTGTAGCCTACCTTATATGTGCTGTTTACCTCTAATATCTTGTAATCCTGCTTTGTTATTATTAATAATACTTAGTAATAGGTCTTAATAAGTAACTAATTCATACCTATAGTTAGTATAGAATAGTATAACAAGTATAGTCTCTGTTATTAAACTATTATAAGTAAACTATACTAGAGACAGAAGTTTAACCTAGTTGTCTTGTTTATAGTTTATATAATATCTTAAGTATACTTTAATAACTTAGTTTATTTGTTTAGTTCCTTTATTTGTCTAAGAGTAGAAAGCTGTTAATAGCTTTCTCTTTACACCTAGTTGTTCTATAAAAGCTGTCTAGAATTTCAAGGTAAAGAGTTTATCTCTGTTAGAGATTATTTCTTCTAGTAGACTATATAGTATAACTACCTCTTATAGGAATATATAGGCTAGGTATTCTGCTGTACTTGCTTCTATATATAGTACAAGTATTATATAATTTATAAGTTATTTAATAATAACTAGGATTAAGTTATATATAACTCTAGTTATTAGGTTCTTAGATTTTAGTAGCTTGATTATAAAATCCTATAATATAGATCTCTAAGATATTTATAGTATTAGAGTAGTGCCTATCTGTCTATAAGGTATATAGCAGGAAGCCTTGTTTCTAGTATAGGTATTATACTCTGCTATTATGTCACGAATCACGTGCTAGCACAGGACTAGTGAAGACCAGGCGGCGCTCTAACAGGTCAAACACATCTACAAGAACCTACAGCCTAAGGGGATCGGTTAGGCTAACTAAACGATCTAAGGATTTCTATGCTATAGTTATTACGTGATATAGTTACATGACTGTTGGAGCTTACAGGAGCTTGTATTAAAGCTTAGAGATCTAGGGCTCCTTCTAGGCTCTATAAGAATAAAGGTTCTATATATAACTAACACGTCTGCTACTAGATAGAGGCTTTATACTTAACTTCTTTACTTTAGTATTTAATATATCTTGTTTTGACATCTTGAGTTCAAGTAACGAGTTTACCTTTAAGTAAACAACCTAGTAACTCTTACTTCCTACTATAACTAAACCGACGAAGACCTAGTTACACTTGTTAGACCTGTGAGTTTGTAATTCGTTATACTTTAAGCATCTGCTTAGAAGTAAACTGCTATAATGTCAGCTATATCTTCTACCTTGAAGGTAGCGCTAAAAGCAGCTACTACACTAGCTGTTGTAATAGTACTAACTGTTACTACTCTCTAAGAGGAAGTGAAACTACCTATCTTAAAACTATTTAATAGTTTACTAGAGAAACTTATAGAGTTTCTTATAAAAGCTTCTCTGTACTTAAACTTTTATATAGTGTAATTTACAAGCGAAACTAACTAAGTTATATAGCTTGCTACCTGTCTCAAAGAAGCAGCCTACAACTAGATAAAGCTATACCTTAAAGACTTCTAGAAGAACAAAACATCTAAAGGAAAGATATTAACGATTATGTTAGAAGTTACTAAGAAACTGTTCTAGGACATAAAGGGATTCAAAGAAGAACTTAATTAAGCATTTACAGATGTTAATTTAAAAAAGAAATCTGTCTAAGTATTATATAATCTTTAGTAGAAGAACTCTGTAGCTAAGTATACTTTACACTTCTAGCAGTATATAGCACAACTGAACTAGAACAACAAAGCTCTCTGAGAACAATTCTATAGAGGATTAAAGGACAACGTTAAGAATGAACTAGCAAGGGATAATCTACTAACCTTACTTAACGAATTAATTAACGACTTAATCAAAATCAACAATTAGAACTACAAACAAAGGCTTAAGAGAAAGAGAAGTTATAGACATTAAGTAAATCATAGAGGAAAGAGCTATAGAGATTCCATAGAAGTAGACGCTATAAACAGGACCTGGGTAAAGAAAAAGACAGGCAAGCAGAGCAAACTTTCCTAAGAAGAAAGAAACCGCTGACATAAGCAGAATTTATGTTACTTATGTAGCAAAACTAGCTATAGAGCAAGCGAATATAGCTTAAAGAAACAACTAATCAGGGGAAAGTAAGTCAATGCTACTAGCTGCAAGGAAGTAGTAGTACTTAAAGGCAGGCTACTCACAGAAGAGGAGCTAGCTAAGTATATTAGTATGTAAATCAAAGAAGTTAAATCAGCGAACGAATCAGATAATCCTATTCTAGAGGAATACTATAGTATACGTTTAGACTCTATAGAAATCCTTCTACTTCAACAGCTTGTAGCACTAGTCTAGGAATCTACTAGCGTAGACATTAAGAACACCTGGATATTAATATATAGAGAGGAACAAGAGTATAAGTAGAAGAATCTACAAAACCTAGAATAAATCTTTTAAACTATATAATTATACCTAGGTACATGTCTAAGGTTTGATTTAAAATATATTACCTAATAGTTAGGAGAGAGCCTAATAGGTTTAACAAGTATTAGTATAATCCTATAAACAACATTTGTAGAAAGGACATGCTTTAACCTAGCTAAAACAATTATTTCTATAGAGTACTTGTTAGAGTCGTCTAGCTTATTAGAGACAGGCAACTAGGAGGCAGTAAGCGAGGACCTAGAAGTAGAAGAAAAATAGACATTTATTAGTACCTATATAGATAGAAACCGTTAGGTATAAATCAACGAAATCAAGCCTAACTTCTAGAGTCTATATATATTACAAGAGAACAAACTAGTACTCTTAGACAAATATAAAGTAGTATTTGCTAAGAACTGTTAAATTACCTTTTGAAATCTCTGTTTAGAAAAGGAGACATTAGAACTTATATATAGATAATGTTCTAAGAGCGACATTTACTGCTAAGACTCTAAGGGTCCTAGGTCTCAACAACCTAAGGAAGGAGAACAATAGATAGTAATCTAGCTAGTTAACGAAACTAGTACCTAGAAGCTAGAACAACCTCTTAGGATCATTGGATTTAAGCTAAGGTTTTTAGTAACACTACCTGAACTAGACTTAGATAAGTATTATTAGGTAGGAGAAGTGTATAAAGTAGTCTACTTAGACAAAGAGAAAGTAGTTTTTAAGACACTAGGAGAACTAGATAGACTTCTGTTTGAAATCTTTTCTATTAGGCAACAAGAAGCTTATACAACTTCAGGAGAAAGTTAGTTATATATAACTGTAACAATTAGGGGAAAGAAACTCTAAATTATAATTAATTCTAGAGCTACAGGCAACTTTATTTCCCCCTTAGCTATACGGAAGCTAAATGTCTTAGTCAAAGGAATAACACTATATAAACTCATAGTAGTTAATGAAACAGAAGTAGAATACTAAGGAGGTGTTGTTAACTAACAAACTATACCTACGAAAACTTAAATCAAAGGACACTGTTTAGATATATAATTTAATATTATAGATATTAGGAAAAAGAACACAATACTTAGAATGCCTTAGATCAGGGAACATAATCCTGACATTAACTAGAAGGAAAAGGAGATTTCCTTTAGCTAATGTAATTACAAGTAGCTGTGACTACAAGGCTAGAATAAGGTTAGCGCTACCTTTTCCAAGTTACCTAGACACCTAGCCCAGGGTTCTCCACAGGTTAGCAAGACAGCTAATAACAAAATACCTGTGTAGTATAGAGAATTTGCTAAATTATTTAATAACCTAGAAGACATGTATGCCTTACTAAAACATTAACTATAGAACAATAAAATAAAATTAAAAGAGAGTTATAACCTTAGAAAGCAAAGGCTTTAACTATACACGTAGAGTAACTTACAAGTAATAAACAAGTATGTCAAGGAAGGAATCAAGAAAGAATACATCTGAAAGTTAGAGTCTCCTATCTGTTTAAATATACTTATAGTATACAAAAAGAATAATCTAAGTAGAAGAGTTTACGTTAACTACTAAGAAGTCAACAACATAATAGTTAAGGACGCTTATCTATTACTAACTAGCTAATACCTATAGGACAGAATAGGTTAGGTAGTTTAATACACGAAACTAGATTAGAGAAGTGCCTTTAACTTAATTTAGATTAAGGAAGGTAACAAATAAAAGACTACATTTGTCTTACTATTAGGTCTTTATAAGTACACAGTAATGCTGTTTAGTTTAACAAACACACCTGCTACATGTCAAAGACAGAACAATAGTATACTAGAAGATCTTCTAGAAGTAACTGTAATATATTACCTAGATAATATTCTAGTATTCTTAGAACAAGAAGAGAACTATAAGAGGCATGTCAAAGAAGTCTTGAGGAGACTCCTAGCAGTAGACTCTCGCCTTAAACTATTAAAATATAAGTTTAGAGTAACTTATATAACGTTCCTAGAGTATTTAATTACTCTAGAACAGGTGGAAGTTAATCTAGAAAAAACTAAGGACGTTAAAAGTTAGCTAATGCTACAAAACATTAAAGACGTCTAGTTATTTCTAGGATTTACTAACTTCTGTTAACAATTCATTAGAGATTACACTAAGCTAGCTAGTCTACTAACAAGCCTAACTTGAAAAGGCATTGATTTCTAATAGACAGAGGAAGCCGAGAGAGCCTTCTAGGAAATCAAGAAATAATTCACAGAAGAACTAATTCTTTAAAGCTACAACGCTAGCAAACCAAGCACTGTTGAGACCAACGCCTTAGACACAGTAGTAGGTGCTATATATCTTCAGCTAGGAAAAGAAGGTAAACTTATGCTAGTAGTATACTTTTCCAAGAAAATAGATCTAGTATAGTAGAACTATAGAATATATAATAAGAAACTTCTTGCTATAGTTCTAGTACTCGAATACTAGAGAATATATCTCTAGAACATAAATTACTAGGTTACTGTACTATTAGATTACAAGAACCTTAGAACACTTACTACTATATAAGAACTCTCGAATAGAAGACTTATAAGGTAGGCGAGAATCTTAAGAGGTTATAACATTGTGATCTAATATATTAGCAGAACAGCTAACCCTTGAGCCAACGCTCTTAGCTAAAAGCCAGGCTACAAAGAAGTTAAAGAGTACAAAAGGATCGCGATCTTAAAGACTCTAGAAAATAGAGACCTAGCTCTAGCTATACACGAAATAGCAGCAATAGAAACTAATAACTTGTAGACAGAAAAAATATAGAAAGCCTAGAAGAAAGAGCAACCAGCTCTAACTAGGCAAGAACAGTATATAAACAGTAAACTATATGTCCCTAAATCCTACACAAAGGAATTTGTTAAAGAATACTATACTACTCTAGCACATAGTTACTAGAGAGTCTGTTAAACCCTCTAGTAGATCAAGTAACACTACTATGTTAATTACCTATTAGTAGTAGTCAAGGAAGTAATAACAGAGTATAATACCTGTACTAGGAACAAGGCTTCTCGCTATATACCTTATAGACAGATAGGTACTACTCTAATACCACAGATACCTTAGAGATCTATATTATAGGATTTTATAGTCAAGCTACTAAAATCTAGAGACCTAATAACAGGAGTTATATATAACTTAATCTTAGTTATTGTTAAACAACTTATAAAGTATATAGTTCTTGTACTATATATAGAAGCAAGTATAGCAGAACACCTAGCCTATGTGTTCCTACAAGAAGTAGTCGCTCTATATAGTCTACTAGAAGAAATAATCTTAGATAGAGACAAGCTCTTTACCTTGAAATTTTAGACAGCCCTTATAGAGCAACTAGGTGTAAAAAGAAAACTATTAACAGCCTTTTACCTCTAGACGAATAAAGGAACTAAACAAATAAACTAAGTTATTTAAGTATACTTGAGATGTTATATAAACTATAAGCAAGACAACTGGGTTAAACTTCTACTACTAGTATAGTTTGCCTATAATAGTTTAATAATAGAAACTATACTTGTTATACTATTCTACGTCAACTATAGATATAAATTAGTAGCTTATCAAGACTTATTATAGAGTACAGTCAATAACAACAAAGCAGGATTACAAGACCACGAACTTAGAGAATTATATAAAAAGCTCGTAGAGTAGCTTTAGTTTATAGCAGAATGTAACACATACTACTACAACAAGTAACATAGTTAGAAGCTAACGTTAAAAGAGGGGAATAAAGTCTATTTAGTCAGAAAAAACATTAATACTAAAAGACTAAGTAGTAAACTAGACTACAAGAAGCTTAGACTATTTAAAATCAAACACGTCAAAGAACCTTTGAATTATAAACTCACACTACTAAAAACTATAAATATTCATCTAGTATTCTATATATCCTTGCTCGAACTAGCACTACTAGAAGTACTACTAGCTCTACTCACAGAAATCTAACCTATTAACTCTAACGTAGAATACAAAGTCAAGAGAATTCTTAACTATAAGGTTGTTAGAGAACAGGTTAAGTACTTAATTAAGTAGTTAGATTACCTATATTTAGAAAATACTTAGAAACTAAAAAGAAACCTCACCTAGTACTAGCAGAAACTTTAGAAGTTCTACTACTAAAACCTAGACTTGCCTACATCTTGTAGTTAGCTAGGAAAGACAAAAGAAAAGATAGGTCAAGACCTAGGTCAAGGGTGAGGTTAGAGGCAGTAAGGTTAGAAAGAGCTACTAGCCTAGTTGCTTCTTCCTCTCTCTGTTCTCTCTTCTCTTTCTCCTCTCTCTCTTTCTCTTTGACAGCGTTGAGTTTATTAAGTGTCTATAGTCCCTGCTAAACTATATTAATTCCACGCTTACGTAACTCTTGTTAACGTTGCTCAAGCTTGTGGATATAAGCTAAACTAGCTATAGCTACTTTAAAAGCTATATCTCTTTCAAACTTTAGACACTTCTCTTTAAGACAAATGTTCTAAAGGTTATTGTTAGATAACTAAAGAGTATTACATCTAATACCTTAACAAACACACTCTCTACACTTCTGTGACTTATTATTTAGAATAAAGCATTTTCAGTTATACTAACAATAGTTGAAACAAGGTATAATTTTAGAACTATATACTTGAATAGTTTTAAAAAGAAGGGTGTGCTATTTATATTTCTGTGCTTTAGAGAATATAATAAAAGAAGAAAAGGCTAATAGCCTTCTAACAATATTTCTTAGGTTGTACTTAAGTATAGAGACACGCTAGGCTAAGAAGGGGATAGTGTCACAAATTATATACTAGCACAGAACTAGTAAAGACTAGGCAACGCTCTGACAGGTTAAACACATCTACAAGAACCTATAGCCTAAGGGGATCGGTTAGACTAACTAAACAATCCAAGGATTTCTATACTATAGTTATTACATAATATAGTTACATAACTGTTAGAGCTTACAGGAGCTTGTATTAGAGCTTAGGGATCTGGGGCTTCTTCTAGGCTCTATAAGGATAAAGGTTCTATATATAACTAGCACGTCTGCTACTAGATAGAGGCTTTATACTTAACTTCTTTACTTTAGTATTTAATATATCTTGTTTTAACATCTCGAGTTTAAGTAACAAGTTTACCTTTGAGTAAACAACCTAGTAACTCTTACTTCCTACTGTAACTAAACTAACAAAGACCTAGTTATACTTGTTAGACTCGTGAGTTTGTAATTCGTTATATATTACTTCCTTGACTACTACTAATAGATAATTAATATAGTAGTGCTACTTGATCTACTAGAGAGTTTAGCAAACTCCCTGGTAACTATATACTAGAGTAGTATAGTATTCTTTAATAAATTCCTTTGTATAGAATTTAGAGATATATAACTTTTTGTTTATATACTATTCTTTATTGTTTTAATTATTTGTTACTCTATAAATGTTAATAAAGTCTTCTCTACTGTTAAGTAAGTTCTCTAATATAGGTTTCTATTTAGCTAGAGCTAGTTGCTCTATTTCTTAGGCCCTTTAATCCTTTTTAGTCTATAGACCTTCTCCTGTCGCTGCTATTTTGTATACAGCTAGAGCGAGGTCTCTGTTTTCTAGAGTCTTTAAGATTACTATCTTTTTGTACTCTTTATCTCCTTTGTAACTAGGTTGTTGACTTAGTGTATCTATATATAGATTATCTGTTTCTTTTATATAATAAATTAGAATATTAAATCTAGCAAGAGTCTAGGACTACCTTACAAGGCATTAGTTGCTAAGTTCTTTTGTTGTTGTAAATGTTTTAAGATTCTCATAATTAGTAAGAATTAATACTTAGTCCTTTACACTCTATAGGTAGATCCTCTAATGTTCTAAAGCTAGAACTATAGCAAGAAGCTCCTTCTTATAGATACTATAGTTTTGCTAAGTAGAATCTAATGTTTTAGAGAAATATACTACAGGCATTAGTTTCCCTTTGTTATTTAGTTAAAGGTATATAGTAGTAATTACTATATTAGAAGCATCTGTCTTAACAGTACTTAGTTTATTAGTATTGTAATTCCTAAGAATTAGTTTTTTAGTAAATTATTTCTTGACTGCCTAGAATACTACTTTAACAACCCTCATAAGCTTTGTGGCTGCTGTGGCGCGTAAACAGGTGTAGGGCCGCTACGCGGATCAGGACTTCCGATCGACGGCACTAATGATTCTCGGCTAGAAGGGACAGCCGCCGCAAACCCCCAAAGTTTTGGTAATTTGGCCGATTTTTGCCGTAGTTTCGCCGTGGCTTACTTAATAAATGACAGCCTAAGACGTAAGGCTAGAAATTGACAATAGATGGATGATTTCGCCGGTGAGCCTAAGCGATTGAGCCGGTCTCGCGCGCTTCTAGTGATGTACGACGATGCTATTACCGCAACGCTGCCGCTCAGCTGAGTGCGCCAGCCTTAACCCAACATAAACTCTTCACCCTTCGAATCTATGCCAACTTGACGGCTCAACTACTACCGAGAACCCTCCTCTTCACGATCCTCGAACCTAGTCGAACAATGCGTCTGCTACACTACAATACTGATGGCGGGTTCAGCCTGGCCGAGTTCTTTGAAGGCAACATACCCAAGAAGTATGCTATACTTTCACACAGATGGGGAGCAGAGGAGGTCACTTTCAAGGATCTGACAGACGGCATCAGTAAAGGTAAGGCTGGCTACGGCAAGATGGAGTTCTGCGGAGAACAGGCGAGGCGTGATGGCCTACAATACTTTTGGGTTGATACCTGCTGTATCGATAAGTCGAATAGCACTGAGCTCGCAGAGGCTATCAACTCGATGTTTCGCTGGTACCAGGATGCGACCAAATGCTACGTTTATCTGCCAGATGTTTCGCGGCCTCAAACATATTCTGATGGGTCTAACGAGGACTGGGAATCGACATTTCGGAAGAGCGAATGGTTTAGACGAGGCTGGACTCTACAAGAGCTTATTGCGCCGGCATCAGTCGACTTCTTCTGCAAAGACAAGGAGCTTTTAGGCAATAAGGTATCCTTAGAACAATACATCTGCGAGGTAACAGGCATTCCATCCAGGGCCCTTCGGGGTTGCCCTTTGTCTGACTTCAGCGTTGCTGAACGATTCTCGTGGGCAGCAAGTCGTGAGACTTTTCGCCAGGAAGACAAGGCATATTCCCTACTAGGCATTTTTGACGTTTTTATGCCGCTCATCTACAGCGAGGGAAAGGATAAGGCTATGAAACGACTTCGAGAGGAGATTGACAAGGCTTCAAGAGGTACATCTGCCTCTTCGTAAAATAGGGAAGGTACTAACTAGACCAGGACACCAGCGCGAGGACTTCTCAGTCTCATTTAGCCTTTCTCATGTTTCCGACGTCGAACACTTCGTGGGAAGGAAGACAGAGCTCGCAGAGATACACAGGGTACTCAGTGGTGATGGCTCCCGCCAAGTAGTAGTTCTTCACGGTCTCGGCGGAATCGGCAAAACACAGCTTAGTATTACATATGCGAAGCGGCACAAGGACGACTACTCGGGAATATTCTGGTTGAATATCAAGGATGAGGATTCTCTGAAGCAGAGCTTTGTTAAGGTTGCCAAGCAGATATCACAAAGACACCCCTCAGCTCTTCGGCTTGGCAACGTGGAGACAAATGAAAACCTTGACGAGGTGGTGGATACTGTTAAAGCGTGGTTGAGTCTGCCGAATAACACACGATGGTTGATGATCTACGATAACTACGACAACCCTAAACTGCCTGGTCAGACGGATCCTACGGCTGTAGATATCCGGAGATACCTCCCCGAATCATATCAAGGGTCAATCATCATCACGACACGGTCATCGCAAGTCAAGCATGGTCATGTTATCCACGTTCGCAAGCTCAGGGAAGTGCGTGAGAGCCTCGAGATTTTGTCAAACGCATCGAAGCGGAAAGGACTAGCAGATGGTAAGGAATTTTATGTATTTCTATCGTAGCGCTAACCTTAGTTGTAGATCCCGATGCTATTAATCTTGCTAAGGAGTTAGACGGACTTCCTCTCGCACTCGCTACTGCCGGAGCATATCTCGATCAAGTGGCGGTAAGTCTTTCGGACTATCTACGTCTCTACCAGCAGTCGTGGGTGCAAGTCCAAGAATCAAGTCCGGAACTGGAATCGTACGAGGACCGAACACTTTACTCTACCTGGCAAATATCATTCGATTACGTCAAACAGCAAAACGACCTTTCAGCTAAGCTTTTGTGCTTCTGGGCGTACTTTAATAGCCAGGATCTCTGGTTGGAGCTTCTCCAGCATAATGACTCGACCGACCCTGACTGGATACAAGCACTGACGAAAGACGAAGTAAGCTTCCATCAAGCGGTACGGATATTGAGTAGCCATGGGCTAGTAGAGGTACATGCGTCTTCGCAATATTTGATCGAGTCACGAGGATACAGCATTCATGGGTGCGTTCACTCGTGGACAATTCATGTCCTTAACCATGTCTGGGATTATGATCTCGCTCGGCTAGCTGTGAAGTTTATTGCAGCACATGTCCCGAAAGAGCAGGCTGTTCAGCCGTGGCTGACACAACGACGGCTTCTGCAGCATGCAACAAGGTGCTCATACATGGTTCGAAAAAGCTTAGTCCCGGTCGATGATGTCAAATGGGCATGGCATAACCTGGGTCTCCTCTACGCTGACCAGGGCAAGCTAGTCGAGGCCGAGCAGATGTACCAACGGGCACTGCAAGGCTACGAGAAAGCATGGGGTCTGGACCACACGTCGACGCTCGACACGGTCAACAACCTAGCGAACCTCTATGCTGACCAGGGCAAGCTAGTCAAGGCCGAGCAGATGTACCAGCGGGCACTGCAAGGCAAGGAGAAAGCATGGGGTCCGGACCACACGTCGACGCTCAACACCGTCAACAACCTAGGTCTCCTCTACGCTGACCAGGGCAAGCTAGTCAAGGCCGAGCAGATGTACCAGCGGGCACTGCAAGGCAAGGAGAAAGCATGGGGTTCGGACCACACGTCGACGCTCGACACAGTTAACAACCTAGCGAACCTCTACAAGAACCAGGGCAAGCTAGTCGAGGCTGAGCAGATGTACCAGCGGGCACTGCAAGGCAAGGAGAAAGCATGGGGTCCGGACCATACGTCGACGTTCTCCACGGTCAACAACCTGGGTCTCCTCTACGCTGACCAGGGCAAGCTAGTCGAGGCTGAGCAGATGTACCAGCGGGCACTGCAAGGCTACGAGAAAGCATGGGGTCTGGACCACACGTCGACGCTCTCCACGGTCAACAACCTGGCGAACCTCTACAAGAACCAGGGCAAGCTAGTCAAGGCCGAGCAGATGTACCAACGGGCACTGCAAGGCAAGGAGAAAGCATGGGGTCCGGACCACACGTCGACGCTCTCCACGGTCAACAACCTGGCGAACCTCTACAAGAACCAGGGCAAGCTAGTCGAGGCCGAGCAGATGTACCAGCGGGCACTGCAAGGCAAGGAGAAAGCATGGGGTCTGGACCACACGTCGACGCTCTCCACAGTCAACAACCTAGGTCTCCTCTACGCTGACCAGGGCAAGCCAGTCGAGGCCGAGCAGATGTACCAGCGGGCACTGCAAGGCTACGAGAAAGCATGGGGTCCAGACCACATGTCGACGCTTGACACGGTCAGCAACCTGGCGAACCTCTACGCTGACCAGGGCAAGCTAGTCGAGGCTGAGCAGATGTACCAGTGGGCACTGCAAGGCTACGAGAAAGCATGGGGTCTGGACCACACGTCGACGCTCGACACGGTCAACAACCTGGGTCTTCTCTACGCTGACCAGGGCAAGCTAGTCAAGGCTGAGCAGATGTACCAGCGGGCACTACAAGGCTACGAGAAAGCATGGGGTCTGGACCACATGTCGACGCTCGACACGGTCAATAACCTGGCGAACCTCTACGCTGACCAGGGCAAGCTAGTCAAGGCTGAGCAGATGTACCAGCGGGCACTGCAAGGCAAGGAGAAAGCATAGGGTCCGGACCACACTTCGACGCTCTCCACGGTCAACAACCTGGGTCTCCTCTACGCTGACCAGGGCAAGCTAGTCAAGGCTGAGCAGATGTACCAGCGGGCACTGCAAGGCTACGAGAAGGCGATCGGTCCAGAAAACATCACTACTTACGTCCCAGCGCTAAACACGATCTTAAACCTAGGCCTTCTCTTCGAATGTCAAGCTGATTTAGCGAAGGCCAGGACTATGTTTGCAAAAGCATTATGTGGGTACGAGCAAGTTTTCGGACTCGATCATGCTAAATCCAAGACTTTGCGAGATAAAATACATGCTTTAGATGCTGTGGTTGAGAATAAGGCCTCGGTAGAAATAGAAGAGCATGTGGAGGACGTGCTAACAAGCCCGGCTCCTGGTATTAACAAACCTCCCTCAATATCAAAACGGCATAAGCTGTTTCGAAAGCTTGGCCTAAGGTCCCGTGCTTAACCAGTGGTACTACAGCGACCGCCTTGTGTATAATAAGTCCTTTCTACATATGTATATTATGAATGATTTCCTAAGTTAATGATCTTGCGAACGAGTAACTTAGATAGTATATCTGGTCTGGATAATCCACGCCCTCGAAGCTTCTTTGTTCCTACTATAACACCATTCTAGTCTGGACTTGGATTCTGCAGGTTCGATTCTTTATCTTACCATTCGGCCTGTCCTCTCCTCTCGCCAGATCGCGACGTCTGTTCGTGTGTGTATGTCTGTACACAAACACGCTGTGCACCGCCGTCTCAAGGAGACGCAGTGTGACGAAACCGGTATCTAACTAACTAAAAGGTATCGAGTTCGACTGTTGGTATGCGGGAAAGAAGACAGCTATCGTTTATGTGTTTACTCAGAGGTAAACTCGTCACTTGTACAAAGTAGTCAAGAAGGTAAAGTAATTGAATGCTAAGTAACTAATGAGTTGAGCACGAAGCTCCTATCTAATGGCAGACGTGCCAGTCTTATATAGAACCTCTGTTCTTTGTCCTAACTGTTGGAGTCGCTAACTCGCCCGTCGAGTTGGCGATCCAGTTCGCTGGATCGCCTGGCGACCTAGCGATCCAATATGATCACGTGACAATAACCAAAGAAAATCCCTGATTCGCTTAGCTAGCCTAACCGATCCCTATTTGCTATAAGAGTTATGATGTGCTTGACCTGTCAGGGCGCCGCCTGGTCTTCACTTATCACGTGTACACGTGATTCGTGACACGCAGCCAGGAAATGGCCTCGTAGAGCCAGTTGCTTCTGCTATTTTAGGGCAGTCATCTCTCGAATCCATGCGCGTCGACGGGCGCTACAGATATGTGCGAAATGCATGTCGCTGCTCACAAGGTAACTTGGTCGAAGACAGTGTTCAGGGGGTGGTAGGGTCGTAGGGACGTCGACAACGTTCGCAACGTTGCGTGCCTCTGTTGTTAGCATCTGGGTCAGCGAGATTGATGAAGTTGTGACTGTAGACGCTAGGGTTCTGCAAATAAATTACACTGAGCTCTCACGGGGAAGAGAATTGCGTTAAATGCTATTGCTGACTTGGTATTATTGCTGACAGTGAAGGAAGGCCATGATGTCCAGAGCCACAAGCTTGCCTACTGATTATGTAAGCGGAGTTGCGTCGGAAATGCGGGGTCAAAGCCGTCTAGGCGAGAATCGTTAGTTCCGTCGATCAGAAGTACCAAACCGCGTAGCGGCTCTGCAGCTGTTTATACGTCACGGCAGCCACAAAGCTTATCAGCGTCTCGGACAAAGAAATAAGGATTTAAAGCTCAGATAAGTAGTTTTAGGGTGTGTAAGGAACAATAAGAGCTCGCCAGTATAGCTGTGGCAAAGAACTCTAATAAAGCCTGAAAAGAGACTTCTCAAGAAACAGACGAAAGGGCGACAATGCAAATTTAATTTTCTTCGGAAGGAGTCAAATTGCTAACCAATAGCTGTGTACCACAGCTGACCCCTTGTTTTCATTTATTTGTAACTTAGTGTAGAGATTGATGTGACAACATGAACCTGGGGCTACAGCGCAAAGAGATCAAGAGTAGGATTGGGAATTCAAAGCTACAGAAGGAAGAGAGTACGAGGGACTCGGGTTTATACTTCGTACATAGCCGAAATAACCTGCCTTCGCCACCGCACCCTATATGCTAGAAGGTTCCACATAACGTCATTCTAGCCAATGACTTTATAATGCTTACAACGCTGCTTTTATTCTCATTTTCAAGCTTTTGAAGATAGAAGAAACATTATACTATATGCCTACACCAAAAACGCCCTCGAAACAACAATGTATACGCGACAACTGTCTTCGAATACATTCTCTTTATTATAATACTAGCTTTACACAAGACGATATTATTCTACAAACAGGCTATATGTAACGAATACTGCCTTACAGGTCTAACAAAAGTAACTAAGTCTTCGTTGGTTTAGTTATATGTTACGAATTATATGTTAGTATATAATAAGTAGAGTCCAGGCAGCGCTCTAACAGAACAAGCACTTAACAAGCCTTAGTAGTATATAAGGGATTAGTTAGAATAGCTACTTAATCTATAGATTTCATTATATATAGTTACGTGATAGATCCTGGGATCTTGAGGATCTCAAGATCTAGACAAGAGATCTAGAGGATCTCTAGATCTACGGGAATAAAGGTTCTATATATAACTAGTACTTCTACTATTAGATAGAAGCTTTATGCTTAACTCTTACTTTAGTTTATAATATATTGTTTTGTCTTCTTAAGTTTAAGTAACAAGTTTACCTTTAAGTAAACACCTAGTATATCTAAACCTCTTCTTGTATTCTAACCTTTGAGACTTAGTTACCTTTGTTACTTTTAGTACAAGAGTAGGTTTTGTTACACTTTAAGCATCTGCTTAGAAGTTTAGTTACTATAACTCTAACTCTACTAAAACCAGCTGTTGCTAGTTCTAGTACTAGCTAAATAAACTTATTAACTTTCTCTAGTAGCATAGAGAGAACTTAACTCTAGGCTACTTCTGCTATACTATTACTAGACAACAAACTAGTACTAGTAGACTCTAACTATAACAACACAAGTATACCTAATATACCTAAACTCTTTAAGGTTAAAGCACTTAAAACTATTTAAGTCAAACTACTAGATATATATTATAGAAAGAGAAATAAGCTTAAGTTATTCCTTCTCTAGATAGATATCTACTTTAACTTTAATATAGATAAATTTAGTAATAATTACAACTTATAATTAATTTTTACAATCTTCTATCTAGAAGAAGCTATACTAGATTAGGCTTAATATAAGGTAGATAGTAGGCAATAAGTTAATTTAAATCTTTTCAATTCAGTACAGAACTAATCTCTGCCTCTTCTTAGAGATACAGGAGAAGTCTCGCTTTATAGAAGCTTCTAAGCTCTAATATTACGTCAACTCTGTTAACTCTGTAAACTCTATCTACTAGAACTGCTTAATTCCTAATTAATTTATAATAGTAGATAAAGACTTCCTTAGATTAGATGAAAAGTTACATAACCTTATAACCTTGTGACCTCTATATATTATAACTATTCTCTCTTCCAAGGATCTTGTCCTCAAGATTAATTTTGTCTGTTTTTTGTAAAAACGTTGCAAAGGTATAATTCAGTAGGTATTATAGAAGAGTATATAAGTAGACAACATTATTACTGTTTGCTATAGCAAACAAAATTACTCTACAGCTATTAGTAGGCGATTTGTTGATTTCGCGAAAGCATAGACAATAATTATAACCAAGAGAGTTAATTAGTTCTTTTCTCTTGTAGTAGTTATATTAAGGCACTGTTTAGTGTCCTTGTATATATAATACCAGAGTGTTCTGAACAGTTTTGTTACAAGGGAATAAATTATATAAAAACCTTATACAGATACTTCTAAGGCATTAAAGAGAAGCTAGAGGTTAATAAGAAACTATAGTATACTACATGTAAAATATAGGAAGATTACAGTATATTTTAGAATATATATAAAGACCTGTCCTTCTCTTTTACAAGACCTTCTCTTTTCTATACCCTAAAATTCCTTATTATGTCTTATTCTGTTTACAACACTTCTAAGCGTAAAGCTGATCTCGCTGAGTCCTTTCCTGTTATTAGTTAGTGTTTAAAATACTTTAAGCACCTCCTTATTAATCCCTTTGTCTTGTGTATAGTTGCTCTAGGTAAAAAGAATTATAACTAATGTATTAAAGAGTCTAAATCATGTGAGCTAGTAAGCTTCTTTACTTTTAGAATTTCATAAGTAATTATCTAATATTCTAGATTCTATAATTACTTTTAGAGGCATGCTAGGCCTGGGAAGATACTATTAATATCTTCAAGAAATATCTTAAAGATTATCTAAATTAATACTATATTTAAGATAAGGATAATATATCTCCTTGTAGTAATTGGAATTTCAATGAGTAGAAGGATACTTAGAGGCTCTAGAACTCTTCTAACTATATTAAAGAGTTAGATGTAGAGGAAGCCTAGAATAGAGTTCTAGAGGTGTGTTGCTTTTGTATAATTAGAGAGTTCTTGCTAATAATAAGAAAGGAGTATAAAGACATCTATACTAAAGGTGTTAGACTTATTGCTAATATCTCTATAGAGATAAGTAGACAGTTGACTAGTAGTGCTTTAGCTGTAGACAATGTAATACTTATTATAGTTCGTGAATTGACTGTAGAAGTTTAAGCCTGTTAAGAGGTCTTTATAGTAGTAGTAAGTTCTTAGAAGTTCTAGAATTCTATGTTAACTAGTTATAGTATAATGTTGTTCCTAATAAGGATAAGTAGATCTTGTTAGAAGTGTTATAGTTCTTTACAAGAGCTTAATAGTCTTAGAAGTTAGTATTTTTGCTTTTTGAAGATGTAGAGTTATAAGTCAGAGAGAGAGTGTGTAACTATAGTAAAGCTATATAAATAAACTGTTTTTTTGTACCTTGTTTTCCTTGTGAACTTTAGTATTTTAATTCTTAGTAAACCTAGTAAACTACATAGGAGAAAAATCTAAGAAAGAGTGTCTTAACTAAAGTCATAGACCTTGTATAGTCTACTAGGTCTTCTCTTCTCCTTCGAAGGGCGCTCTCTTTGTTGTAAGGCGTTTAAGCTTTTTAATACCTTAGCAGGTGGTTGAGAGAATAATTAAAGTAAAAGACTATAGTTCTTGTTATATGATTAAAGAAGTTCCTTAGCATTTGCAAGGTTAGGATAAGTAGGTAACTAGGTATTGTAATTATCTAGCTAGGATTTCTATTTAATTAAATACTTAAGTTTCTTGCCTTAGCCTTCTTGTCTATAATTAACAATAGCCTTAACTTCCTATTCTTGTTTCTCATTGTTCTCTGCTAATTCCAGGAGTTCTCTAAGAGCATAGAGGTAAGGTTTCTAACCCTTCTTAGTTAAGTATTCTTCAAGAAGAGAAACATAAAATATTAGATACAACTGTTTATATATGCTAGGTAAGTCTAGCTTGTACACAGATGTACTAATATATTCTAGAATCTTAAAAGGTCTAATGAATTTTAGCTTAAGCTTTCCTACTTTAAGTCTAAGATTTTTTGTTAACAGTATAACCTAATCTCCTTTAAAGAAGTGTTAACGTAGTTTATTAGGACCTTGATTATATCAGGACCTTGATTACTTTTCCTTGGCACAAGACTTCAAACTTAAATAAATCAACTATAATATATGAAATTAATTATTATGCTCAGAATCTAATAAACTAGATATATCTATAACTTCTTGACAAGTTTGTGCATTATAACTAGCTTTTCCGCAAGTTCTATAGTACTGTCTAGATAATTGCCTCTCCTTCTGTCTACTCTCCGCTCTACGTATATTGTGTTATACTTGCTTATCTACATTCTTCTATACTAGAATATCCTGTTTATTCTCTACTATAAGTGTCTCTCCTTGACGAACACAAGTCCTTTTAGCTCTACGGCGTTTACTTAGAGCTTTATTAGCTACTCGAAGAGTGTGTACCTTAGTAGACAAAAGAGTTATCTTATAGGCCATTTACTCTATACTCTTTGCAAGTATAGTAACTGTCTCAAAGAGTAGAGTTAGCAAGCTCTCTTAATGACAGGTAATCTAATTCTGAACAAGAGTCGATTGTAAGAGAGCTTTGATTAGGTTTAAGGGAGTCTGCGAGACTCAAGGGTTAGAATTAGTAGTAGAGAGTTAAGAGAGAGTTAGAGTTCGTAGCCTTACATCAAGCTTTAAAAGTACTGCTTGCAGGTTAAAAGGTACTAAGCCAGCTCTACAGAACCCAGCCTTAGCGTTCTAGGCTGTTATTAATTCCTTATATGCTGCTGTAAAGGCTAGGAAGAACTTGACTTTCGTGATATAGTTAATATAGGCCTTAATAAACGTCTTAATTTACTGACTATACACCTGCTTTAACACACTAAAACACCTAATATTAAGTAGCTGGGTAAGATAGAATAAATAAGGAGGTAGTTTAAGAGTAATAATATTATATGTCTTATAATACTCTTGGAATTCAGCTGATTTGTAACTCTTATACTCATCCAACACTAGTATTCGATATAGACCCTTTACATAAGCAGTAGTGTGTTTATTAAAGTGTTTTAGCTATTCTAGACCTGTCTTATTATTTGTCTACCTGTTACTTGTTAGTTTAATAACCTAGTTAGATAAGAGGCCGCTGTCGGTATACTAGTTAGAGAGATAGTTCTTGCTCTAAACTACTAAGAATAGAGGAATACTCTAGCCCTTCTTATTAACACAGACAATTGCTATAGCTTATTCTCGATTACCTAGCTGAACTACCTTGCCTCTACTACGCTAATCTATATAAGTAACAACTATTCTAGAACAAATCATATCTATTATAAACCTAGTTTCGTTAAAGTTATAGATATTGTAGTCTAAAACCCTATACTTCGCCTATATATTCGTAAAAAGTCAAAACTATATGCTAATTAGCTCTAGATCTTCATATAAGGCTCTTTGGAAATTATAAACGCGATTAAAACATGTCTTTAAGTCTAGTTGTTGTTGTATAAATCAATAAGCCCAGAGCTTGCTAACACGTTTCCCTCTCTGTGATTCAAGGATAAAATTAGCTATATCTTCTATACTACCTAACTAGGGCACAAATCCTCTAGAGTCTATATCAAGTATATTCTAAATAATAACTTCCTCCTCTAACTTTAACAATTTAAGGCTTGCTAGCCGGCGCTCAGCGAGGAGAAGGTAGCTGTTTATTCTATTAGAGAGTGTTATATAAGGTATATTATAGGTTTTTGCAGCTTTTCAACGGCTTAGCTTTTTAGATGTCTGAATTGCCTTAATAGCTAGAATAATTTTTGATTCTCTTGTAATCACAGACATATTAGAAGGTAAAGAAAACACGTTGTAAAGTATAAGAGTAGTATATCAAGGAAAAGTGATTAGAGTACTAATATAATCAGGGTCCTGATAAACTACGTTAATCTAATTAGTGTTTATTAAAATAAGACTCTCAATTGTTTTGTATATAATACTAGAGATTATAAAGTTTATTCTACTCTTTATAAAGAATCTCTAGTCTTCTATAAGCAGCTGGTACCTTCTCTTTAATCCTGTTCTTAGGATTCTATAGAAGTTAGAGTTAGTAACTGTAACACACTTTAAAAGGTATGTCTTACAAGACCTAATGTTTAGAGTTATTATATATAAATTCAGCGAAAGTTAACTTTTTAAACTAGTTAGCTTTTCACTAGCTGTAATACACTTTAAGGTAATGTTTAAGAGTCTAGTTCTGCTACTCTATCTAACTATCTGTTTGTAGATAGAATGTAGTACTTAACCTTTGCTTACATACTATGTGAAAGTAGAAAGCAGACTAAAAATTACTTGTAAACACAGTTCTATAATCTAAAACAATTCTATTAGAGGTACTAAAGAGTAAGAAAACATTGTCCTATATTAAACTAGCAAGCTCCAGAGAGTTAACTATCTTGTAACAAGTAATATACTTTACTATTTTAGAGTACTAGTCTACAACTATAAGGATTACATTAAAATCAAGACCTTCTGCTAGGTTTTTACACAGTAGCAGGCCTGTGACAAAATCCATAGAGATCTTACTCTAGGGTCTTTTTAGCTGTAGTAAACTACTTAATAGACTATATAGTATATGCCTCTTAGCCTTGACTCTCTAGCAAATATCACATTCTCTATAATAGAGACAGACATTAGTTTCTATGTTTTCCTAATACTAGAATCTTTTTAAAAGCTCTAGAGTCTTGTTAACTCTGTAGTGTTCTACTAAAAAGTTATTATAATAAAGGTTTATAACTTAAGCTTGTAAGGCAGAGTTATTAGGTACTACAACTCTTGAATAGAACTTGAGAAGGTTCTTATTATATGTCTAAATTAGTTCTCTACTTATGTCTCGTTTACTAAGCCTCTTTTTCAGAATGTCTCTATATTCTAAATCGTTTCTCTAAGTTATCTTGACAATATCAAGAAGTAGCTCAGAAAGAGAGGCCAGTGCTATAGCTCTTTTAGTAGCTGTATATATCTATAAACGTAGAATTAAATATTTACAACTATCTAATTCAAAAACTCAAGGAATAACTGAGTTCTTGATTCCAACAAGTAATTAGAATATAGATATCCTTATTACTCTAGCTACAGCAGCAGAACCTTTAAGGTAGTACTCTATACCTTGCTTCTCTTTCGAGGAATCCTTAAGGAGGCCTTTATACACGCCTTGAGGTAAAAGCTCTTATACTATAGCAGATATAGCAAACATTAAGGGTTGTGTTTTAAGAGAGAACTTTCCTAGAGCTAGAAAAGAACCTAGAATTACAGTTACAAAAGCTTTCTTTAGTTTATTCTAAAAGGTTAGAAGCTAAGTCATATTAGTAGAACTATCCTCATAGTCTAGCCTTCTGCTAGGTTCGTTCACAGAGTTTAAGGTGCCTTTATAATATATAATCTAAAAATTATATGTCACAAGATATATTATCTAGCAAGCCTGACAGCTTTCTAAGTACTTTGTTTCTATAAAGTACTAGAGGTTATTATAGTCAGTTATAACCTCGATTGTAAACCTAGTACCTTTAAGATAATGTCTCTAATGCTTAAAGGCTATAACAATCACAAGAAGTTCCTTATTATAGGTACTATAGTTTTGTTTAGCGCTAGTAAGTTTCCGAGACTAGAATGCTATAGAATACTAATATTATTTTATACTATTAGTAGCTTCTACTTATTATAAAATAGTTCTAGTAATAGTAAATTTAGATACATTAGTTTCTATATAAATCTACTTAGAAGAGTTAAAATAGATTAGAACAGGTGTTGTTGTAAATATAGTTTTTAAAAGTTGGAAACTTTCTTTAGCTACCTCTGTCTAATTAAAGAGGCTAGTTTTGCAGCTCTGTTCTATATCTTTCAAGAGATCTATTAGGCTTAAGGTTACAAAAGAGTAATAATAAATAAACTAATAATAAAAATTTACAAACCCAAGAAAAACTTAGACTACATAGAACAAAGTAGGCTAGAGCTATTCTATAATAGTACAGATCTGTTTAGGATCTACTTTTACACTATTTGTTCTAATAATAAAGCTAAGAAACTTGACTTCCTTGACGTTAAACTTACATTTACTAAGTTTGTAGAACAAATCACTATTACATAGCCTAGTAAGAACCTAGCAAACGTAATTATAGTAGTCTTCTTTCTTTCGTGAGTAAATAAGGATGTTATCTAAATAAACAACAATGAAATCATCTAGAAGGCCGCTAAGAGTAGTATTAATATATACTTAAAATGTTGCTAGTACATTTGCTAGACCAAAAGATATTACAAGATACTCAAAATGCCTATAACAGGTTCTAAATACTGTCTTCTATTTATAGCCTTTATGAATTCTAACATAATAATAAGTATCTTTTAGATCTAGTTTCATAAAGATAACTACTTTACTTAACTAGTCAAGAGACTTATTAATAAGAGAAAGAGAGTAATAATTTTTAATTATAACTTTATTAAGACTATAATAATTAACACAAAGCTACAGGCCTCTATCTTTTTTTAGAACAAAAAGAATAGACACCTCTGCAAGACTTGTACTAGGCCTAATCTAGCGTTTTCAGAGAGTGTCTTGTAGATACAAGCACAAAGCTTTAAGTTAGGTCTCTGACAAATTATATAAGAGCCTATAAGAAATAGTACTCTCTGTATTAATAGTATACTTAACACCTCTAAGGCTAGGAAGTTCTAAAGCTTTATTAGAGTCAAAGACATCTAAAAAGTCTATTCTCTTTTCCTGTAGGTATTCAGGTACTTCTAAGAATCCTTTCTAGACAGTATTAGTATAATACACTAGACTATTTACTAAGGAATCGTCTATATTACTTTGTAAGTATATAGAGACTTAATACCTCTTGTAAACACATAAAGCCTATTGTCTAAGACAATTACATTCTCCTTTCTTTATAAACAAGACCTAAGCCTAAGTATCTAGGTCCTTGTTTAACTCCTCTTTAAACTTCTTTAGAGTAAGAATTTCTATGTTGTCTAGCTACGCTAGAGTATAAGTCTATTGTTTTCTAGTATAGTTAGTATACTAAGTAATAGTTGATTTATAAAATTCTAAACCAAAAACAAGAGTATAGATTCCTTGGTTCTTATACTTATAGAAGTAGAGGTTGAAAGATTATGTTTCTCTATAATTGTTAGTAACAAGTACCTGTAGATTATAGGCTTAAAGTACTTTAAATCTACTCCTATAAAATGTAATAAACTCTTAATTACATTTCACTAAAGCTACGAAACCCTTCTTTTAGGCCTAGTTGTTGTTAAGGAAGTTGTAATCAGAGCCTATATCTCCAAGGCTAGTATATGTTACTAAGACACCTGTTTTAGGCTAATTCAGAGTTAATTATATTAATATATAACTTAATACACCTTCTTTACTCAGGCTATAATCCTTGATGTTTAGGACTTAGCTCTCTCTTTTCTCGACTTCTTTAAAGACTTTGTTTTAGAATGTTTCTCTTACTAAATAGTGTTAACTATTCTCTAGAGGTTTCTTGATTTATCTAGGGTTTTTGCTTTTTCTAGATTCTTTTATACTTATTTAGAGTACTTCTAACACTTACAGCTTCCTAAAACATACTTAGATTAGCTACAAGTGTAACAGGTAACGTTAGAGTTAGAGTTGTTACACTAGCTATTGTTAGTCCTTAATAGTTTTGAAATACTACTAGAATTACTCTTTCTATTTTTTTAGAAACAGCTTTTTGACTAACAACAATCCTTAGAACTAGATAAACTATTGTTCTTTGAATAGAGGTCTTTTGAACTAGAAGTATCTTTTTTAGATCCTTCTGCCTTTGTCTTGCTTCTATTTAGATGAGTAGTATATTCTGCTTTCTAAGCCTTTTTAAGCTATTCCTATATAGAACTTACTTTATTTCCAGAAAGAATTACAAAAAGCATCTAACAGGTTTTGTAATTAGTAAGTATAGCATTAAGTGTTTTAATACAGTTACTCTCAGGTCTTTTCTCCTAGTCTAATTCTAGAACAACTATTCTGTTGTAAAGTTCTAGAACTATTTCCTAGTCTACTTGTTCAAGGTTGCGAAGTCCTTTAAAGGCTTCTTAAGAGCGTGTTTAAGGCACTAGAATCATGTTAGCTAGATAAGCCTCAAAACTGTCTCAGTGAATTTTGTATACTAGTAGATTCTTCTTTATTACAGCTTCCTAGGTTTTATAAGGTTTGTCTTAAAGAGTAGTTGTAGCAGTGTTTACTCTAGAGAAGTATCTGTTATATGTCTAGGGTTAGGACCTAAAAACTACCTTTTACAATAACATAAATGTTTAATACTCTTTAAGAGACTTTCTATAATATACTTCTAGTATTTAGACCTTAAGAAGTTTCTCTTAGTCTAATTTACACTTAAGGATGTTTTAGAGAGGTTTAGGTCAAATAATATCTTTATCTATCTCTAGATTTATTAAGTTCTCAACCTAAGGTATTAGTATTAATTTGTAGATAGATAACGTTGTTATAGTAGTAGTAAATCAGAGATTATCTCACATAAGGCTTTTCTTCTGTTCTAACTAAAGGATATGTTAATTAATTTAGTTAACCTTCTCTTGCTATCTTCGAAGAGCTTCAACCTCTACACAAAGGAGGTTTTCTTAAGTCTAAGGAGCGTTGAGTTCTACTTTACTTAGGTCTAGTTTAATTATATAGAGGTTATTAATTAGAGTTGCTAAAAGGTCTCTATAAGAGTCCTGTAATAGTCCGCTAATAGAGTTAGAAGAGCTTCCTCTATTGTCAGATATAACTTATTTAGAAGTAGTCTAAGCAACGTCTTTGTCAGGTAGTCTTCTAAGTCTTAGAGGCATTTTACTTATTATACTACCTCTCTATTAAGTGTAGAGAGATTAGCTTGTAAGGTAGATAGTAGGCAATAAGTTAATTTAAATCTTTTCAATTTAGTACAGAACTAATCTCTGCTCCTCCTTAGAGGTGCAGGAGAAGTCTCGCTTTATAGAAGCTCCTAAGCTCTAATATTACGTCAACTCTGTTAACTCTATAAACTCTATCTACTAGAACTGCTTAATTCCTAATTGATTTATAATAGCAGATAAAGACTTCCTTAGATCAGATAAAAAGTCACATGACCTCATGACCTCGTGACCTCTATATATTACACTTAACCTTACCTCAAAGACTTCTTCGCAAACAAAGATAACAATAGATCTATAGAGAACACCTAAGTAATGTTTAAATTCTTTAGAGGATTTAAGGTAGTAATTAGAAAGGTATTTAGAGATTTCAACGTAATCTAAACAGCTATATAGAAGCTTTTAGACTTAAAACAGACTAGATTAGCTATTAGTTATACTAATGATTTCTAATAATATAAAAACAAGTCTAGATAAGATGCTCTTGCTCTTATAGAACTCTTTTATAGAGGACTAAAGGTATACCTTCGAGAAGAAATAGTAAAACAGAACATAACTTTTGTTAACATTAGTAGTATAATTAGTAGTATTATCTAACTAGATAATTATCTGTAGGAATTCAGGAAATCTACTCAGAGAAGTAGAAGTTAGAATAAGAACAGAAGTAAGAGCAAGTATAACAGCTAGTAGAATAATAGCAAGGTAAACATAGCCTAGAAGAAATCTTTCAAGAGAAAGAAGCTTTTCTAAGAAGAACAGAACTACTAATGTAAGCAGAATTTATGCTACTTATGTAGCTAGTCAGGCTATAGAGCAAACGAATATAGCTCAAAGAAGTAAACTAACAAGGGAAAACAGGTTAATACTACCTTCTAGAAGGAGGTAGCGTTGCTTAAGACACAGGAGCTATCTAACAAAGAATTAGAAGCATAGAGGTATAGAACTTAGGTAGAGGAAGACAACTCTATTCTTGAACAATACTACAACACCTGCTCTAAGAGCAAACATGAGTTACTATTACAGGCTACCTATAAATCACCTATAAACACGTTAAAGAAGGAATCCTCTAAATTATTAGAATTGTCTAAGAGAAATAATTAGAGTAGAGAACTCTAAGTTAGAGATACATAGGTCTTTATTAGGACCTATAAGAGAGGGAATTAATAGATAGATATAAAAGGCGAAAGACTAGACTTCTAGTCTCTATATACTACTATAGGACATAGTTCTACCTCTCTCTAACAGTATGTTGTTAATAATAATCAAGTAGACTATATCTATTTTAGATATAAAAGCTCTAGATACATCTCTAGAGAAGAAAAGGAATATAACTATACTATAGACTATAACAAGACACTACTATGTACAGAATTTTACTACCTAGTAGAAGGGGAACTTTAGGCTATTCAGGTCCTAGGTTCTTTTATAGCTGAGTAAGTATATTACTAACTACAGCTAACATCTAACTAGATATTAAATAAATAGTTCACGAGAATGTTACTAGATTATTAGACAGATGTAGAGTATTAACAGATATATAAAGTAGTATACATAGACTAGGAGAAAGTTATATTCTTTCTATAAGCTTAGAACACTATAGCTTAGCTTGACAATGCCGAGAACAGGATGTTTAACATCTACTATATTAGACTAGAACTGTATACTACTTTTTGTAACTGTGTAGAGTGAACTACTACTTGCTATAATAAATATAGAGTTAAACGGAAACTGCTCTATTAAGCGAACAACAAAGTAAGAAGAGAAGAGAGTTCTAGAGAAATAGAAGCTTAAATACAAGATGCCAGCAGCACGCACGTGCCACGTGCTATATATGCTTAGTCTCTAGTTCCTCTAACTCTATAATACTTTTAGAGAAAGCTAGTTATTTATAACTGTAACTATTAGAGGAAAGAAATTATAGATTATAATTAATTCTAGAGTAACAGATAATTTTATATCTCTAAAAGCCCTTAGAAGGCTTAACGTTCTAGTCAAGAAAACATTACTCTATGTCTTAAGTATTGTTAACAGAACTAATGTCACTTACTAAAACAGAGTTATTAATTAATAAACTATCTCTGCAAAGACTACTATTAACAGATACTGTTTAGATATATAATTTAATGTTATTAAGATAGAGAACAAAGAAGTAATACTTAGTATACTCTAGATTCGAGAATATAATCTAGATATTAACTAGAAGAAACATAGTATTACTTTTAGTTAATGTAACTATATGTAGTTATAACTACAAGGCAGAAAGAAAGCTAGCGCTACCTCTTCTAAAGCGCCTAGACACCTGCCTTAGAGTCCTCTACAGGTTAGCTAGACTACTAATAACATAATACCTATATAGTATAGAGAATTTTGGGAATTGTTTAATAACCTAGAGGATATATATACTCTTTCTAAACATTAGCTATAGAATTATAAGATTAAACTAAAAGAGAGTTATAACCTTAAGAAGTAGAAGCTTTAGCCTTATAATTAAAGGAACTTGTAGCTTCTCGAGAAGTATATACAAGAAGGAATTTAGAAAGAACACATCTGAAAATCAGACTTACTAGTAGCTTCTAATATAATAATTACATTTAAGAAGAATAATCTAAATAGAAGAGTTTATGTTAAGTACAGGAATATTAACAAAGTAATAGTTAAGAACACTTATTTATTACTAGAAGGCTAATACTTATAGAACAGGTTAGGAAAAGCTAAGATATTTACTAAACTTAACTAACAAACTGCCTTTAGCTTAATATAGATTAAGTAAGAAGACAAATAGAAGACAGCTTTTGTTCTACTATCAGGTCTTTATAAGTATATAGTAATACTATTTAGTCTAACTAATATACTAGCTACCTGTTAAAGATAAAACAACAAAATACTAGAGAATCTTCTAGAGATAACTATTATTTGTTATCTAGATAACATTCTTGTATTTTTAGAAAGACTAGAGAACTATAAGAGACACATTAGAGAAGTTCTACAAAGACTTACTACAGTAGACTCTTGCCTTAAACTTTTAAAATATAAGTTTAGGGTAACTTATACTATCTTTCTAGGGTATACTATTACTCTAGGACAAATGAAGGTAGACTCTAAGAAAGTTAAGGTAATTCTAGAATAGAAATTACTAGAGAACGTCAAGGACGTCTAATTATTCTAAGGATTTACTAACATCTATTAATAATTTATTAGAGACTATACTAGGATTTCAAAACCTATAACAAACCTTATAAAAAAGAATATTTCTTTTATATAGAACAAAGTTGTTAAAACAGTATTCTAGGTAATTAAGAAATAATTTACTAAAAAACTAATCCTTAGGAATTATAATGCTAACAAACTAAGTACTATTAAGACAGATGCTTCTAATATAGCGATTACTACTATATACCTTTAGCTAAACAACAAAGGGAAATTAATACCTGTAGTATATTTCTCTAAAACATTAGATTCTACTTAGCAAAACTATAGTATCTATAAGAAAGAGCTTCTTGCTATAGTCCTAGCTTTAGAACATTAGAGAATCTACCTATAGAGTACAAAGGACTAAGTACTAATTCTCACTAATTATAAGAATCTTAAAACATTTACAACAATAAAAGAACTTAGTAACTAACGCCTTGTAAGGTAGTTGTAGACTCTTACTAGATTTAACATTTTAATTTATTATATAAAAGGAACAGATAACCTATATACTAATACACTAAGTCAACAACCTAGTTACAAAGGAGATAAAGAGTATAAAAAGATAGTAATCTTAAAGACTCTAGAAAACAGAGACCTAGCTCTAGCTGTATACAAAATAGTAGCAATAGAAGAAGGTCTGTAGACTAAAAAGATCTGTAGACTAAAAAGGTCTAGAGGGTCTAGGAAATAGAGTAACTAGCTCTAGCTAAATAGAAACCTATACTAGAGAACTTACCTAATAGTAGAGAGAACTTCATTAACATTTATAGAGTAATAAATAAACAAAACAACAAAGAATAATATATAAACAGAAAGCTATATGTCTCTAAATTCTACGCTAAGGAATTTATTAGAGAATACTATACTACTCTAGTACATAGTCACTAGAGAGTTTGCTGAACTCTCTAATAGATTAAACAGTACTACTATGTTAATTACCTATTAGTAGTAGTCAAGGAAGTAATAGCAGAGTATAATACCTGTACTAGAAACAAGGCTTTCTGCTATATACCTTATAAACAGATAGACACTACTCTAATACTATAAATACCTTAGAGATCTATATTATAGGATTTTATAGTTAAGCTACTAAAATCCAAGGACCTAATAACAGGAGTTATATATAACTTAATCCTAGTTATTATTAAACAACTCACGAAGTATATAATACTTGTGCTATATATAGAAACAAGTATAGCAGAACACCTAGCCTATGTGTTCCTACAGGAAGTAGTTACTCTATATAGTCTACTAGAAGAAATAATCTCTAACAGAGATAAACTCTTTACCTTGAAATTCTAGACAGCTCTCACAGAATAACTAGATGTAAAAAGAAAGCTATTAACAGCTTTCTACTCCTAGACAAACAGAGGAACTAAACAAATAAATTAAGTCATTAAAGTATACTTAAGATATTATATAAACTATAAGCAAGACAACTAGGTTGAACTTCTGCTACTAGTATAGTTTGCCTATAATAGTTTAACAACAGAAACTACACTTGTTACACTATTCTATACTAACTATAGGTATAAATTAGTTACTTATCAAGACCTATTAACAAGTACTATTAATAATAACAAAGCAGGATTACAAGACCACGAAATCAGGGAACTATACAAGGAGCTTGTAGAGTAACTTTAGTTTGTAGTAAAACGAAATACATACTACTATAACAAGCGACATAGTTAGGAGCTAACGTTAAAAGAGAGAGATAAAGTATATTTAGTTAGAAAAAACATTAACACTAAAAGACTAAGTAGTAAACTAGACTACAAAAAACTTAGACTATTTAAAATTAAACATGTCAAAGAACCTTTGAATTATAAACTTATACTACTAAAAACTATAAATATCTATCTAGTATTCTATATATCCTTGCTTGAACTAGTACTACTAGAAGTACTACTAGCTCTACTCACGTAAATTCAACCTGTTAACTCTAATATAGAGTACAAAGTCAAGAGGATTCTTGACTATAAGGTTGTTAGAGAACAAGTCAAGTACCTAATTAAATAGTTAGATTACTTATATTTAGAGAACACTTAGAAACCTAAGTCAGGCCTGAGTTACTCTTAGCTGTTATCTAATTTCTACTAACAAAACCTAGGCCTTTCTAAAAAGACAGATCACTAAAATCAGGAAGAGTCTTGTTAACTAAAGAGAACTCAGAGAGAGTGTTAGTTATAGAAGAGGTAGAGAGACAGGTGTCCCTGGACGCTCTCTTAGTTACTTCTCTTAACTCTGCCTCTTCTAGTTTATCTATACTTTTTAAACTACAATAGAGTATCTCTGCTTCTCTTTTCTTTAGGAACTTACGCTAGCGCACAAGGCGGTTAAGGTAGCTAGCGGCCGCGGCTATAGCTTAGACTAGCTATACAGCTTTGTCTTAAGTATACTACTCCTTAGTATCTAGTTTCTCTTTAGCTCTCTTAAGAGTATCTCAATCAACTATTAAAGGCATTTCTATATTATATTTTACACTAAGTCAAGTACACTTAGAACAACAAGAGGAATTAGCTATAGAAGATATAATATATGTCTTCCTAGACTTTTCATAGACAGAACAGAGTATTGTTTTATATCTAGTATTTTTAATTTATTAGGAAAGTTAAATATATTCTTTAATCTTCTTCTGAGAATCTGTAGTTATGTTAAAAGAAGAAGAAGGTTATTGACTTCTTTGTAATATTTCTTAGGTTATACTTAAGTATAGAGACACGCTAGACTAAGAAGGAGATAGTGTTACGAATTATATATTAGTATATAATAAGTAAAGTCTAGGCAGCGCCCTGACAGGACAAGTACTTAACAAGTCTTAGTAGTATATAAGAGATTAATTAGAATAGCTACTTAATCTATAGATTTCATTGTATATAGTTACGTAATAAATCCTAGGATCTTAAGGATCTCAAGATCTAGACAAGGAATCTAGGAGATCTCTAGATCCACGAGAATAAAGGTTCTATATATAACTAGTACTTCTCCTATTAGATACAAGCTTTATACTTAACTCTTACTTTAGTTTATAATACATTGTTTTGTCTTCTTAAGTTCAAGTAACAAGTTTACCTTTAAGTAAACACTTAGCGCATCTAAACCTCTTTCTACATCCTAACCTTTAAGACTTAGTTACCTTTATTACTTTTAGTACAGAAGTAGGTTTCGTTATATTATAGTAGAAAGTAAGAGTTACTAGAGTATTTACTTAAAGGTAAACTCGTTACTTAAACTCAAGAAGTTAAAACAAGATGTATTAAATACTAAAGTAAGGTAAGTTAAGTATAAAGCTTCTATCTAATAGCAGACGTACTAGTTATATATAGAACCTTTATTCTCATAGAGCCTAGAGAGAGCCTAAGATCTTTAAGCTCTAAAGCAAGCTCCTGTAAGCTCTAACAGTTATATAACTATATTATGTAATAACTGTAAGCTAGAAATCCTTGGATTGTTTTAGCTAGTCTAACTAATCTCTACTTGCTATAAGTTCTATAGATATACTTAACCTGTCAGAGCGCCGCCTAGTCTTTACTAGTTACGCGCTAATACGTGATTTGTGACACTATCCTCTTCTTAGCCTAGTGTATTCTCACGCTTAAGTATAACCTAAGAAATATTATTAGAAGGCTATTAGCCTTCTTTTCTTTTATTATATCCTCTAAAATACAGAAGTATAAACAGTACATTCTACTCTTTGAGACTATCTAAGTATATAGTTTAAAAATTATACCTTGTTCTAACTGTTGTTAGTATAACTAAAAATACTTTGTCCTTAACAATAAGTTATAGAAGTGTAGAGAGTGTGTCTGCTAAGGCGTTAGATATAATACTCTTTAGTTATCTAACAATAACCTTTAGAACATTTATCTTAAGGAAGAGTGTCTAAAATTCAAAAGAGATATAGCTTTCAAAGCAGCTATAGCTAGTCTAGCTTATGTTTGTAAGCTTAAGTAATGTTAACAAGAGCTTTGTAAGCGTGAGATTAACATAGTCTAGCAGAGACTTTAGACGCTTAACAAGCTTAACGCTACTAAAGAGAAAGAAAGAAAAGAGAAAGAAGAAAGGAAACAGAGAGAGAAAGAAACAGCTAGACTAGCAGCTCTTTCTAATTCTGCTACCTCTAACTCTGCCTCTAACCTAGGTCTTGACTCTACCTTTCTTTTGTCTTTTCTAGCTAACTACAAGATATAAGCAAGCCTAGGTTTTAGTAGTAGAATTCCTGAAGTTCCTTCTAGTACTAGTTGAGATTTCTCTTTAGTTTCTAAGTATTCTCTAAATGTAGGTAATTTAACTATTTAATTAGGTACTTAACCTATTCTCTGACAACCTTATAGTTAAGAATTCTCTTGACTTTATACTCTATATTAGAGTTAACAGGTTGAATTTCTGTGAATAGAGCTAGTAGTACTTCTAGTAGTACTAGTTTGAGCAAGGATATATAGAATACTAGATAGATATTTATAGTCTTTAGTAGTGTGAGTTTATAATTTAAAGGTCCTTTAATATATTTAATTTTAAACAGCCTAAGCTTTTTGTAATCTAGTTTACTACTTAGTCTTTTAGTGTTAATGTTTTTTCTAACTAAATAGACTTTATCTCTCTCTTTTAATATTAGATCCTAACTATGTTACTTATTATAGTAGTATGTATTATGTTTTACTATAAACTAAAGTTACTTTATAAGCTTCTTGTATAGTTCTCTAAGTTTGTAGTCCTGTAATCCTGCTTTGTTATTATTAATAGTTCTTAGTAGAGAATCTTGATAAGTAACTAATTTATATCTATAGTTAGTGTAGAATAGTATAATAAGTATAGTTTCTGTTATTAAACTATTATAGGTAAACTATGCTAAGAGTAGAAGTTTAACCTAGTTGTCTTATTTGTAGTTTATATAACATCTCAAGTATACTTTAATAACTTGATTTATCTATTCTATTTCTCTATTTGTCTAGGAGTAGAAAGCTGTTAATAGCTTTTTTTTTACACCTAGCTGTTCTGTTAGAGCTGTCTAGAACTTTAAGATAAAGAGTTTATCTCTGTTAGAGATTATCTCTTCTAGTAGACTATATAGAGCAACTCTTCTTGTAGGAATGTATAGGCTAGATGTTCTGCTATACTTGCTTCTATATATAGTATAAGTATTATATACTTTGTGAGTTATTTAATAATAACTAGGATTGTGTTATATATAACTCCTGTTATCAAGTCCTTGGATTTTAGTAGCTTAACTATAAAATCCTATAATATAGATCTCTAAGGTATTTGTAGTATTAGAGTAGTACTTATCTGTCTATAAGGTATATAGTAGGAAGCTTTATTTCTAGTACAGGTATTATACTATAATATTACTTCCTTTACTACTACTAATAGACAATCAGCGTAGTAGTATTACTTGATTTACTAGAGAGTTTAGCGAACTCTCTAGTAACTATATACTAGAGTAGTATAGTATTCTTTGACAAATTCCTTTATATAGAATTTATAGACATATAGTTTTCTATTTATATACTGTTCTCTATTGTTCTAATTATTTATTACTCTATAAATGTTAATAAAGTCTCCTCTACTATTAGGTAAGTTCTTTAGCATAGGCTCTTACTAGGCTAGAGTTAAGTACTCTATCTCCTAGGCTCTCTAGATTTTCTTTGTCTATGAATTATTAGCTTCTGTTACTACTATCTTATATATAGCTAGTACTAAATTTCAATTTTCTAGAGTCTTTAAGATTATAATCTTTTTGTACTCCTTATCTCCTTTATAGTCTAGCTTTTGACTAAGAGTATTAGTTCAAGGGTTTGCTATTCTACTAATATATTAAATTACAATGTTATAACCTTCTAAGATTTCTGCCTACCTTGTAAGTCTCTTATTTAAGAGTTTCTATATAGTAGTAAATGTTCTGAGGTTCTTGTAGTCTAATAGTATAGTAGTCTAGTGATTTATATTCTAGAGATATATTCTCTAGTATTCGAGTACTAGAACTATAGCAAGAAGTTCCTTGTTATATATTCTATAGTTCTACTATACTAGATTTATTTTCTTAGAAAAGTATACTACTAGTATAAGTTTGCCTTCTTTTCCTGGTTAGAGATATATAGTACCTACTACTGTGTCTAATATATTAGTCTTTATAGTACTTAGCTTGCTAGCGTTATAGCTTTAAAGAATAGGTTCTTTTGTGAATTATTTCTTAATTTCCTAGAAAGCTTCTTCTACTTCCTTTGTTTATTAGAAATTAATGCTTTTTCAGGTTAGGCTAGTTAGAGAACTAGCTAGTTTAGCGTAGTCTCTAATAAATTATTAGTAGAAGTTAGTAAATCCTAGGAATAACTAGACATCTTTGACATTCTATAGCATAGGCTACTCTTTAACGTCTCTTGTCTTTTCTAGATTAACTTCTACTTGTTCTAGAGTAATTAAACACTCTAAGAACGTTATACAAGTTACTCTAAACTTGTACTTTAATAGCTTAAGGCAAGAGTCTACTACTATAAGTCTCCTCAGGACTTCTTTAACATGTCTCTTATAATTCTTCTCTCTTTTTGAGAATACTAGAATATTATCTAGGTAATATATTACTGTTACTTCTAGAAGATTCTCTAGTATACTATTGTTCTGTCTTTGATATATAGTAAGTGTGTTTGTTAAACTAAATAGTATTACTATATACTTATAAAGACCTAATAGTAAGACAAATGTAGTCTTCTATTTGTTACCTTTCTTAATCTAAATTAACTTAAAGGCACTTCTCTAATCTAGTTTTATATATTAAACTACTTTGCCTATTCTGTCCTGCAGGTATTAGCTAGTTAGTAATAGGTAAGTATCCTTAACTGTTATATTGTTAACTTCTTAGTAGTTAATGTAAACTCTTCTATTTACATTATTCTTTTTATATACTATAAGTATATTTAAACAAATAGAAGATTCTAACTTTTAGATATGTTCTTTCTTGATTCCTTCCTTAATATACTTGTTTATTACTTGTAAGTCGCCTTATATATATAGTTGAAGCCTCTGCTTTCTAAGGTTATAACTCTCTTTTAGTTTTATTTCGTTGTTCTATAGCTAATGTTTTAGTAAGGTATATATGTCTTCTAGATTATTAAACAATTTTGAAAATTCTCTATACTATACAGGTGTTTTGTTATTAGCTGTTTAGCTAACCTGTAGAGAACTCTAAGCTAGGTGTTTAGACAACTTATAAGAGGTAGTACTAACCTTCTTCTAGCCTTGTAGTTAAAGCTACTTATAGTTATATTAGTTAAAGGAAATTCTCTTTTCTTTCTAGTTAATGTTAGAGTTATATTCTCTGATCTAAGGCATCTTAAGTATTATATTCTTCTTGCTAATATCTATAATATTAAATTATATATCTAAACAGTGTCCTTTAATCTATGTTTTCATAGGTATAGTATATTAGTTAACAATAGCTTCTTAGTATTCTATTTCTGTCTCATTAACTACTATGAGTTTATATAGTATTATTCCTTTAACTAGGACATTTAGCTTTTGTATTACTAAGAAGGAAATGAAGTTGTCTAAAGCTCTAGAATTAACTATAATTTAGAGTTTCTTTTCTCTAATAGTTACAGTTACAAATAACTAGCTTTCTCCTAAAGTTATACAAGCTTCTTGTTACTTAATAGAAAAGATTTTAAACAAGAGCCTATCTAGCTCTCTAGGTATTTCAAAAACTACTTTTTCCTTGTCTAAATAGACTACTTTATATATCTCTCCTACCTAATAATACTTGTTAGAGTCAGGTCTAGGTAGTGTTACTAGGAACCTTAGCTTAAATCCTGTGATCCTAAGAGGTTGTTCTAGCTTCTATATACTAGTCTTATTAACTAGCTAGATTACTATCTATTGTTCTCCTTTCTTAGGCTACTAAGACCTAGGGCTCTTATAATCTCAATAGTAAATGTTACTCTTAGGTTACTATCTATATATAAGTTCTAATATTTCTTTTTCTAAACAGAGATTTTAAAAGGTAATTTAATAATTCTTTGTAGATACTACTCTATATTTGTTCAGAGGTACTAGCTTTTCTCTTTATAATATATATAGACTCTAGAAGTCAGGCTTAATTTCATTGATTTATACTTAACAGTTTCCTTCTATATAAGTACTAATGAATGTCTATATTTCTCTTACCTCTAGGTCTTTGCTTACTACTTCCTAGTCACCTGCTTTTAATAAGCTAGACAATTCTAACAAATACTTAGTTAGAATAATTGTTTTAGCTAGGTTAAAGTATATTCTTTCTACAAAAGTTATTTATAGAATAATACTAATACTTATTAGTTTAATCAGGCCTTCTCTAGACTATCACATAATATATTTTATATTAAATCTTAGGCATGCCTCTAAGTATAATTATATAGTCTAAAAGGTTCGTTTAGAGTTTTGTAGAGCCTTCTATCTATATTCTTGTTCCTTGCTATATATTAATATCTAAGTGTCTCTAATATCTATACTAGTAGATTCTCGAGATAGTATTATAAGTTACTAAAAAGAGAGAATTTCTACAGAGTCTAATTATATACTATAGTATTCCTTAAGAATTAAATTATCTAATTCGTCTGTTAATTCTGTTTCTAATATACTTACCTAACTTATTCTCTATAAGTAGCCTGCCTTTAAGTATAGCTACTTCCTTGTAGCTAGTAGCGTTAACTTACTTTTCTTAGTTAGGTTACTTCTTTGAGCTATATTTATTTGCTCTATAGCTAGTTTTGCTACATAAGTAACATAAATACTACTTGTGTTAGTAGTTTCTTTCTTCTTAGAAAAGTTTACTCTACTTACCTGTTCTTTTCTTTGGCTAGGTTTTGTTTGTAGTATCTAGTTCTATAGAATATCTATAGTTCTCTCTTTTACGATTTACTTAATGTCTATAACTCTTCTTTCTCTTAAGCCTTTGTTTATAGTTCCAGTTGTTAATTTTAATTAAGTCATTAATTAATTTGTTAAGTAATGTTTAGCAGGTTATCTCTTACTAATTTATTCTTAACGTTGTTCTTTAATCCTCTATAGAATTGTTCTCAGAGTGCCTTATTGTTCTAGTTAAGTTATATAGTGTACTACTAGAAGTATAAAGTATACTTAGCTATAGAGTTCTTCTGTCAGAGATTATATAATACTCTAATGAATTTCTTTTTCAAATCAACGTCTACAAAAGCTTAGTTAAGTCTCTCTTTGAATCTCTTAATGTCTTAGAATAGTTTCTTCGTGACTTTAGATATAATTATTAATACTTTTCCTTTAGGTGTCTTGTTCTTCTAGAAGTCCTTAAGGTATAGTTCTATCTAGTTATAGGCTACTCTTTTGAGACAGGTAGCAAGCTATATAACTTAGTTAGTTTTACTTGTAAATTACACTATATAAAAGTTTAAGTAAAGAGAGGCTTTTATAAGGAACTCTACAAGTTTCTCTAGTAAACTATTAAATAGTTTCAGAATTAGTAGTTTCACTTCCTTATATAGAGTAGTAATAGTTAGTACTATTACAACAGCTAAGTTAACAGCTGCTTTTAGCACAGGTTTCAGGGTAGAAGATATAGCTAACATTATAGTAGTTTACTTCTAAGTAGATGCTTAAAGTATAATAAATACTACCTCACAGGTCTAACAAAAGTAACTAAGTCTTTGTTAGTTAGATTATAGTAGAAAGTAGGAGTTACTAGAGTGTTTACTTAAAAGTAAACTCGTTACTTATATCAAAGAAGTTAAACGAGATAATTAGATTAATAAACTGAAGTTAAGTATAAAGCTTCTATCTAATAGCAGACGTGCTAGTTATATATAGTATCTTTATTCTCTACAGGAAGTCCTGTTTCTCTATAGAGCTCTAACTAAGAGAACTCTAATCTACCTAGAGCTTCTAACAGAGACTCTAAGCTAAGTAAAGGACTCTATTACATAACTACTTATGAAATTCTCAGGATTGCTAACTAATTCTTTTCTACTATCTAGGTTCTAGGTATTATCCTAGAGTAGTATACTTGTTTTGTCAGGTTGTCGCCTAGACTTTACTTGTTATATACTAATATATAATTCGTAACATAGTACTAGAACTAGTAACAGCTAGTTTTAGTAGTAAGAGAGCTATAGTAACTAAACTTCTAAGCCTATGCTTAAAGTATAACAAAACCTACTATTGTACTAGAAGTAACAAAGGTAACTAAGTCTCGAAGGTTAGTTATATAGTAAGAGGTTTAGATGTACTAGGTATTTACTTAAAGGTAAACTCGTTACTTGAACTTAAGAAGTTAAAACAAGATATATTAATAACTAAAGTAAGTTAAGTATAAAGCTTCTATCTAATAGTAGACGTGCTAGTTATATATATAGAACCTTTATTCTTTGAAGTCGACGAAGTTAACAGTCGCTCTATTACGTGACTATTGTCAAAGGAAATCCTTGGATCAGCTAGCTACTCTAGCTAATCCTTATAACCTATATCTACTTAATAGTATCTTCTTCTGTTAGAGCGCTGTCTGAACTTACTTATTATATACTAAAACGTAATTCGTGACAGTATAATACATAAGTAAATGTAATAGTAAAAACCTATATAAAAAATACTTATATATAACTGTGATATGTGGAGGTCACGAGGTCACGAGGTCATGTGACTTTTCATCTGATCTAAGGAAGTCTTCATCTACTATTATAAATCAATCAGGAATTGAGCAGTTCTAGTGAATGAAGTTTACGGAGTTAACAGAGTTGACGTAATATTAGAGCTTAGGAGCTTCTATAAAGCGAGACTTCTCCTGCACCTCTAAGGAGGAGCAGAGATTAGTTCTGTACTGAATTGAAAAGATTCAAATTGACTTATTGCCTACTATCTACCTCACAATAACTGTATAATTTCTTTATTTATTAATATAAAATATTAAATTAAAAACCCAATCTTATTATTATATAAATAAAAAGGATTTTAATTTTCAAAAGTTTACTAAGCTTATTAGCTAATTCGCTTAAAAATACCCTTGTGTTGATTTTTTTATTTTTTTTATTTTTTTTATTTTTTTTAACTAAGTAATCAAAATTCTTAAGCTTTTGAAAACTAAAATACTTTTTATTTATATAATAATAAAATTACCCTCCTAATTTTAATATTTCAAAGAGATGTAGTAAACCAGAGACCATGTGCTGCTGCCCATTAACAGCGATAACGTTCATTAGACACAGGAAGGTCAGTAGGACGTATCCTACAAAAAGGCCCGGAGAGCTAGGATTTCCCGTATGTTCAAGGAACGAGGATTGGTTGGGGTCTGGATGGATCCGCATCTGCAACACTTGGAAGAGGAAAAGTTCCATGAACTAATGATTGAAAAGCACACTCGAGATACTGAATATAATCCTTCGGCCAGGTGAGGAGATTGTATGTATTTGTCCTGGCCCTCTTTTTTCTACTTGTACATGTTGAAGTAATTAGACCTATCCCACCACCACCACAACGGGCACTCATCTCATTTTAATTTTAATCGCCCTTGGTAATTGCAGTTGATGATTGTCACGAAGATTTCAAACCAATCAGAAAACGCATGTCCTGTGAGTTTTATGTAGATTACTTCACTACTCTAGTTCAATATAACTTGAATCCACCAGGAACTGCCTTTTGAAAAATTCCCCACGGATCATATCGCTTACTCGCTTTTAGTAACCTTTCCTTATTCTGCTGTCCATATCCAGTGATAGGATCTTGCCAACTTGCTGCGTAGTTCATGTATTTGTATGGGTGAAATACGCCCATTGCCTTCAATGCAACATCGACATCCTCAATCAACTTCTACCCAATCTGGTTGATACGTGTATCATCTTCTGAGTTGCTCCAACTAGCTGTAACCAAACAAAGGACAAGTGCCCCTTCGCTTGGATCGAGTCCCATGTTGTTTCCACCGAGCTCCGAAGTCCTTGAGGTGATCACGGGTGGTATCGGTTGATGTGTCCAGGAGAATTGAATGCCTGGAATACCAGCAACCTGTGGAAGTGAGTCATTCCAGAGTTGATACGCTTTCTGGAGCATTGGCAAATCATTTTTGAAGGTGGTGGTAGCCATCAATTGTCTATATTAGGTTAGTAAGAAATCCGTTCTTCGACGGGATTTTGTAACCTACCGTACTCCTGGTGGGGAGAATGCAGCCTGTTCTATCGAAATGTCCTTCAAATTCGAAACTCTCTGTGTGGTGAACAACTCGTTTGGAACAGCCAAAAACTCCGAGAATGCTGCGGGATTGCTGTCGGGCTTGGTGTACTCGTAGTTGTTGCCAATACCTAAACCCATTGTTCCGCTGTAGCCAAAACTTTGGATAAGAGCGGCATAAGGGTCATAATTCGGATTTCCGTTGAAGTTGTAAAATGCTTTTAAGACTGGTAGGGCTTGAGAAATGCTGTAAAAGGTCGAGCCACCCCACATTTTCCCTTGCTCAAAAGTTCTAATGTCAACTCGAGTTATGATGCCGAAGTTATTTCCGCCGCCTCGGAGTGCTTTCAACAAGTCGGGATTCTCTCTTTCGTTGGCATTGATAATGTCACCAGAACTCAAGACAATCTTGTAGTTTGCAATATTGTCGCAGACAAAGCCAACACGTGGTGAAAAATATGCCATTCCACCTGTAGAGTTTAGCAGTTACATTATGATGTGACAAGCTGGGGAATAAATACCTCCTACTGAGAGACCGCCGATTCCCACACCAGCATTACGACCTCCAGGAACAGCTAATCCCATTTCGTCGAGTTTGAAATACACTTCTTCCCATCTTGTTCCAGGACCTGCGGAAGTAGTTTTCTTGTCGTCGCTAACTGAAATAGAGTTCATCGCAGTAAGGTCGATGACAATTCCACTTTCGAGATTTGAGTAGCCGTAGATTGCATGTCCGTCAGACCGAATGGCAAAAGGGCACTGGAAGCGGTTGGCAACGTTGCTGAAAGTCAATGTCTTTACAGCTGTTGAGACGTCCGCGGAATTTTGAACGGAAATGATGCAAAGGGGCCGAATTTCGATTGCCTGAGCTGCCCAGTAACTGTTGAGCGAGAGGTTGTATGTTGCATTGTTGGAATAGGAGACTTTATTGGGAAGAACCAATGAGAAAGATTTACACTGATTTGACGGTCAATTAATAGTTATTCTTGATCGCTTATAGAGACACTGGAGTAACTTACACAAGCACTCTCATGTGAAAAGTTAGAAGTGACATCCTCAAGTGCAAGCGAAGTTGCGAAGAGAGCTGCCAACGCCGGAACAGATAACAATCCTATCAGATGTACCATTTCTTCCACGAGCTAGAAGTGAGGAGGGCAATGTCAATGGGAACATCGAAGTCTTTGCATCTCCCCATTCGCCGAGTTACTTCGTGGCTTTAATGTTTGTATCAATCCATCGACGAAATATCTGAGCAAAGATCAGCACTTGCGAAGGATCAAATCCCATGCATGGGCCAAGAAAATCTTCGGCAGCAAATAACTGAGGTGTTATTGGGTTGCAGAAGATGTTGCATATTACTGTAGCAAACATTAGCAAGGGTACTGGAAGTCTGGAACACTTTCATGGCTTCGCACGGGGCGTACACTTCTAGCGATGCAAGTCGCTACTGCCTGCAACCTTCCTATCTCAAGGATAAATAACAGGACTGATAAGAGGGCAGATTGTGTTGGTTTTCATTAGCGATAGTTTTGGGGTGGGCGTTTGCATGGGGAGATGGGGAGAAGTGGCTGTGCCGCTCTGGGATTGGAGACATCCATATATTACATCGACACCGACCGCCATTGATAGTGTACCCAACCTGAACTAAGGCCTCGTATGCGGGTGCCCAACTGCAGATTTAATTTACTCAAAAATAACGAGAATTGTTCCAACATTTTGAGTATTGTAAATTGAAATGAAGGATCTTTGTCTTTTAAACCGAGGCTCATTATTTGTGAGATCTGGGAAAACCATCTAAACTGGGAAAGGCGGATTTTCAACAATAAGACCTTGTTCGCTTACTCCAACGCCCTGGAGAGTCACATTTCCAACCACAACTGTGACCAGGTTTATGAATCTCGAGTACTCGTTGTTTGAACTCCACTGGTCACTTTCAAAGACCACATTCCGATGCTCAATCTCGAATAGAAAGTCGCTTCCGTCGGACGTTGAGAAGCCAACATGGAACCCTGTGCTATTGTCATGAAAATGGCCATGCACATTTCCACCATGGGTAAGGGAGAAGGAGACCTCCTCGTTGTCGATACTAGAAAACAGGATCTCTCCGGACTTTTCTAGCAGTGCGGAGGTGTATGTTTGATTGTCGAGGGCCGAAGTGTGAACCCAATAGATCATGGTGTAGGCACCAGTCACCACTCTCATCCATCTCCATTCTTTAGCAAAGTCGTCAAAAGCCCAGGGCGCCCAGTTCCTGTCGAATCCTCCATAGCCTGCTATATCAAGCTCCGTTCCGTTCACTACAAAGTTTGCGGTGAGGTCTCCGGCAGGAACCCCTTCGTTCCAGTATATCATTGGGGCGAACTCGACGGAACCCCGAGGATCGGGGTAGATGTATTGATTCGCATAGTGAGGCAAAGTAAATGATCGAAGTTGATATATTCCGGTGACAAGAGGGCTCTTGAATTCGACTGTGATTTCCTCATTGTTCCCCTCGACTAAGAAGCTCGCACTCCAGTCGTCTCCAAGCCAGAGCCCTTTGATAGAGTGCCGATTTTGTTCCACCGAAGACAAACTTGCAAACATGAATGTTGTGAAGCTTGTTCCATTGGACCATACTGTGTCGAAGCTTGCCTTCAAAATTGGAAAGTCATACCGTAAAAGTGTCGCATCGCGAGCAAAGAGAATGCTGATTCCAGCCGTTCCGTCGGCAGATACACCATCGAAATACCAGTCATCCCAGTCTGAACTGTTTATCGCATTTAACTTTGGTGCAGCGAACGGTGTCATCGCGGTGGCATCTATTTCAGATGTCCCGTTGATCCTATCCGAAGCTTTCATCACCCCGAAGTAATATAGCTCTGGCGAATGCACATCCGTGGCTAGATTGCCACTAGCAGAAAGAAAAATTGAAAAGATAGTTAGGAGTATCTTGTAGAAAATCGTTTTGAAGTATGCAATTGAGCGGTTGATTGATGTGCTGAAGAACAGGGCGGTCAGTAATTCAACCTTTCTTGAAGATGTGGGCAGAAGAAGAGTTCTTAAATGCCAGGATAATTGCCAACGCCAACACTCACATAACTTACCAGGTTAGGCTTTAGTCATGGTCTGCTTTTTCTTATTTGAGCTGAAATCTTACGGAGCTAAACGCACTTCACCTCATGTCGGTGTTGGTTGCAAAGTAATAATTTCAAGGAAGGATCGGGCATCTGAGGATTGATCTACTGTCTAGATTCATTTCTCCAACCTGTTCATCTTATATCCTTGTGAAAAGAAGAATGGCCAGAGGGAAAATGGAAGAAACCCCTCCAAAGTATTCATTGCCTTACACCAAAATGCAGATTCCCCAATCCAAATTACATTATTGGGACCCGCTAGCAACTTCTCCACCATCGACTTGGCATAATCGCGAGGATCCATTCCTGTTGTAGCTGCGATTTCCTGTCTTTCCAGAAACTTATCCTCAACTGGCTTCAAAATACTGTCTTCCTTGAGAGTTGTTCCCTTGCGCATTATGTTCGTTTTGACATTCGCCGTTTGAATGTACACGACTTTGACTCCAAACGGAGCAAGTTCTACCCTCATGATTTCGCTGTATGCATAGAGAGCAGCCTTGGTGGCGCTGTAGACGGCGTTGAAGGGAAGTGGCATATGACCAGCAACGGAACCAACATTGACAATTATTCCCTTCGCCAAGAGTATCTGGGGGAAGAATGTTTGAGTCAAATCCATGACTCCAATGACATTGCTCCCAAACATCTCTTTGGCTTCGGCCATATCAATTTCGATGGCCGGACGGACACAAGCTAAATGATTATTATCAGCATTTAGACGAAATAGAACAATGTCTGGGCCAGGATGGAATACTTTTCCCCGCATTGTTGATAAAAAAATCAATCTCTCGCCCATTGAGCAAGCCTGAGGCTTTTTTGTGGCATTCTTTCACGCTTTCAGCATCATCTACCACGAGACTTAAACAATTGACCCCCAAATCTTTCAAAGCAGTGATTTTTTCGAGTGTCCGGGCAGTTGCTAGGACAAAAAGACCGCGTGAATGAAACTCTTTTGCCAATGCATTGCCAATTCCGCCTGGATTGCACCTGAAAGGACGTTAGGATTACTTTATAGATATCAACTAGGAGGTCTTATCCTGTAATGAGGACAGTCTTTTGTCTCGGTTTCTCCATATTGTCCGCTCAGCACGACTATTTTATTTTATTTTATTTTCAGGGGGGGGGGGGGGGGGGGGGGCAAGTTTGAGCGGGAGCAATGCTCAGACCACAGGTTGAACTATAGGTAGTTGAATGCAGAACAGTAATCGCCGGCTACAGAAGAGCAATGAATGCGCCACCTTTGAATCTTGGGGAGTAAACTTGAGCGAAACCAGACGTTGGTAGGCGGCCAATTGCAGCCCTCGTTGTCTTAGATTAAATAAGATTGTGATAGATCTCCATACACAAGGCGAGCGCGGTGATGGTGATGTAGCGTAGCTCGTATCGCTTCCAAATCGACATTTAGGCTAAGCTAGTATTTCCAACTTACCAACGTGTTGGTACTGCGGCCGCACAACCCTGTCAGACATGGCCACCACATATGCACCCACGGGGGAAATTTTCAATATTGATCCTTGACGGAATAGAAGTGCCCGTTTATCACGGGTTTGTACCAGCATGTGAAATTTTCATGTGGAGATGTCACGTACAGTATAGTTTGCTAGCAGCAACATGCTGCAAATAGTAGCTAACAACTTGCGATAAAGGTAAAGCTTTAAATACTTTAGCAACTCAAAAAACAATTGCATCCCATTCGCTTAATTCCGCACTTCTTCCTCCTCATTATAAGCTATCTATACTCTACCCAAAAACACATATCCGGCTTCTGCTCATTCATTGTTGGTTGACCCTTAGCTAAATATCTGTAAACTCCTGCTTCACTGCACAGTTGCAGCATTTTGCTTGTTCCAAACGCTTCCTACGAGCTTTGAGTACTTTTCTGACTTCACGGCATTGTTGGGCCTTGTAACAAGACCGTAATTAACTGTATTCATACACACCTAGGTACATGTCTATAAAAATTCTACCACAGTAGTGTTGTTTTCTTTTCCAAACAATTCTAGTGTATCTGAGACACTTTGTCTACCACCTCAGCGCCTTTTTTCAACAATCAAGAACAATACACTAACCCCCTCCAATGCCACACTGCAATCCATTCGTCAACAAGAAAGTTTCTCAACATACCAAAATGTCCGCTCAGCAAGTTGTCGAGGCTGCCTCATATCTTCAAGACCTCATCGACCGAGACCATTTTCGCGCTCGGTGGATCACCAGCTACCAGAAAGAGCTTATCTAAGCAGTCCTAGACTGCAATCAACGCATCCAAGGACGTTTCCCGGAATCTCCCTCCCTGGCCTCTATCGATGACGCAGTCGACGATGTACTCGTTGGAGTTTGCAACGAATACAGAAACTTCAAGTTGTCGTCCCCAGCTTTACAAGAGTCAAGAACTTGTTGTGGTAACGAACAGACCGCCAAGTTGCGCAGCCTCATCATCGAACAGAAAGATACAATCTAGAAGCAGCAAGAGACTATTCGGCAACTCGAGGCGAAGCAATGCGAGAAGTGCAAGGACAATCTGCGACGACGGGAGGAGGAGCACTTTTTGGAGCAGCAGAACTTAATTTTGGATTTGCAGGAGAAACTTAGGAGCAGTGAGCTGGAAAGTTATGAACGAGATTCATTGATGACTTGCTTTCCGGGGGTTACGCATAGGTAAGATTCGGCTCGGTCTTTCTAAAATCACACTGAATTTCTAGTTGGCGTTTTCGAGAGTGGGAGATGAATGGAGGTTTATTTTAGCAGTGGAGGGCAGCTCCCCGTAGTTCCTGGAAGGCTGGCATAGGGAGAATTTGAGGCTCATTGGGCCACGGGTATGTGGGGTTCGACAATAGATTCCCACGGAACTTGGGAAGTGTGCCAGTGTGTTAGTCAATAAATATGCTAATACCAACCAATTCTTCATTCTGTCCTAAAATAAAAAGATCATTGTAGGAGAGTTTGAGTTTGCTTTCGCACCCCCTTTGATGAGGTCTTGGGAGTCCGAAGTTCAGTTAAAAAGTTTTCCTTATGTGCCTTTCTTCATGTGACCATATCATTACAACTTTCCGGGGGCAGATTAGAAGCTGGTTTCCAATATCAATATCATCTTTTACGGTCCTCTGGTCAGCATTTTCAATGAAAAAGCACCGAAAAGCTAAAAAGCAAATACGAAATAGTAAACAAGCTTGCATTATAAGTACTGGGTCTTCTGAACCTCGTCACACCCATCAAAATCAGAGTCTTGTGTATATAAATGAATCCAATTATTCATGTTTGAAACAAGCAAGCTATCCCTGCGAAGCTCTAGAGTAACCTTGATACGTGCTGCATTAATGCGTAGCCACGTGTAGCGTGTAGAGACGCGTAAATGTTTTGGTTCATACACACAAATATGAGCGCCAATTTAACGAACCATTGTGTAACGTATTTTTCTGCACCACTTTAATGGCTCAGACAAGCTTTTACTTTGCCTATAAATACTGACACCAAACACATCTGAGACTACTGCTATTCTTTTCTAAATTACTCCTGTGGCTCATCCTGAAGACCCCTTCCTGCAACCTATTTCTCTGGAACCCCTTCTTCCTCCACTATCAAACACCAAAGCCATTTGGACACGTCAACCAATACACTCTACTGTCAACAATCAGCTAAGTCCAACCTTCAGAATACCACCAACATGTCGAATCCGTTTGTTATTGATGCTATCTATCTGTACACTCTCATCCGCCAAGGCAACTATTACACCCGATATATCACTGGAGTTGAGCGGCAAATCATCGAGACTGTCGCGACAAGCGCCCCCACAGTAGGTGGAGGTGCATTCGACATTGACCCACCTACAATGGATAGAATCGAAACAGCAAAGGAGAATGTTATCGCTAAGGTCTGCGAGAACTACAGACGCATGGCTACTTCTTCCACTACGGCTCCGTCGCCAGGAGACTCAACTGACCGACTCTGGGAAGTCATCGATGAACAAGATGAGACAATCAAGAACCAGAAGGACCTTATCAGGAGCCAAAAAGAGACCATCAAGAGTCAAAGAGAGACATTCAAGAACCAAAAGGAGGAGTTGAAAAAAGGGGAAGATCGTTCTGCCAGTCAACGAAAGACGATCCAAGAGTTGAAGGAGACGAATGGAAACTTGGAGTGGAAATTATATAAATCCAATAAGATCCGTAACGACCCGATGGAGGATCCTTACGTTTCTAGTCTGCAATTGACTATTCGGGATCTGGGGGAGAGACTTCAAAAATTTGAAATGAAGCTAGTTCAGCAGGAGGAGCTCACCAGAATGCTTCTTCCATGAAGCTCTTCCTTCCACCTTGGATTCGTAACAGATATGAGGGCCTGACTTGATGTTTATTGAGGGAAAAGAATATAATGTAGGGAGGTCTGATGACGGGGATTATCGCCAATATTTCGAGGTCGGCTGGGGGGTCATGGTAACGCGGTTGGGGTTTATGACTATTATTTGTTCTATGTGACAATCAATAAAATATGTCTCTAACTTATGTTCTTTCTTATTTTTTGTGAGGGATCCGGACCATGAATAGTACAATCAACTTAAGTGATTAGGTACATCATGTTTGTAAACCGTAGTCTAGTGCTGATACCTTTCGTTTAACTCGGAGTTCCGATACTTCTCCCATGCTTGGGACTCCAGATTAATAATGCTTTATACTTTCCATCACTATTAGACTATAGTTACTATTGAGAGACTGCCATGCCATTTATAGCGTTTGACTACTTTTGAATGTGTTTTGTGGCGTTGAGCGCACATGTCAGACTGGATTGAAGATCAGCCAACCTCAGCTTCAGGGCAAGACACAACCTTGGGAATGGAGATGGTAAATACTTCCATATTTCCAAAATCTCTGTCTCCCTCATTCTCAAGTCAGATGAACTCTATATCGACGTTCAAAGAGTTCCACAACAACAGCAACTCAAACCTTTAGCATAGGTCCAAATATCGTCCTTGACAACACAAAAACAATCGAATACAACTCCATATCAATATTAGTACACTCAGATTTTTGTTTCTTTCGATACTCAAGCTAACAAGAAGATAACAAGACCCCTAATCAATTCAACGGCTTCATCCCCCTCCACCTCCGAAACCGCGGCTATCGAAAGTGCAGAGAGAAATCATACAGAAACTGGGCGACTCGATACCGGCAACGAATTGAGCAACTTGATGAGCCCCTGGAAGAAGAGGGGACGTGGTGTTGGGTTTTGTGATTTCTACTAGCATGTTCTTTTGGGCTTTTGGTGGTTGAAGTTCTGGGAGTTTGAAGAATTTAAACACGGTGTCATCGGTATACGATACAGGGCGCCATAGTTTGGGAGTGCCATTATGTGACCAAGAATTGGTTCTTGATCCTTTTGAATGTGTTGGAACAATGAGAGTTGTGTTCAAAATATCCGCCCCGCTGTGAAATCCTTCCCCGCTTGGCGACTTGAATTATTTCAGGCAATAAATCCTCTTTCATTTTGGAGTTCTTAGTGATTTGATGAGCGTGTTCTAATTAGATATTGATCTGAAGTCTGATAGGTTTTGATTAATGAAGTTGTTTGGCTCCTATTGGATGCTTCAACCAATTAGCTCTCAGAGCCTGCCCACATTGTGAAATGACGAGTCTGGAATTCAATGCCTGGCGTTGATATCGTATTACAAGCATTGGAACGACTCGCACAAATCTCAAACCGTAGTTATTTGAATCTATATTCTCAAAGTAAGCTTACCTTCAAGAACTGTTGTGTAACAACGTGTCAGCGACCAGCCATCCTCGCGCTAACAACAAGCGAGTCTAACAAGGCAGATCTTTCGCTTCCATAATTTTGAATTAACAACATCCCTTGGCAAAAGCATTTAGCTTACGGCCGTAAGGTTGTGCAAGTTTTCTTGCTAGGAAGATCGACGTTTTCTCAATCTCAGCTCTCGCTTGCGTCTTCGCCTCATCATCTCTTGGCACTTGGAGCCCACTAAATCCATGGCTGTGGAAGGCGGTGGAGACTCGTAAATGTTTGAAACACTGGGGTGTGGGCAGGGGATCTTCGTATTTCTCTGGGAGCTGGTGTTTGGGGTAGTTGGTGGTGCTTGATTTTTGAATGGAAGAATCTTAAACTCGTTGTACAACTGCTCTAAAAAAGAAGTATCGCTTTTTTTAATATTTTACAGCGCTATAATTGATACCGAGAACACGGTTCTTGCCATACAAGGATCGTGAATCTGCTATCAAAAATAAATGAGTTGCCTAAACATGCGCCGCAAACTAAGCGGTCCAAGACTAGCTGAGAGGAACATCAATTTAACTTTTGAATCACGGCGATCCTAAGCTTAATCCATAGTTTTTTTCTGGTACGGCCGTAAAAAGTTCTGAGAGACATACTAAGTGATATATTAGAAGATAGATATTTGGACCTCGAATTCCCATTTCGAAATTGCCATCGCAACGACGCCATCAGTTGAAAATCACACATTCCAAACTCAAGACCATAACCTCCCACGAAATCTTTTGATTGAAAACCTTGCGACACTATGAAGTTCATACAGCTCATCTCTATTCTTACCTCCCTCACATCGGCTTGCGCTCCCTCTTCTCAAGCTACAAACTCAACCGGGAAATACCCAAATTTTCAAACCGGGACAGACGGCCCAGCCGATGAAGCCACATCTCAGTACCAATTCAACCATGTCGCGCTCCTCGTAAAGAATCTCACCGAAACCCGAAACTTCTACGGTGATCTCTTGGGAATGAGAATGATTTTTCTCTACGAGGAAACAGATGACTACAGTATCATGTATATGGCACATTCCCAGGGTGGGAAGAATGGGACTGGTTATCAGACTGGTGCCGACATGCTAGCCGAGAAGAATAATATGCAGGGGTTGATTGAGTTTACCAGCTCGAAGGTATGTCATTGCTCATATCCAATATCTACTACCAAAAAAAACACTGACATGCACCAAAAGTCATTCACAAAGAGCAGAGAATATGTCCCCAACATTCAGCAAACACTCTCTCATCTCGGCCTTATCGTTCCTGATATCAAAGCACTTCAAGCTAGAGTCGAAGCTTACAATGCAACAATCGTGAAGCGAGTCGATGAGGGGCCATCTTTGGACAAAGGCTCAGTTGTGAGTTTGGGATGGGGAGTAGATCCCACCAGCAAGGAAGCTCAAGAAATTTTGCTTCCTACCAAAGCTTTGGGATTTTTCGGATTTTTGGTATTTGCTGATCCAGATGGGAATCTGATTGAAGCTCAACAGCAGGTTGGTGCTGTCTAAGAAGTTTACATGTAGTATGAGTCTGGGAGTGGATGGTGGAGCTTCTGAACGGGCGTTACTTTTTATTCTTTTATTGTATATCTATGCTTGATCATTTGGGTACTTTTTGTTGTGGGGATATCAATTTAGAAGTTTTTGATCATTTCACTTCTTTATTTAGACTTCTTACACCAGTTATTTTAGGAGATTGTCTTACAATTCCATAACTTAGAAAACGGGCCGCATTCCTGGAACGGATCGCGCTACCTGAAATGACTCCTAAAAACAATCAACTAATGGTTCAAATTAAAGAGCATTGTCCAAGACTATGGTGATGACTTCAAATTTATCCAAAACGAGATGAAGTGTTACAATTTACGAAATTATGAATTAAAACTCTCTATTCTTATTGAGATAATCACCTCCAACGCTATGGTACCAATACCCCGCAGCCTTTTCATGTTGGATAGTTCTTTGCGTTACGTACATTAAAGTAAGTAACTTACCTGCAAGGGAGAATTAATACCCTGGCGGGTTTTAGAAGGTGTAGGCTTCGTAAAGCCCTTACAATAATTTGCTTTCTAGACAATTAAGCCTTGGAAGTGCCCGATTTGCCCATCATCCAGTGAACGGTCTCTCAAATTCTTTGGTTAGACAGAAGGGCAAGCGAAACTCGGAATCTAGCGCACGCGATTATTAGCCTCTAAATTTTGTCTAAGTGGTAGATAGAATATTATTGGTGTTTTATCCTACTTAAATCTATCTTAACAAACTCTGACTGAAATAAAACTCGAACCCAGAAACGTTTGGAATTTCGTAGCTGCTCTCTGGAGGTTACCTACAACTAACCATGGAAATTGGTGCTATTCCTGGGTTACACAGGCAAAGCAATGGAATACAGGTTTCCGTGGTTCAATTTACAGGTTTCTGGGAATAGAAAGAAACATTTTGAAATTGCTATTGTAAGGTTACCTACCAGTAGCCACTACATTTTTAATGGTGTAATTCCCCGGTGACCTAAAATTAGGAAATAGCCAGTTGTAACAAAACTAAATAAACACACCCCGCAGCTGACTATCTATTAGTATTATTCAAGTTACAAAATCGTGTGTTAACACAGTTACTCTCGACAATATATTTCCCCGCCGGTCTCGTGGCCCAGAATCCTTGCTCAGCCATTTACCCCTTTGGATTGACGTGTATATTTTGTCGCACATCGCGAGTAGTTAAACTACTAAAAATAAAACTGAAAATCTTAATAGCCCCTCTTCCAAACAACCGATTTCATAGTTTCCGACGTTGAATAATAGCTTGCTGGTGTATCTTACACTGTACCAAGAAATAACTCTTATCGCGAGAAGTGAGGGTTGTGTTTCTAGGATAAGTAGGGAAAAGGTTATGGAATTGCAGGGGGGTGAGGAGTAGATCACGTTACATACTTCTGGCGGACAAGTCGAAACATCAAAATGAAGAAACTCAAAGACTATCTCAATATTTAACACTCTGCATTTTGGTTGATGAATAATCGGAGAACACAAAATCTAATCATCATCCTTCCTCTCTAAACGAACTCGAGTGTGACCATTTGATTCTTCCTCGTCTCACAGCATACCAGAAATGGGAACAAATCTAATCATTTCCTTTTTTTAACAACATCCAGATAGATACCCAGCTCGGTTATCAGACCTCTTCTCTAACCCCAAGAAGTTCACGCGTACGCAGCATAACTATCTTGGACCAACTTCCTAATCGCCCCCGAAGAGTCAACACCCCGATAATCACTCCAAGTATGATCCAAAAGTCCTATCAAAACATTAGCCAGATGCACACCCCATTTCCATACCTCTTCCCAACAAAACTCCACTCGTTAAAAACCAGAAAATGAGAATTGAAAGAAGACAAACATACCATAACTCTCATCCTTATCCCTCTCCCCCTGCCTCGTATAGTAACTCCCCGCAAGCACCCAAACCATCCACCCCAACTTCCTCTCCACCATAAACCCAGCCAAACAAGTAGCATACCCACCCTTCCACTCCCCCGAAGCATCATCCATACTCCGTCCCCACTCACTAACCACCAAAGGAGCCGGCGAATTCCCCCCCGTCTTCTTCACAACATCAAACCCAAACGTATCAAGAATCCCCTTATAAATTGTACAACTACCCGAGATATTCTCATCGTATTCATGAATCTCCAACACGAATTTGGAAGACCAAGGGTAGGAAGAGATATCGAGGTGGAAGTTGGGGTCTAAGAGGGTGGAGCCGGCGGCTAGGGGTTGGATGTTGAAATCGGAGTCGAGGCCCGAGAAGAAGATTAGGAGGGAGGGGTTGGAGGTGTGGACGAGGTTGGCGGCGTTTATTATGTTTGTTTTCCAGGTTGTCCAGGTGTAAGATGCTAAAGTGGAGAGAGAAAGGGTTGAGGGTCGGAGTTCGTTGCGGAGACCGAGGGAGGTGAAGGTTGGCCAATTTGTTTTCCCCTACGGAGGTTAGCTTGTGCTTCGCTTTGAATGCGTCTTGAAAATAGGACTGAAGGGGGCGAAGGAGATACATACATGTTCAGCCATAAAAGTCAGTCCCCGAGTCCATTTCACAGTATCGAACCAAGTATCTCCAAACCAGGAATTCCCATCTGTGAGACTGCAACACCACATTCCCTTCGAAACATGGTTATCCAGATGAAGATATATATTCTGAGCCGCCAATTCCTTCGCAATAGCATCAAAAATCTATCTCTCGTCAGGCCCCCCTCCCCTTTTCACCCCTGGAAAAAACCTACCTGCAGTCTAGTAGTCTCAGCAGTAAACCCTGGATTCTTCTCCAACACTTGTCCCAGCACAAGCGTCCCATTCTCCGTCCCCAACGCCCTCTTGAACGCCTCCCCTATCCCAACATCGGAGCCGCCTTCTACAATATTATCCACCATCTCAATAGCAAACGTCAATCTCACAACATTGAACCCCATATCCGAGATTTTAGAAACAATATTTGAGATGGATTGATATTGCAAACCCTCCGGTATCATGACTTCTCCTGCGCCGGGCCAGTTGATGCCTACTAATGGAACATGAGCTCCATTCGCGTCGATGATCCAGCGGCCGTCTCGGGATAGGGGGAGGGGTTGGAGGGCTCGTTTCGGGGTTGGGAGGGAGAGGGCGGTTGTGAAGGTTATGAGGAGGAAGAAAAAGAGGGGAATGGGAGTGAGTTTGAACATTTTTGGCGATGAGGCTGCAATGAAGCAGGTTCAATGAGGAAGAGAAATGAATATCGGGGGTGAGGTTCGCGATGTATTTGAATGAGATGAGGCTGGAAGGATTCAAAGGTCGAAATTGCGGGGGAATCCTGCGTCATGATGCAGTGATCCTGGTTCTACGAGGGGAATTTCCATTTATGGACACAGGATGCTTTGCGGTTTCCTTATTTGAACGACGGAATATACTGGTTGAAATAGAATTTGAAGATGGCAGAAAATCATCCTGAACAGTAGTTCCGACGACCAGTAGAGAATAAAACTTTCAGATTTATAACTTGAAAGTAACAACAGTCCTTAAAATTAAAGGGGGACGGGGGGGGGCTTCTTACACAGAAACGCGACGCATCTACACTGAATATCAACGTGGACTTCCATGGTTTGTTAAAAAGCAGTGTACAGAATTCGCGTGACAACCCCGCTTCTTCAAAACGAGCAGCCACTCCACCAATAGTATTGCAAAGAGTACGGCGAGTCTCTCGAAACAAACACAGAATAGGAGCTAAAGAAATGCTTGAGAAATCAAAATTGATGGGATTTTATGCTCGAAAACTTGATCGAAAAGGGGAAGCAGCTCGGCCACAGCCACAAACCGTGAGGATGTGAATAGAAATGAGAATGCATAAGACTGTGCTGGCTACTCCAACAAATTCATGCTTGATACTGCGAGTACCTCCCAGGAAATGAATAGTTGAGGTAGACTTCTCGATGAACGAGGTCGTGTTTGGCTGGGCTGGGTTGAAGGTTGTGACATCTTCAGCGACTTCCCCTCATCCGCTATTACACCAAAGCCCAACCCCAATAAGGCATTCTTCTGAGCAGGTAATTCGATGTAAGTCGGCCGCTTTGTCTTATTTTCGAAGAGCACTTACTACAACAAAGCCCTAGAGAGAAGGAAATATGCGATTTGAGTTAGGGTTAAGTTCTTACAATGGTACCCGGGTCATTCTCGGACCAGCCGGGCTCATCGTAGCCTCGGCTTCCCCAACTTGAAGCTTCTCCTCTCCTCTTACTAAACGAAGGGCAATTATCTCACCGACAACAACTTCTGTGACCGTGTTCACCTGGACTACACTCTGCATCCCAATGCTTTCTCTCCCTCTCCCACGATAACATGGTCTCCAACGACTTCGCCCTCGCGCAGCAGCGCCTCGCCGCGCGACGAGAAGCCCGAGAACGCGATGCTCATGCGCGGATGACCGCCCAGAACGAAGCTTCACGAGCAGCCCAACAACTCCACGGCCTCCAATTTCCCTTTGGACGACTTGGCCAAGCTGGATTAACGACATGGGACAGCATAAGTGGCCGAGAGGGCACACGCCCGGCTTTCAGAGTCGGCCAAGTTGATGCGGAATTGTTAGATGAGGAATTGCTGGATCTGCTGAAAGGGCAAGTCGGGGAGGCCTTGAAATATTTCGGTTCGCACTTCCAGGATGATTGGTCGGCAGAGATTTTGCTGGCTTTGAGAGCGGTGCTTTTTAAACTTACGATTTGGGATCATGATGCGACATATGGCGCGGCTTTACAGAACTTGAAATTTACGGATGCGAGGAATAAAGGGCCGGTCCTCATTTCGCCATCACGATGGCAGAAATCTCTATATGGGATGTTCACAGTGGGAGGGAAATATGCGTGGACGAAATGGGAAAACTGGCTGGTGGACAATGACAACGGCTATGATGATCCCAGTCCATTGCTGCGAAAGCTATCGCGGTTGTCAGACAGTATATCTACCGTTCACTCGACGGCCGCCTTTGTTTCTTTTCTGGTATTCTTGGTAAATGGAAGATATCGTACGATTCTAGACCGGATACTGAGATTGCGACTGGCTCCTCCCACCAGCCAAGTCAGCCGGGAAGTCTCATTCGAATATCTGAATCGGCAGTTAGTATGGCACGCCTTTACCGAATTCTTGCTGTTTGTTTTACCACTGGTAGGCATCAGCAGGTGGAGAAGATGGCTAGCAAGAGTTTGGCGGAAAACCAAGTCTGTCATGACTAGTGGTGGGGAGGAAGAAGAGGCCATCAAGACTGGGGAATTCTCCTTCTTACCAGAGAGAACATGCGCAATATGCTACCAAGATCAGAACGCACCAACTTCAACTGAAGCAGAGGCCCTTGCTGCCTCTTCTGGTGTTGTTGGGTCTGCGCAAACAGATATCACGAATCCATATGAGACTATTCCATGTGGTTGTATATACTGTTTCGTATGTCTTGCGAGCAGACTCGAGGCCGAAGAAGGGGAAGGATGGACATGCTTGAGATGTGGAGAAGAAGTCAAGGAGTGCAAACCTTGGACTGGGGATGTTATCGAGGAGAACAGCAAACCATCGACATCTACAAAAACCGTAGGATTCACAGAAGAACCTAAAGATATGGCGGAAATAGAGCCACGCGCCGAAGAAGAGAGTTCATTGTCCAAGTTGGTCACCGACTCTCCAAAAGGTGGAAACTTGTCACCGAGCAATGCTTCAGAATTAGGGGATGAGGAAGCATTTGATGAAGAGGCTGAAGGGGAGATAGAATATGATGATGATTGATGAAAATTATAATGCTTTGGATCCTACTATCTTGTAACATCAACTGGGGAGGTGGTATACTGGCGTTGAGGGGGAGAAAAATATCGGTCAGTGTCTTTCAACTGATATCCAATTTTTGGATGCATTTTGATGTATTCTAGCTTGAACCAAATTACCAAGTTCAAGGTATGAATACTTACTTAAATAATTGATTTAAATTTTCAACTTATTTCATTTGTGAGATATCTCTGGTTATTGTTATCATTTCTTCAATGGTCCACATTATTTTACAACCAAGACATCATGACATTGGAATGCACTAAATAACTGGAACCACATGCTTTCCCTTTTTTCAAAACAAACACTCACTTTCCTTCCTATTTCATTTTCCTCATACCATCTTTTCTATTTCTTATTATACATATATATCCCTCTTGACCTCGCTTACCTCCGAAGATGTGAGATCAACTGGAACTCACCGAACCCAATCTTGCCTACTTAACCTTCACCTCATTCCTCATGTCCTACGCCCTCTTTTCAAGAGTTATCAGAAACAGACTCCACCTCTCTGAACCTCCTCTCGCTGTCCTTTTTGGTATCTTACTTGGTCCTTATGTTTTGAATTGGATTACGCCGGTGAAATGGGGTTTTAATGATGAGACTATGCAGGAGATTGCTAGGATTATTGTTGGGATTCGTATGTAATTTTTCCCTTTTCCTCTTTTTTGCACTCCCATTCTTGATGGTTGAGCTGGAAGAGCTGAGAAGGGGGAGCAAAGACGAGAGAAATACGTGCTGATATGCTATAGAATGTTTCGCCGTCGGCATCGAGCTTCCAAAACTCCATTTCACCCGCCATTGGAAATCAGTCCTCTACTTCCTAGGTCCAATAATGTTCTTCTCCTGGGCCGTAACAAGTCTCTTCGCATACCTAATATTCCGCACTAGCCTGCCAACGGCTCTGATCCTCGGGCTTCTCTCTCACCTATCGATCCGGTGTTGGCTGCTAGTGTACCCTCAAACTCAAACTTCAGTTCGAGAGTCCCGAGGAGATTGAGACATCTTCTTGGGGCCGAGAGTGCGTGTAATGACGGTGTTTCCTTTCCGTTTTTGTATGTGGGGATTATGGCCTTCAAATACAGCAACCCCGGAGAAGCAATAACCCAATGGTTCCTCATCACAATCCTCTGGCAATGTCTCTTCGGTATCTCTCTCGGCCTTATCATCGGTCGCGTAGCCAACAAAGCTCTCCGATTCTCAGACACGCGAGGTTATATTTCCCAAAGTTCATTTGTAGTTTTTTACTTACTTCTAGCCGTTTTCTCGATAGGAACAGGATCAATACTTGGTTCCGACGATTTTCTGGTTGCGTTTGGTGTGGGAGTTGGGTTTGCACGTGATGGATGGTTCGTGAAGAAGACGAAGAGTTTGCCGTTTCTTACTATTATTGATATGATGCTTAATTCTGGGTTGTTTGTCTTTTTCTGGTGTATTGTACCTTTTAAGGATTTTTTGCCTAGTTCTGTTACGCCAGATGTTGGGATTTGGCAATTGGGGCTCTTCCTCATCTTAATATTACTTTTCAGAAGGATTTCAGTTGTACTCGCGTTCAAGAGACTTGTCCCTGATATCAGGACCTACCGCGCAGCTTTATTCTGCGGTCATTTTGGTCCAATGGGTGTCGGTGCTCTGTTCCTCGCCATCGAAGCTAGAGCTCAGTTGGAAACTGGGACGTCGATTCCGAAATCTAGACCTGAATATCTTGATAATCTTAAACACGAGGGGTTGGGCGACAAAGAGAAAGCTATTTTCTTTATTTGGCCGGTGGTGTGTTATGTCGTTCTGGGGAGCACGATGGTTCATGGATTGAGTACGTTGGGAATCAGTGTTGTGGGTCATTACTCTAGGGAGGAGGGGGAGAGGAGTCGGTTGCTGGGGGAGAGACGGAGGGGTTGGGGGGGTGGTGCATGAGGGTGGAGGTGGAGAGAGTGAGGTGGGTATTCTCCAGGTTATTCTTCCCTCTTTCGGGTCGTTCTAGGAGGATTGAGACACTATTTCCTCCCAAGACATCTCACTTCCTCCTCGCAAAATCCTATTCCCCCCTAGTTTCCTTAAACACACTTCTAGAATTGGCAATACTGACTCCGAGATTATCTGTAGCCTGAGGTTAGTGGGACGGATGAGGAGTTGTGAGGTGTATGTATATTGGGATGGGAATCGGGAAATGGGGAATGTGAAAGGACGGGAGGGTTTTTGGCGTAAGAGTTGAGGATGAGGGTCAGGGTTTGTATATATAGGAATAAGCGTTGGTACTTTTGAAAATTGACTAGGTTCGTTTGCTCGGATTGTGTGACTTCTAACCAGTATGGTACTCGTGACAATTTTGAGAGTAAGAAATTCGCAACCGCTGTTTCCCAATGTATCTCTCGTTTTGGGAAATAACGGGGATTAATTTGAGTAGCCACGTGCCCCGAAATGCTCCCTTTGTTTTCTTGCAAGTCAAAATGTGCGACTTCTTGGTAGCCAGAGATAGCAAGTGTTGTTATTCCTGCTATTCGTAGGTAACCCGGGACTAGCAAACGCTTTTTATCGGGTAACCCAAGAATAACAACCTAAAAATCGACTTTCCTATTCACAGCCAGCGCCATATGGCATTCATTTGGAACAAGTGCCAGCTTCTTTTGTAGTTGTCAAAGTTCTTTTCTTAGAACTCGCAGTTTCCTATTCCTAGATAGCCCAGGAATAGCAAGTTTTTTCTTTCCCCTGCTATTCGTAGGTTATCTATAAATAGTATACCTTTTTGATTGGTAGGTAACCACCGAATAACCAACGAAAAACTTCCATTGTTGTAAACAGCTATATAACCTAAATGTTCTATTATGGATGAACAGGTTACTAGGGTTCTTCGTAAATACAATTGTTGTTTCGTTATAAGTTGTAATTTTCTATACCTGGGTACTATGGGAATAGACGCACAAATTCTTACACCCTTACTAGAGGAAGAGATCAACGATAAGGCCTTGGCAAATTATTCGATACCCACCTTTGAAAGTGCGAAATGAGAAGTTGAGAACCAATGATGGTGAAGTTCTCCTGCTGCTTTTTAAGATATCTTTCGTTGATGAGCGGATAAACGTTTTAATTTGACGAGACATGTTTGGATTTACTACGTTAAACGCCTCGAACTCCGGATTTATAATTTCAGGTAGATAGCAATAAGCTTTGGTATCTGGAAGAGGATTTTAGAGATTCTAGAATTATATTCTATATTGGGTTCCTTCCATAGAAATTTTATATGGAAGTGGGTTCCTTCTAGAATGAGATGCCGGAATACTACGGGTTCTAGAGGGTATATATATAGCTTTTCAACTAATTGAAGTATAGGGATTGTATAAGGAGAAGTGAGAATTGGGGATTTGTATAGCTAGGAAAGGCACTTATGCTCGGGCGTTGGAGACTCGATTTTGATAGGGACTCGCGGTGGTTATTAAAAGTGATAGTAAAGAGGGGGTAGTTTAAAAAGCGAGTAGAAGAGCTAGTAGACGATACTGACACGGCGTGATAGCGTGGTTGTATAGTCTGGAAGTGCAAAGGAGTAATGGAGGCTTCCTATTGGCTTAACGATCTGAAATAACTATTATGCGCGTTATGTGACCATGGTTCTATGGAATGTTATAACACTTTCATTTTTTTATGGTATCTTCTAGAGATATTTTAAGTGGAATAACATCTTCTAGAGGGTGGGGGTCTGGCATGGAATGGAATACCATATGCCGAAGCTTGGATAGCAAAAAAGCAATTATGCTTAAAACACTTAACAATATGAAAGACACCGATTCAGTTCAAGGGACAAAACTAGTTGGTTTTAGATTAGGAAATAACGAGTCATGAATTCAATATCCTTCAATCATTCGCGCGATTGGTCAAAAGTGCCTGTCGTTGAATAGCCAGCGCCCAAAAAATGCAGAGCAAGAAGGTTAAGTTCATGGAAATTCTCAAGACATTAAAAAAATTCCTGTCAAAGCAACATGTTACATGTTTCTTATGTTATAGTAACTGCGAAATACTCAAACCATCTCAGAAAGAGAAGTCATTTACCTTAACTATCAAGAAGTCTTTGAAATTGTTCGGCCGGAATATCACCATGTATTCAAGTATTTACTTCCAGATTCGTCGAAATCCCGAAGAATAGAGGAACGGCTGGTGAATACAGAAGTCGCTATTTGCTATACAGGCGTACTTAGATTTAGACAACTCCTCATGCTGTGACTGTAACTGTGATACCCGTAGAAGATATGTCCTGGAACTACTAAAATCGAAACTCACTGAGTTAGCAGACAGGAAACGCGTGTTCGCTGCGAGATAAAGTGCGATGATTATATTTCAAGTCAATTATATAGTTGGAGAATTGCTCGATAGGTTCGAAAGGGTCAAAATAAGAGATCAATTATTCCTCAATTGACTAGACATGACGAGGTCTATTTTCATTTTGTTGAGAGATAAACACAATATGCTGGGCATAGCTTAGGAAAAAAAGAAGATTAGAAACAATAAATCTACTTTGAAATCCAGCTCTTAAACAATTATTTCAAGAGGAAGGTCCGAGAGAACCCCCTGAATTTAAACACTGCAGCTGGAAATTGCGGGTAATGAATTTCCTTGAAAAGGTGGGAATAAAACTCTATAAGGAATATTTCGAGGAAAAGGAGTTGCCAGAAGAAGGCATCTTCATACACGGATTATGTGAGCTAGGTAGCGATGGTAAAATACATGATGATAGCAATAGCCGATGCGGAACTCAAGTCATAATTTAAAAGCAACTTCGCATTGTGCCGGAAAAGATATTAATAATGATATTCAAACGAAAAAGGGAGAGATTATGACAAACTTTAGAAGGGGGGTTAGAACTAACGCCGAAAGCGCCAAGATTAATCACGTGCCTTTATCCCTTTTTCGCAATTATTTTGGTCGAATTCAACATCACGTTGACAACACCAAAACAACTTGCACCAGCAAAATGATCCGAGACATTTGATGGTACGGGATGATGCGCGCACTGAGGGGCCTTGATGCTGACAGTTTCTCCAAACTTCAGCCTTCTCGACACACCCCAGACCGCCATCTCGAGGTCACTTCCCCATTGGGCCGATTGCTCCGCGGCCTGTATACGGAGCTGTGGTGGTGGTCTTATCTAACCAAGGAGATCTTAGGTAAGAAGCCAGGGAGTTGGTTCCCCACGTGTCCAGTTGTCGCGATTCATCCTCCACTCTTGGTCCCAAATGCTTCTTCCGCCTGGATTCCGCGGATACTGTCACTGTTGCGGACGATTGAACCGAAGCTACACACCATCTCTTTTCACGATACAAGCAATTGCAACCGCACTGTCACAATGCTGACGGCAGCACAAGCACAGCAGCTGCTATTGAAAGCACCACCTGAGGTCTACCGAAATTTGGGAGGAGGGCGAGGGGGTGTCGAGGTGGAAGGTCAGACCCGCAGATGCGCTTGCTTGCTCGCGAAGAGAATGAACAGTCAAGAGAATGAGCAACGTCGAAAAATTGGCGGGAAAAATGCAGTTACGGCCGTTTCCTCCCACCAGCAACACAGGAAAAATGCAAGAGGATGACTGTGTAAAAGGGCGTTGCAGATGTCATATATCTGGTCCAAGTTACCACCAACTCCTACGCCACCAATTTTTCGCCAGCGTCGTTGATTTCGGCATCAGAATACGGCACTTCTTTTTCTACCTTATCGATGCAGTCTTCGCCCCCATACCGCTTTGCCTTGTGCGTCACTCCACCTGCATGTGTTTTGCAACACATTTCTTATTATTAATGGTCAACTCGATGACAAAAATTGCTGACCTGCACCTCGAAACGGTTGCTGACATGCACCTCAAACGCGCGCTCATTGAACCAATTGTACAAATGATACACCGGCCTGGCCGATATTGGCCGATACACGATGTGTACTTCTTCCAAGACTTCCCGATCAAATGAGCACGTTATGATTGCTCAGTTTCCTCAGAGAATCGGACGAGAATGACGACGAAACGAGAATGGTCGTGAGGCCTGCCTATTGCAGACGTCCACGATCTTCTAGACATCGTTACCGATTTTGGGGGTGGTTGCGGTGTAGATTCCACAGAATTTGGCCACATACTATTTGGTATTGGTTCTTTACCATGCGTGCCCTCTTCGCTAGTACTCCTAGCGACCCCTTTATTTCAATTTTGACCGCCTCTCTCAGACGGACTGGTTGGCTGCCAGGACCAAAAACTGCAGCCTGGGTTCTATGGATCGATACTTACTCAACAGGGGCTCCTGGAGATCTTCGAAGTTCAATTAAGGATTAGACTATTTTGGGGTTTCGCCTTGGCTCCTCCTCATAGAGACCAATCACGAACGAAGATATTGCGGCCGACAGCCCCGCTCTCGTCGTCCCAAAATGTCACCTTTTTGCAGACTTGGCGGAATTTTACGCACCTCGTCTCACGCACGCAGAGCCATTAGCATTACGCCCATTTTCCCAAATAGGAAAATAGGTCGATTTCGGTGTCTCATCGGTGGTTTTGATAGATCTTTTGATCATCTCTTCAATCTTTTATCGTAGGAATCAGGAGGCATCTTGCATTCTTCATACAGTTAACCCCACGTGGAGGAAGGAAGTTGCATATACGAATTTTGGCTGCCCTTTGATACGGGAAAGGACCAAACGGTAGCACTGTAGGGATATGGCTTTCACGATGCTTGTCCAGTCGAATCCCTTTGGTTTCACTCGAGCCACAAACGACTTCCTACATGCAGGTACATTTCTCGTCGGGTAGTTTTTCCGACGGATTCCACACTACTATGAAATTGGCAGCTTGTTTCCACAACCACCCTGTACGCCTTATCATTACGAAGGGAAAAGAGTAGGGATAAGCCTTACTGCAGATGCTGGTGGTGTACGAAGTAACCCCTGATACGTTTTCTTGATGCCATGTGCGTTTTGTGGCTTCATTTATTCCAGAAACGTCCCGTCTTTTCTTCCCCGCACTACTACAATGATTATTGGATGATTTATTCAGACGAAAACTTTCTCCATGTTTCAATTTAGTAGGAAATAAATTCTGATATTTCTCAGCCTCGAGTCATGTTTTCAAAGCACCCAAAATATCCTGACCATTTGTCACTTCAACGGCTAGCGAGACGCTTTAGGAAAATGGATCCCTTCCACCCCGGCTGTGGGTTAGTGTACTTGGCGACTGAACAGCCACATCTCTTCGTCTTGGATCCTGGGGCCGGAAAGATCTACTTCCAGTAAATTTACGGTCAAATCCATCCAATGGCCGTGGAGATTGACGCAGTAGCTCTTCGGTTGTCGTAATTCGTACTCCTCAAATTGTATCTACTGACCTGGACCCTGAATTTTCCGGGTACTTTGAGGTTACTCGGGGAAGTATCAAGCTAATTAGCAAAGAATAGTTTGGTTCCTACGGCATGAAAACCCCAAATCAGTTCCTTCGATGGTACCTCTTTCGTCGATCTACTGTACAGAGAATTTAGGTGAGTTTTCCATTTTTACGTCGCTATCCAAGGTTCCGAGACATCCCGCGCGAAGCAGCACCCCGGTAGGATATCGAACGCCAATACGTCTATCTGGGTTTTTTCCTTCCTGTTATTTCCCAAACGTTGCATTACATAGCCTCTATTAGCCTCATGATGGCAAAGTGTCGCGTTTGTCATTTTCGTGGCAATTCTGCACACTTCTGAATAAACCTTAATAATTGATGGGGATTTGGACACAGGGCTGAAATCGTTACCGGGCCTGCAAGCCTCTGCATGCTTTTGGGGAATGGAGTGTCGGGCGACAGAATAACTCTATTTTGATTACAGTGGGACCACAGGGATCGAGAATCAAATAGAAACATGATTTGAGATTAATCGTGGCAGACCCATTCAAGGGCACACTTGGAGGGCGTTGGACTGGCTTCTTCTTTGCTGACAGTGTGCTTCCCCTGCTGACTGAAGGGCTGACCATCTTGCCAAATGCAAGTCGGTTGGCAGGGGTAGGATTGGCCCGCATCAGCCCCATGGCATGCACAAATCACTGGGTACTCAAGCAGAGTACGGAGTACAGGCGGATATGAGGGCGGCGGATGGTGACAGTGCGGAGCTTAGACTATTTCTGAGCGGAGACCTGTAAGTATACATGGCTCCCACCTCAGTTTGAATACGGAGTATTCTTCATATCGTTCTCTTCAAGTGTTTCATTATTAATACCACCCCATCCTCCTTCCCAAGTTCAGAAACCAAGCATTTCATCCTCGAATCCTCACCCCACACAGACCTCGAGTATTAAGCATTACACAGATTGGAGTCCACTGGTTAAATACAACACACTTTCCTGCTGCTCAGTTCCACCCCATCATGAACAACTTCGAGTTTAAGAACCCCGACACATTTGACATAGGCGAATCAGAAGATTCCATTTCCATGTTCTTTGACTTTGAATCTCCACCACCATCTTTCGACGACGAGTTTCCCGCAATGAATACACCATCTCCAGCTCGTGCAGCCTCGCCCACATCCTCAAAACCTACAACTACAACCACAGCCCCAAGAGGAGGAATTCGAGTGTCACTAGCCTGCATACCTGTAAGCAATTCGCACTCACTCCAAAATTACTTCTTCTAAGCACCCAACTAATCATCTGATTAGTGTCGAAGCCGTCATGTGAAGTGTGGTGCCGAGATGCCGGCATGCTCACGTTGCCAGACTGACGATAAACCTTGTTTCTATGCCAAATCCCGACGGGGAATGCGCGATCGTAGTGCGCCCAAGAAGTCAAAAACAGCATCCAATAAAGTATCGCCGTCTCCAGACTTCCGACAAACCCAGAGGCATGACAATCTAGGCTTCGGGGGCTATAACCTTGGAAAGGAGCCTTGGGGGACCCAGACTTCGAGCGCGTCGAGTTCAGTGTCTGGAAGTATTGATGGGAGGTTTGCTAGTGCTTTGGAGGATGTACAACCTACGAGTACGAGGAGGTTGATTGACTTGTTTTACACGTATGTACTCCCCGCTTCTAGACTTTCTCGGACTTCACTAACAAGAAATAGATACTTCTACAAAGCTCACCCCTTTCTTCTCCCTCGTTACTATCTCCTCACCCGTCTCCAAACAGAGCCCTCGTCCCTCTCCAATCTCATCCCGGTAATCTCCTATATTGGCGCCCTCTACGATCCGTCCATCTCCTCGACTCAATTCCGCGACCTCGCTCTTGCTCAAATCGACTCCCCTTCTTTCCCTGTTAATGGATTCTCGGTTCAAACGCTTCTACTGACGGCTATCGCGTTACATTGTGAGGATTTTGTGGATCTGGGGAGGAGTATGCTTGAGAGAGCTACTTGGATGGCTGTTGAACTTGGCATGAATAATTTTGAGTTTGCGGAGGTGGAAACGGATTCTGTCTTGGGCGAGAGCTGGAGGAGAACTTATTGGGGGATTTGCGCTACGGAGAGGATGTTTGCTGGGACGAATTTGGGGAATGGGAATACGATTGGGAATGGGGTTGGAATGGGGGAGGAGGGTTTTATTGAGGGGTTTGCTTGAGTTCTGAGCCTTTGGAGATTGAAGGATTTGGGTTTGTGGAATACGAATAGCATGATTTGGCGTTTGGGTGGCATCTTTGTTGAGAAAGCATTGTTTACGGGTTTGGGTTTATTTCGGACGCGTTAGCCTGTGGTATTTTGGGGATGATTGTGTCTTGGTCTTTTTGATTTCTGTTTTTTCTACGGGCTGCTCCTAGATGAGAGAGAGTAATGAGTTGCTGGACAATACACTAGAAAGTAGATGGGTAGATACTGGTTATTGATATATTGAAATAAAAAGTCTCTACACTGTTTACCTCGAGTATCTTTCTTAGCTTGATTCTGTGTTTTGTCCTACCTAATCTTTGAATTCATTTCATAACCTCCATGTGCCCAAATCACAATATCGTAACTCACGACACAGCAATCTCAAAACCAACCTTACCCCAACATCACAAGCCGTCGAAGGAACAAACCTCCAACCAATCAAAAATTCTTCCTCGCATTGAAGATAGGAATCCTTCTGGAGATCCCAATCCCACACAACCGGCAGTTGGTGGCGGTATTTCATTCAAGAACTGACACGTGGGAATGTGGGAATGGAACGTGGCGTAGGATTGAGTAGGATGGTTTCTGCATGTTCGACTTGGCAAGGAGAAGTGGACGATGGGGGAAAGACCAGGAAGTTGGATGGAGATCAGTTTAGACGAGGTACGAGGCGGCATGAAAGCTGTTTTTTCCTAGGAAGGCAGGTGAAGATACTACGCTACTGGGTTTCTAGTTTGCGATAGGTGATTGCTCCACTTGGCAGCAAATGTCCTTAGGTTGGGGACCTAGGGTTTTCCTCCCGTGTTTTCACGGAGGTGTAATTGATGGTACGGGTGCGGAAAGGCGATTGGCTGGAAGTGAGTGAAGAACTGCGGGGGGAATGCATAACTTGGGAACGCTGAAGTGATTGGGTAACAGTTGAGATTAAAGCATGCATGGTGCGTATATGTCCAACTGTGGGGGTTGATTAGCACGCCATGCGGCCGGCGCCCGCAGAATTTCTTGATATGTGGCTGGCCGTTGCACGTTGCAATATTTGGGATTTGCTAGACCTTGATGTACGTGTAAGGCGAAGTAAATGGAAGATTAAGGTTAAACCAAACCAGGAATCGAGATTGGGAAAAGCGAAAGATACAACAGGTTAACAGCCCGTTATGGTCGCCGACCAAAAATGTCTAGACCTTGCTTGGAGGCATGGTTGGTGATTAGATGGTAGGGAATAGTGATCACTGATTAGTTGCTTCGGTTTGCTAAGGAGGTGATTAGTGAGTTGTTTTACTCCTTAACTCGTTTGAGGCGCAATGCCGCGTGACCGCTAGGCGTTTTCCCTTCTACCATATGCGTGGTCTGCTTTCGAATTTGGAATTTGGAAGGTGCTTGTTTCTTTCCCCACCCTTGGTTTTCACATCGTATTCTCATTCTCCTTGCAAATTCAAAAAAACTGCGTGGAATCTGGAAAACCTTGTAAGTTGTGGGTTAAGATTCTTCCCGTAATCAGTTATTTTATCCCCACCTTTTCAAAATGTTCTCCCCTGATGGTTATTCCGTGTTTTGATATCCGGCTGTGCATGCCGCGTTTCTCGTATTTTGGCTAACCGAGAGGGGCAAGTTCTGTGTTCGTGTATGTGCGGTGCAGATCTTCTGGAAATCAGGTTTTGGCGGTTTGGGTATGCTTGGTGTTTTTTGAGGTCATGCTGATAAGGTGTTTCGACTTGCGTAATTTATGGGTTGATTTTCGTGGGTTGAAGAGCGAATTTTTGAGGGGGTGTTTGGTGTGATTTGGTAAATTTGTAGTTTCGTTTTATAGGATTCTGGTTTATGGAATGGTTCATCGAAGGTTGGGTCAATTGTTATGTTAATTTAGAGACCGCATGTTCTATTCTCGGCAAAGTATCCTTTGGTTAGTTATTGTTGATGGGATTCAATCGGAGAGCGTTCAAACTTTCCTCCAATATTACCCCTTTTCATCCATCATACTTCAAAATACCTGCAATCACAACACCATCAGGTAATAACATCAGGTAATAAAGCAACTCTGCAATAGCTTTAACTTGTACCATCCCATAATATGCCAATGCAGACCCAAAATCTGCCTTCGGTTATGCTGCGTTGAAGTGAAATACCCTATCTCCTGCCCCTCGATTATCATGGTTATGGTTGTGCATATTCGAATCGTCCGTGCTCGAGGTGAAGGAAGGAAGGAGTGGGATATGTGGTTGTTTTTGGTTTAGCTTTCGAGGTTCGAAGAGATTGTATTCGTGGAATCGTGGTGGAGAGGAGGATTTTTCGATCGAGGTGACAAATTTGTTTTCGATGGGAGGAAGGGGATTCTGGCTTCGATAAGGCTATTGACATTGCCAAGTCGATTGCTGTGCGATGAAGTGACGAAGCTCTTGCTACTGGGGTTTCGATGTTGAATTTGGTATTTGTGTGAAGTTTGGTGGCTGTGAGGAGTTTCGAGGGGTTTGATGAGCCCGATGACTATCTAGATGGAAGGATTGACGTGTTGAAGTCCCTGTGGTATTTTTATGGTGAGAGATCCTTGAAGAGGCTGTAGTTGCTGCTGGAAATTGTGGAAGAGTTTGAAGCTACTGGTCAAGAGCGGCTAGGCTGTCGCGAAGTTCGGTTGCAGCATTTGCACGTCGCATGAACGAGTGGGCGAAGTGACGATTCATATTGTGGAAGAATGAAGGCGCAAGAAAATCAAACGCGATGCACGAAGTGTCTCTGGGAATATGTTTCCGCGATGAAGATTCAGAAGAGATTGTCACCAATCTTGAAATCTTTGGTAAAGAAGACAACCAGAGAACTTCAACACTGGCTGAGCACCAAACTATATAGAAGCAAAAATTGAACCCGATATTTTCCAACAAAGCTTTTCATAATACCCGTCGGCGTACGCATATAAGTTCTCTGCTGACGACTCTACTACATTGCCGAGTTCAAGTAGAGAAACCCGCGAGAATGAAGGCAAATTCGGGGAATTTGTGCACCTCACGGACTTCATAGTGTCTTTATTGCACAAAGCTAGACTCAAAGAACACACTGAAATCTGTGAAAGCACAAAAATTTCGTACTAAAAACAAAAGCCGTACCTACGATCTTCAATTTTCAGATCGTGACTGATACCCGGTGTGGATCCAAAGATGGCAAAATCGCCAAAAGGGGCGATTTTTCCGGGTTCTTCCCTCTGATTGGTTGACAGCAATTACTATTTGCGGACAAGATCACTGAACTGGTTAGCGATTGGCCGTTTTTGCAAAGCTGAGTTTGAAACGTACTAGTTGGTAAGTTCGCAATCTAAAGCACATAAGATATGCACGATGTTTTTAAACTCCGACTTTCATGGCATCTTCAAAACCACATTACCTCGAACCCTCCCCTCTTCCATAAGTCTCACAGCTTTCCCCCAACCCTCTCTCTCGTGAAATACCCCCTGGATCACTTCTTGGATTCCGGTTTTGACCTCGCCTAGTTCCGCAAGACGAGCGACCTGCTCTAGGTACGATGGTTTCGAATAGAGTGATATGCAAGCGTATCGAGGGCCCCAAATCCAACCCCTGATATACGCAATACTTGAGCTGGGTTTGTGAAATAGGTGATTGAGCCACCGATTGATTTAACATTGGTTTTATCGCCCACGATTGCTACATAGGCACCATTGGTGTTAGGAATTTGAGGCTAGTTCTGATTAGATTTGGACTTTTTGGGGAAATAGCAGAGTCACATACATATGTGGAGAGAAGATCAGTTCTCCCAACACAATTAAAAATTAAGTCATAGTCTTTTGTCGTAAGAACTCGCTGGGAACTGAGAGCTGATGCCACATCTTGATTAGTGTAGTCGATAACTTCATCGGCGCCAAGATCCTTGACAAACGCAGTATTCCGGGTAGAACATATGGCTGTTACATGATACTCGTATACAACTTTAGCAACTGTGTAACGATCGGCCTTGGACGACGAAAATTAAGCTTGAAACCTTGAGTAAAAAGAAATGAAATCTCACGTTGGACTAGCCAGGACCCTATACGGAGTACTACTAGAACCCCCGCGTATGACTACCTTCCTGGGAGAATTATCAGGCAGTAGCGGTGGCAACCAATCTAGACAAGGAAATGCAGTCAAGGCTACAAGTGGTATGAAGGAAGCTTGCTCATGGGTGAGATTCGTTGGTTTCTTTGCAACAGGGTCTGAAATTGGGTTGACATTGATATATTCGCTGAAGGTTCCTTGGCCGAACTAGGAAGTTGATCAGCCATTTTGAAATTAATATATCTTTTCTTTTTCCAGGCAGAAGCAAAAATATCGAGACCAGCGAGAGGAAAGACCCACAACATGGAATAGTAATCCGAAAATATCATCACGTTCCTTCCAACCATTGACTTTACTACCAGCCGCAATAACTGTGCCAGAAAAGTCCCTACCCATCCCCTTGTCGCCAGCCACGACTCCAACAAGTCCGGATCGCCACAATTGAATATCCACCGGATTTATTGATGTCGAATGAACCTTCACGAGAAGCTCGCTTGAGGGGAGTGGCGGGATCTCCTCTTCGTTCACAAATAGATCTCCACCGATACCGTTGAATCGGAGTGCCCGGTTTATCTTTGGAAACTCCAGGATTTGTTTGGTTTTAGCTCTGGGGGCGTTGTGAAGATGGCTGGGAGTTGGTGATGGCGTTGTCAAATCCCGAGAGAGTAATCCCGATTTACCATCGGACTTAAAACTGAGCCTCGGTTCGGACTTTACGATCGGACTTTGTTTTCGTGAAGTGTGCTGTCTCGTCCTGCACCAATGAGAGACCAACACCACCCAAAATCACTCATTCACCAACTACCCCCCTCGAATACCCTTTACGATCCTCGCTTCCTTAACGAGGCCCTCCCGACGCTCGCTTACGAATCGCCGACTATGGAGGCCGACGGAGACTTCATCAAGTCCATCTCGTGGTGCAGAGACCTGCTTGATAGTCCAAATGTCACGATAGTCCCTACTCCATCCCGAAAAATCAAGGAGAGCACCGAAGATGCTCTATTCTCTGAAGCTTTGAAGGACAAAGATACAGTCAGGGACTGCTTGACCTTTTATGACCGACCAGAGTCTGATTCAGCGCTTATTCGTCAAGTCAACATGATTGTCAGTCTGGGGTACAAGGTCAATGGATATCCCCACGTCACTCATGGAGGAATGGTTGCTGTCTTGTTTGATGAGGTTATGGGGACTTTATTAGCGTTAAATAAACGTCGGATTGCAATCCCAGGAATTGAAAGTTCCGTCACCGCCAACTTGAACGTCACGTTTCTGTTACCTATCGCCACGCCACAAACAGTTATCTTGAGTTCTGTATTCAAGAAGATTGAAGGAAGGAAAATCTCCATCGAAGCGACATTGAAGGATAGCGCCGGGGTTGCTCATGCAAAGGCGGAAGCATTGTGGATTAGTTTGAAGGAAAAGCTGTGAACGGGTAGATGTCTGCGCGGGATTTCACGAGCCCATTCACACCAAGGCATCGCCACTTCCGGACTTTGTTTGACAAGAGGTCTCTGGAGGTTGTTTGGCAGAAGGACGGTCGATGCTCATTGACGCTCAGTCATATTTCATGTGCCACGTCGGCGACACCAGAAAAGAATTGAGCGGCATATCCGATTGTCGATTCCACTCACATCGCCCTTTGGTGGGATGTATTCTCCTATTCTTCAGTCATCAAGACGTTCTAAACATTTCTCCACTTTTTTCTACCAATCATATCTCATATCTGATGGCAATGGCCTTTGTGTGTCTATATGATATGTTCCCTTGATTCAAGAGAGATAACTTTACATAGGGCACGAATTCCATGAGCATGAGAGCTTATACTGAAAGAGTTAAGAAATGGGCTTTCTCGGGCCGGCAGGAGAGAAGGATCTATTACACGAAAAAACATGACAAAGAATTGAGTCACTCAATGGTGGAAAGAATGGCAGCCAGCACAAGAAGAAATTCCAAGTTCCCAACATGGATTCAGCTTGCGGAAGCATTCCCTCCGAACCCCACCCCCACAGCATCTTCGGGCCGGTATATCTTCATCAACCACCGATTTCGTGCCCTATTTCATCATTTCACGTTGATTTTCAATTGCAAATAGCGTGGTTGCTGCATCTACTCAGCCTCAAACATAGGATATATTTCATTCGAGGAAATTGAATCCCTATACAACGGCTTAAGATGTTCTTGCGTTCTCATCTTTCCTCCTCTGGACCTAGTGGGTAATATAAGTAACCGGTACTTTGAAGTCATTGAGGGGAAGAGTGGAAATTTGGGGTACTGGATAAATTCCGTCGTGTGGATTTGATGAGTCTAAATTGTTATCCTGTTCGGATGAAGGAATTTAGGGGTTCGGTGGAGGGGTTGTGGGGTATAAAGTGTATCGTCAACGCTGGGGTTTTCCATTTTACTTTCGTTTCTCTCTAACTATTCGAGTCTTGTATTCTTTCTCGGTCTTTTCTCCAATATGTTGCTCGTTAAAGCTCTTGCCGCATTGGCATTTGTTGCTGTGGAAAGGGCTGCAGCCACGATATTTTACGCAGGGGTCGCGGAGAGTTCGGGAGAGTTTGGAGTATGGAGTATGTGCGTGAGGTTTCTTGTCGTGATTTCCAACCAACTTTGCTTTCCTTATTTTCAAAGGTTACACGGCAGAAAGATTTTTGTATAAGAGAATGAAGACTATGTAACGGAAGGAGAGCAAAGTCCGACTGACGAATTCTAGGTGCAACCGCTACGAAGGGAACCGGGCTTCCTGGTCGATTCGGAGTTGATTATTCGTTTATTGACAAGAAAGCAATTGATGTTTTCGTTGATACCAATAAAGTGAGGAAACCTCACTTGGAAGATATCTACCGCAAATCCACACCCTGATTTCTGAATCTCACCCCCCACAAGCCCATCCCGATCTCAACCGGAAAAAAGCAATGTGATTTCGCTAACACCACCAACCAGATCAACCTTTTCCGGATCGCCTTCCTCCTAGAGAGAATGTGTCCCCCAAGTTATGGATTAGGTGCCAAGTTCAACGAAACTGTAAATATCTTCTTCTCTACTATTCTTCCAATATTGACCAGCAACAGCATTTTGACCTTTACGCCGACGCGGTCAACTACATTTCCCAAACAAAAGGAGCATATGTCATCTTAGATCCACATAATTACATGCGATATAACGATCCCAGCTCACAACCAATGTCAGGAAGTGTGATTGGAAACTCGAGTGATGTTACAGCAGCAACAACAAAGCAATTTGGCGCATTCTGGAAGGAGTTGGCCAAAAGATTTGCCAATAATGAGAAAGTCATCTTCTCTATTATGAACGAGGTATGTTATTGCATCCCCAGCCGTACTTCCGTGGTTTGCTGACGAAGTTGAAATAGCCACACGATATGGAGACTAGTTTGGTACTCGCTAACAATCAAGCGGCTATTAATGGGATTAGATCAACTGGAGCTAAGCAATTGTGAGCATCTTCTATTCCTCTAAAACTGCCCGCACACTTACACAATTCCAGGATTCTCGCTCCCGGAAACTCATGGTCTGGAGGTCACAGCTTTACTCAAAGTTGGACCGGCTACTCACCCTCCTCGGCATCCGCACTCGTAAACCTCAAAGACCCCCTAAACAATACAGCATTCGACATTCACGAATATCTTGATGTAGATTATTCTGGTGGTCACGCCCTCTGTGCTTCCCCAGCAGACACTAATCTTGTAGATCTCACATCCTGGCTCAAGGCCAACAAATTTAAAGCCATGATCACTGAATTTGGCTCAGCAAACGGTACCCAATGCCAGCCATACTTAGAGGGGATGCTGGGATATATGAGAGATAATCCTGAGTATATCGGATGGACTGCTTGGGCTGCTGGGCCATTTTGGGGGACGAATAGTGCTTGTTGTACCGATTCTAAGCAGTGGGGTAGTTTGGAGCCCGGGAGTAAAGCTTCGGATGGGGGACCGGGGATGTATGAGACTGTTTGTGAGTTGTCACCTTTCTTTTTTTTTTCTTTGTTGTTTTTTTTCTGAAAGGGAGCTAATTGGCTTGTAAACAGGGCTGGCGATTATACAGAAGTTTGTGCCAAAGGCTTTGGTTTGGAATGGTATTAGTAGTGTTACTGGTGGTGTCTTGAGTACTAGGGGATAAACATGAGAGCCTGGTTTCGATGCTGTAAATGAAATAGAATGACAAAATGTGATTGGAAAGGGAGAGGAAAAATATTCATTTGGATATATGTGATCATTGATATTGATAAATTGAATTTTCTCTACGTGCCGAAACTCTTGAGTTCTAAAAATAGCCCTAAGGGAATAGCAATGCAACGTCACCTGACACCAACAACATTTTAGAAAGCATCAACACCGTTTTTATACTCTAGTTCCCCCTTGTTACAAGCAATCATGACCTTTGCAAGTATCTTGACGGAGCGCTGGAGTCCTGTCGATGACCAACTATCTGTAGAAAATGGCACACTGGTTTTGAACTTCGAGGAATACACCTTTCGCGCCTTCCGCCCCGGATACTTCTTGGGGGACGACCCAAGGACGAAGGACGGACTTACCAGCGGCCTTTTGCATGTTTTCTTGACGGAAAATATTCTGAAACCGGACAGAGCACTATCTCTTCTCGGTTCTCTGAATCGGCTGCCTATTGAAATTCTCATCGAAATTCTTCCGACTCTCGACCTTCCGTCGCTCATCTCGTTCACAAATACCAACATGGGTGCTAGAAAAATCGTGGATTCGATGGCTATGTTTCGAAGCGTTGTTTCATTGCCGGGATTGATAAGTGCTGTTTTGCAGCTCCGGTGCAAATTCTTCGACCTCAATGCACTCTTCACCTGCATAAACAATCCAACATGCTCCTTCTGTGGCCAATTTGGTGACATGCTCTATCTGATCACTTGCGAACGTTGGTGTTTTGACTGTTGGCAAAGCAAAGAGACGGCAGCATTCACGGTACCTCGGGAAGCAAGTTTAGAACCTCTCATGACAGATATCGAGGCTCTTGAGAAATTTGGTCACATCCCGCATGTGTTTCTTTCCCCAGGTAATTATGGGCTCGACGGAAATGAAACTCTGAATGAACGCACGCTCGCTTTCGACCAGCGCTCTTTTTTTGCACAGCAAGAAGCACCGCCATGGAAAAATTTGACATCGACGTCGTGGGGCGCCCATCCGCTCAACTTTGTGGCGGTTATTCGCGTTCCTTACTTCGAAAACCTTACTAGAAAATGGGACGAAGGATTTATGTGCTGTGCGTGTTCATTCCAAGGCTGGAGAGTCTTCCCAATCGGCCAGGAATACGAAATATCACATGGCAAGGATATATTCTCGGCGTGGGAAGCTCCATGGAGACGGTACACACAAAAAGGCATTCAGGAGCATATAGAACAACATGGTCGTACTCTTCGCATTGAGAAAAGCGGGTGGGGAGAACGATATGCACACGAACATCCCCTCAATTCGCACAAGAGCAATCCCGCCGCGTTACGTGACATGAGTAAAATTCTACGTCAATGTCGAGATAAAGCGTTCCCGTTTCCTCCTCCGCGGCTTTATAGCCCACATTAGAGGGGTGTTTGGTCACATTTACTCCTCAAACCTTCGAAGAATATTTGGAAGCCGACGTAACCACGCCGTTGAAGATGAGTTTCAAAGAGCGGGCAAACTTAACACCCTAGGTGACGACTGAGGACGTATGGGCAAGAAGGAATTTAGTCTCAAATGCATCAGGTTCATATTTTGAGGTTCACTACAATCAAAATGCATTTCAAAAACAATAAGTTAGGTATACAAGCACTAACAAAACAAAATTTCACTTTCCACATCCATCCTAAAACAGTCATGCTACCTATTCCTGGAATCCAAATATTTCGCCAAAAATCTCAATCGTTAAACCCAGCCGGAACATTGGCCGCTGGTCTCTTCGCAATAGGCAATGTGCCTTCGGCCCAATCCGGTGTCTTCCCTATGGATGGTTGTCCTTGGGCCCAAACTTCCTTTGGGGCTATGTTAAAGTCATCGACATTATAAGCTAAAATCTGGGTGACTCTCGAATCGCTGTTGGTCAAAGCCTCAGATTCAAAGTTCCACCAATAGCTCCCCTCTTGGAATAATACGTTGCCATCGACTTAGGATAGCGTTACGCCTTTTCCATCCGCAACTATTCGAACAATACCACCCTTTTGCGCTGCTCGCTTGGCAAGCCCATATGACGCCAACTGGCCTGTCCAAAGATCAATCATGGCGGTTTCGGTTAAAGTGGATCCGGCTGGCACGATTTTCTTCTCGTCGGGAATTTGCAATTGATTGTTATCGAGGCCCTTATATAAATCCGCAGCGTAAAAGATTTTTCCTGTGTCCTCTGGATCAAGCCCTTCTCTGAATTGAGCATTGCTTAGATCGTTGAATCCCCGTTGGAACTCTCGCGTTGGCACACCACGCGCTTTCTGCCCGGTGTAAAAAAGATAATGACTTTCTGGTGGTATAATATTCGATGCTTGGATGTCCCAATTACGGAACCTTTCATAGGAAGCTCGGAGAGCACTTCCCGGCTCCAGGCCTTTGTGGGTAGGTATTTCTAATGGTAATTTATCGACGCCGGGAACTCGATTAGCTTCAGAAAAGCCCGCGTCGGGATTGAAGTAATTTGATTCCCGCTTCCAAGCGAGCCACTCTGGAGTAAACTGGGGAATTGGTTCCGCTGGGCGCTGTCCAGGCACAACGATTGGATCATTTTGATTCGCTGGGATACCTTCCTGTGGTTGGACAACGGTACCTGGATCATCTTGTCTTGTTGGCGCTGCTTGCTGCTGCGATGGAGTTTGGCTTCCCCCTGATCACTCCCATACTGTTGATTGTCTCCGGTCTGTGACGAATCGCCAGACCCACCATCTTTATCCTTTGGTTTTGGTACAACTCTTTTGTAAAGATCCGGTACTTGTGGATAATCGGCACAGAAATCTTGTGTTTTACAGATGTCGGAGCCTGCGTCAAGAACGTTAGATTTTGATATGAAGAAGTTGAATGTCAAGGATCAGATTAATACATACTGGTATTTAAACGGGAGCTTAAATGTCTCTCAGCCCCGACTGGGTACCCAAGGGCCCTCGCATCGATAATTGAGGACAGCGCAAGATACAAAACCCCTGTTACCAGAGGCTTAGAGAACAACATTTTGTTGAAGTCGATTTGCTAAGGTGGAAGATGAAAGGAAGACGAGTGGGCGATTGTGAAAATGAGATTTGTTGAGTGGTGAGTGAAAACAATGGTTGTGTTGTTGAGGGGATGTTGTTCTAGCGAGGTGCTTAGGATTGATTGATTGTAAAGCTACTCAATTGAAGGAAATGGAAAAGTGATTGAAGAAGCAGATTTACGATGCTGTAGCAGAGAATACTATGAATTAAGTACCTTAGAAACAACACAGAAACTCTACAAATAAATTATAAACACCTGTTCCGTTGGAGTGAGGGGACACCAGAGGGGGTCAGAACTTGTGAGCCAATCGCGAAAACTGCACCAAAATCCAGCGATCTACCCTAACATCATTCAATATTCCACCTTCATGTCGAAATTCTAAAGATAAATTTTGTTCGGGAGACTCTAATCTTTAGACCTGCCTAACTCGTTTTTGAAAAATGGTTGTTGTTGAACTAGTCACCATTCTTTTAGGTGTGGGTTTACTGGTCCACGAGTTCTGACCCCCGCTGGTGGGATCATGTTCCGGCTCAACGGCCCAGGGGAGTTCTTGATATCAAGAATAGAACGGACCATCTCTTTCCATGTTGGTTCATATCTTTAAACGTACTTCCCTATGTTTTTGGAGACGTTGGAACTTGGAGAATTGGTCTACTGAGATATCACTGGGTCACTTTACTGGAATCTTTCACGTAACGAAAATGTTGGGTTTTCGGCCATTTCTCCAGCCGATTCCTACAGAAAAGGATTTTCTCACGGCGGTTAGATCTTCAGCCCCCGCGCACACCAATAGAGACTTGAAGCTTCTCCTTTTTGGTGAGATACCCACGCTCTCTGCATATCTGCAATGAGAATGCCAACTTAACCGAGGCTGACCCAAGGCCTTGGGTCTGACCCGTGGGCCAATGTTGGAACGTGGAGTCGAATCCTTCAACATGATAGAAATAGTCTGAAGGTTTCTTTTCTGCCCAGTAAAAGACACAGTGAAACACTTGGCATCAGCTGCGTCTGTTTTCTGATCACTTTTGCCGTGCAATCTTGGTTTTTACGTGACTAAAGGTTGAAAGATTCTTTTGTTGGTTCGATTTACCATCACCAACAACAGAAAGATGCCTTGAAGTGATGCCCACGAGTGTTGATTGAGAAGCTGGGATGTCAAAAAAACGGTTTTTTCATAGTCGTTGGGCTATTTTTGACCAACCCTAGTCCACATTGATGAAGGACTAAGAATAACCTATCGCGTCAGCATGGTTTTTCAACACGTCAAGGACAAACTCATAGACTTTTGAACCAGCTTATAAAATGTCTCTTCCATTTACTACAAATTTATCACCACAAACTTCAAGACTTATTCATACCGTCACCCTTAGTTACACCCACCCATTTTTTTCTTTCTGGCGTTGACTCAAATATTTTCCCATCCTTGTCTCTCCTAAAGAAAACCACCGCTTTCCGCTTTCCTCAATTATTCTTTTTTATTGTATTGCCCCTTGTTGATAATCTCTAGAAGTATTCTGGAGACCATTCAATATGTCTTTTGCTGCAGCGTTCGGGGTGGAAGCGATTGCCGGGTTTGCTTTCATGGGGCCACAGGCAATACCACCAACAGCAAAAATAGCTGTCCAGATTGGTGTTGGCTCTACTGCTCTTGGTACTCCAAAGGGAACTTCCGGAAATACAGCTGGTATCACACCCAGTTTGTTTCTTTACGACGCACACGGCGACAAAATATCTGAACTATTGGGCGGCGACGTTATGAGAGCTGGCACAAATGTCAAGGTTGAGTTGGACCAAGACTTCCAATCAGACGAAGGAAAGAAAACGCCGGATTATATGAGGCTTCAAGCTCATTCAAAAGATGCGACCTGCATTAGTTATGTCACCGTTACGACCCCGGGACAAGATCATCGAACATGGCATGCAGGATATGTCAAAAAGTGTGCTGAAACAATGGGAAATACCTAATTATGTGTTGTGCTGGATTTATGACATCACCTGATTTTTCTCATTGTTTATTCTCATAATGAACTACTGTTTGATTTACCACTTCATCGCTAGTTTTATCTGCTATGTGATCAGCTGTATGATTACTAGTGTTGTGCTAAACTCACCATATCATTATATCATCATGATATCATTATTATACCGTCATTAACGTATTTCCCAGGTGAGCCGATCACCCGGGTGAGCCGATCACTCGAGCATAATAATATCACAACTTTGAATATATTAAAACACGATATGCGACCCTCTTTACTATAGAGTTAGGCTTAATTTAGTGGTGGCATTTTATATTTTAAGAGGAGTTTCGCGTTTTAGTGTTCTAGTGATCGGCTCACCTGGGAAATACGTTATATCATTCATTCATTATGATGTAAAAATCATTCACTCCTTATATATAGACCTTAGATAACTCCCTACACAAATCAATCAATTCTCCATGACCTACAGTACTGAGGACCTTCCCAAACTTAACATTATGGTATTCAAGTTCAGAGAGTGTTCCTGCATCTGATTTCAAGCCTGGGTGTGTTTGGCTTAGCAATGAAGAAAGCGACAACGGTCTGCAAGGGATCTCGTTTAAACTAACTGATTTTGGATTTCCCAAATCCGAAGATGCATTAAACATGCAGAAGCAATACACGGAATTTCCAGACACACTCTGCCAATCACCAGCAAGAATGACACTGTGGAAAGCTCTGTTCGTTCTTGATTGCATTCCTTTTTACGATTATTTGGGTGAAAAGAACAATAGAACAACTGGTCCGGACGCCGGGTTCGACAAAGATTTTCAAAAGGTTATCGACGGTCACAAGCTAACGTGCAAGCTCGAAGGGGGAAAGCTGCCAGGGGGTAGCGAGCCTTATAATCAAAACCTGGAATCTGGTAAAGGGCCAAAAGTCCTCACCCCCGAGCAGACAGCCGCAGCCAAAGCGAAAGAAGCGGCTGATGCAAAAGCGAAAGAAGCAGCGGACAACGAGGCGGGGACCAACACACACGGGGGAGCTCCTGGTGCTGGGAATTTCGGTGATACGACATCTTCGATAGATAAAAGCGAAGGAGGGTTGAATGAAAACGCACCAAGTCCGGGTCAGGGCTCCTTTGGGGGAGTTTCTTCAGAAATTGGGATTCGAGGAGCAGGAGCTTTTGGAGGTGTCGCTGGAGAGTTTCCGGTCTCGGAAACTACACCAGGCGGGGTTCTGGGGCCAATTCCAGCTTCTCAGACGACGAATGTTAATCCCGCTGTGACTAGCGAGGCGACGCAACCTTTAGACGACTCATCAGAGACTGGAGGTGGAATTGAACCATCACCTCTAGGAGACCGCAAACGATCCAGCGTGTTAGAAACTCGTGCCCAGCGACAAGCCATACGGGAGTTACTTAGAACAAAACGTGACCACTGTGTTGACCGGCTAGTCATAAGCCACCATCATGAACATAGTGCTCGGGAGGTTGCGAAATGAGTTCTTCATGGGGTCCAGATTTTGTATCTACTGTGGAAGGGCTATATTGTGACATGTGCGAGCATGATATTTGGAAAGTTTGCGATGAATCCACTGTTTCAAACTGTTTTGATTTGCGGACGAAGATCTTAGTGAGAGATTTGGATGTTTTATCGAGGACTGAAGCCAGAGATGAGCTTGATTTAAATAAAACTTTTGTTTTAGTTGAGGAGTGGGAGATCTAGATGTGTTAGCTTGGTTAAGATGCCAACACTTTGAAATTGGGATGGTGAATTGTAATAGAAGGGCTTGAGTTGCTAGTAGTTGCTTGATTTTACGGCTAAAATGATAAAAGAAATGAAAAAGCTCACTCAAAGGTCATTCCTCGAGTTTATTATGCTCTGTTTCGGAATTTCATTTTGCTTTGGAGTGCAGTAACCCGAAGTAGAAAAGCTGAATTTGGACAGCTGGAGGGAAGTGGCCAGTTGACTATATTGGCCAATTATGGGTGAGAAGTATCAGTGTATGCTAGGGTATGGATAGTCCAAGCTTGTTAATATGCCACAAAATTCAATTGAAGAGATCCCATTCAGAGTTGAATCGCGAATCGTCGTGTGCTGAATAACACCCCCCTTGACCAGACAAGAAAGCACAAGTGAATCTCGGGAGAGGTCAGCAGCAATCCTGCTTCCCAACTTGCCAATTTCGGACAAAATCCTCGACAACCTTTTATCTTAGTTTTAACTGGACCGAGCGAGCCTTGTTGAATTCGACAACCCTCTAAGTCGGAATTTTCAAAGGTGCTTCCATAGATGGCACATTGAATGAGGAGGCAGTCGGAGAGTCGTGAGTCGTGTATAACGACTCGAAATAGGATGTGGTTCTTCAAGTTACCACGAAGTAGTGCTTCGCAAGCTTTGAATTGAGCTCGCTCACCACGAACATTATCAATTTCCTTCACTCTGTGATGGTTCCGAGGTGTACCCAATCGTGTTCGACCAAAAAGTATGATAAGGGGAAAATAAGGACCTTTTCCCTTATTAAGCTATCGGATAGATCTTCATCCTGAATGAATGTTCGGAACCCAGCCGCAATAGACTCTTCCCTTTTGGGCTGTACATAAGTCATCGCGTTTACGTAAATTGGCAATTAGGAAAGTTTGGTTGTGCACTGGAAGTCCTCTGCTGCTGACGAATATTGACTGGACAAAATGACTAAATCTTAATTGTCGTGATCGCTATTTGTATGGCGGTTATAATATTAGCTGCTCAATAATGGGCGAGAAATTTTGGGCAGGTTCAATGATGGAAGAAAGAGGAATGTTGCCTACCAAGATAGGCATTCTTCACTTACGTAAAAATCATATGTTAACATTCACACCAGAACGGCTCCAGATTAGAATATAAGAGTGGTTTGAGAAAGGGATGTGAATGGTCTCGGAGCGGATAATAATTGTTCCACCCTGCGCCCCTTTCCAAGTATCCATTTTAGGCAGCCTCATCACCACCACAAAAAAAAAAAAAAGGCAGGCAGCCAAACTTTTTGCAATATATAGGCATAAAAACTCGATCACTAACCTCCAAATCCCGACAAAAGGTTGTGGACTTATCCATACGAGATCTCTAGGTCGATTAACCATAATGGCATCCCAGAGGGTTGAAGAACACGAAGCCAAAATCAACCCCACCAAATCAAAAGAAGCTACTAGGTCACTTAACAACCTGCCTTCAGAATTGTTTCTGAAAATTATTAAAGAAATTGTGGTTATTTTTGGGCTCCGAAAAGCCGTCAAATTATGCAGAGTATCTCGTAGGTCAATAGTCCTCATACCCCAACTGCAAATAGATTAATTTTTTCCTAGGACTATTTTCCGACTCAATTACAGCGGAGTTGTGTTATGACTTCATAACCCGTCCATATGGCGTGGTTGAGACGGGAATCTGTCTTTCCAAAAATTTGCGTTTCCCTTCCAATAATGCATCCTCGCTTCCCGCAAGCCATCAATATGCCGCCCCAGATCGATTGATTGATATTGGTAGAATTTTAGCAGGTAAACTTTTGCTTTCGTTAATGGAGCATGACGCCAACCATAAAATCCTCACTCCGGTCCGTCAAGCACTTCGAGCATCGCAAACATACGACCAAGAAGCATCTGAATCAGAGTATCGAAACAAGTATTTTGCCGTTTTTGAGTCACTATCAGAGTGTTTATGCTGGAACGGAGACCGCGATTTAAGCGGAAGACGACAAATCTCGATCATCAGCTCGCCAGATTTCGACGCCACAGACCTGGAGTTCATGAAGAAGGAACAGCCCCAAATAAATCTTAGTATTGCGATCATCGTGAATAACATTCCCATGGTCACAAAACTAATCGACTCAGGTGCGGTCGATTTGAATTCCGGAAATACACTTTTTGAAAAGCCACTTCCAATCGCTGTCCAACACAAACGGACGAATATCATTAAACTCCTTATCGAAAATGGAGCAAAATGGCTCGATAACGGTGACTTGTGGTCATTGAAACCAACAGCAATTCCAGCTTTAATTGATCTTCACGTCAAAGGGGAGGTTTCCTTGGCCCCTGAGCCAGCAATATCGGCCCTCAATCTCAGCAACTATGAAATCGATTTGATTGCCTTTGATGCCGTCGCTGCCGTCAATACAGACACCTTTTCATTACTCATGGACATAGCCAAGAATAAAAACTTTCCATGGAATATGTATGACAGACTTCTTGTGAAAGCAATAAAATACGGCAACGATGCGGTGGTGCGATGGGTTTTGGACCACGGCGCAGACACCTTCAAAGAATCGGGTGATGATTCTACCAACGAGCATATCAAATATTGCATTTCTCCTCTTCGTGCTGCTGCCAAGTCGGGACAATCAAAGATAGTACGTATGCTATTAGATCACGGAGAAAGGGATACGGCGCATGGTGGGTTCGCTAACAGTACGGCTTTGGGCTTGGCTGCTTCGCTTGGGTACGAGGATATAGTTGAAATGCTTTTAGACCATGATGTTGAAAACACGTCTAAGATCTCGTTCAAAAATATCCAGCCAGGAGAACACCCTCATATATTACGAATGCTACTTGAGAGGGGGTTTAGCTTGGAGGAGTCAGCTGGTCGGAGTTGGATTTCTTCGATAGGAGATGTTTTTCTTCGAGATGCAATCAAGAGCGGGAATTTATGTATGGTTCAGGCGCTTGTTGAACAAGGAGTGTCAATAAATAACGAAGACCCAGAGAAAAGCCCTGTGCTGTATGCATTGATGGAGGGTAGGAAGGAGATATTGAGCTTTCTTAAGCTGTCTAGTGGTCAAGAGATTGATCCATTGAAAACTTCTTTTGTACATATCTTCAACAACGGGGACATGCCTCGAAAGCAAGATAAAACAGAGTCGGAGCTGTTTTGGACGCTGGGGAGATATTGATATTTGGCCTCTCAGCTGTAGAGTGTTTATCAAAGTACTGAATCGCTTGAACTCCGCTGTACAATACACTAAATTCATCTTGGATACTCAATAGTCTTTATTATCATCCTTTCAGAAGAACTAAATAAATTATGATGAGGCTCATGTAGGACCATTCCCAGCTCAAGGTGCTTTCCCATTTTGAAGTACAAATGAATACCTCGTCCCCTGCCAGTAATCACCTCACAATCGACCGGAAATCAATTCTTTGCTCCACCACGAGAGGCCTTATTCTTCCCCTCTTCCGTATCCTTCTTGCTGTCTTGGGCTGCCTTCGTCTTACTAACTCCTTGCTCCCAGGACAGTCCTCCAGCGAATGTCTTTCCTTTGCCATTCTTTTCTGGACTTGGGGTGTAAATTTCGTCATAACTAGTGCGACCAGGAGAACAACTATTGCACCACTCATGATTACAATAGCCATAGCTACAAGTGAAAGATTGATTCATGTATTCTCCGCCATAGCGGCACTAGCATGTATTAGTCAAGATAGCAAGTCAAACTTGAGAGAGAGCAGGATAGCACGTACCACGCAGCAGGACCAACCAGTTGGAGGCATTGTAGACATAATGTCTTGGGAGTTGGTATTGTGGAACATTGTATTGTAAGGTACAGTCAATGGCTTATTGTTACCAGTAGCGTTTTCTCGAAAATATTGCTAGGAAGGTCTGTTTTTTTGGCAAAGAGGGGAGGTCTGTGGTTGGAAAGGAACAATAGAAAAGACAACGAGAAAGCCTTCATATAGACAGATAGGAGGTGCAAGTTTCTGGGTCCCTGAATCACTCAAAAGAGCCACAGAGTCCTTTAAAGATTCAAGAAACACTTAGAAAGCAGCACTAGACCTCACAGAAATTGTAAATCTTAAAATCTCATGAGAGATTAACTGGCTTTCGATTGAACCAAACCAATAAAGGATTGAACCAAACCAATAAAGGACGAATATTTGCTTTAAACTTGCTTGATTGGCGTTAATTTCGCAATCAGAGTATAAGTCCTGTCCACATGTTATGTGTCTGATTCAAGTGTACACAAAAGAGGTTTCGTGAATCTAATCAATGAAGAGCACATAGTCATTGTGGAGAAAATAGTTCGTGTGAACTTCATAACTCTTTCATAGCAATGATCTTCTAAACCAAGCATGAATGGGTGTCCATTTCAAACACCACCAAAATTCACTCTGACAAACTTTAAATTCTCCTCTTATAGAATCATTTCTCGCTAATCCTCGCACCTTTGGAAAACTAAAGAAGTTATAGAAGTGACTAAATAGTTGATCTAGAAAATTGCCATCAGTGAGCTCTCAATACAAACTTGTATTGGGTCTTGGCTCATTAGAACACAAGTGAGCTGCTAGCTTCAGGACTAATGCATGCCTCTTAAAATCTTGATCTTTATGAGTTATTTCAATTAGCCAGACGATGATAATATCTGTGAAGCCACATCAACCCTCGCTTGACGAGTGAAAATTCGAAATTATAAAAATTATACTGTACATTGCCACCAAGCCATGTTTTATCGTTGCAAGTTTTATAGTCCTGCTATAGTAATTCAATTACACCGAGAACTCGATGTTATCCAGAGACCCTTGTCTTATTCAGGTCACTTTTTCTTGGACTGAGGCAGAAGATTTTTCATATTGATTAGTTAGAAATGCATATTTCTTTTAAAAGAGACTCTGTCAAACTGACTTTGAATCACACCCAAAAGCAGTGGACTTAGGTGATTTTGAACGAATTTCGTTATACGAAACCAGCCCCTTTTGGAAAAATAAGTTTTTGAATCTGTAAGAATTTGTGTAACCGTGAATGGAACGGTGTGTCCTTTACAGGCAGGAAAAGCTATGTTGAATGAGCCATCAGGGAACAGGAATTCCCAAAGCTGTTCAGCCAAGACCCGAAGAATCAATTCTATTATCTTACACCCCTTGAACAATTATATTCTTGTTATCCTCATTATTCCAGAAGAGTTCGGAGAATTGGAAAAGAGCAAGTAAGGGCCTCACGGAAACCCCCTTGCAAGTCACACATACGTCAGAATATAACTTTGCCTCAAACTGTAAGCTCGCAGCCAAAAAAAATAAATGTATGACACTCAAGCATCGCCATACCTATTGAACAATGTTCGTGCGTTTCAGTTCAACGTCCATATACGAGGTCACGTTGGCGTCACATGATCTTGAGCGACTTTCATATATTTGCTACCATTAATGAATAAATCATAGGGAACAGAGAGCTACTGCTGATTGCCTACCCAAGAAGCATTAATCAATAGCGTATCGGGCTGCTGCTTTGGGGTCTCCAAATCACGTGCCGACTTACATCCCTGCCTGACTTAAAATAAACCGGGACCCGCGACAAATCGTCAGCAAATTACATTATCGACATATAGTTCATATTTAAGCCTGTTTTATGGGATCTAACAATCCAATTGTGCTACATTTATTGTTCTCACAAGGCTTCTTAATGACCGAATACGCTCGCTGATGTGCCTTACCGCTGACGTTAGGCCTAGTTGACGTGGCGCACGACCTGAGAATTTCACCTTAACGGTCTTCATGCTTCCTTCACCTAAACAGGCAGCAGAGCTTATTGTAAAAATACACATAACGCCAGTTTTGTTCTTCGCAGCCTGTTGTGAGCTACTGCTAGATTTTACATCGGATTTCGTCGTATTGAGCAGCAATCACGGCCGGTAAGTCCCCCCAGATTTGATGGACCAAGACAATTCTAAAAGTTTGACTTTGATGCAGATTTAGCCAGAATCAATCAACATGCCTGGGTCCTTTCAATACGCTCCACTTGAAGCTGACGGCATTGCGATTCGACTTCTCAAAATCCACCCTGCAGATCCCGAAGATCCTTTTAGCATACATTGCTCACTCTTCCAAGTATCACTGAGCCACCCTCCGGATTACCATGCTTTATCTTATGTCTGGGTAGATGAGGTTTTCAATCACATCTTGCCCCAAGAAATTACTCTCAACGGGAAAAGGCTGACCGTAGGTCTAAACTTAGCCGCAGCTTTGAACTCTCGTAGGGAACGTGGCCTCGGAAATATCCCAATCTGGATAGATGCTATTTGCATCAATCAAAACGACATAGATGAGAGGAGCCACCAGATCTTAAAAATGCGACAGATATATGCCGAGGCACAACTAGTGACAGTATGGCTGGGGCCTGAGCATCACGATAGCAAGACAGCTTTTCAAATGATACGAAAAATCAGCCAGCAAGGAGAAAACTCTGGCAAATGGATACAGGACTCTCTGCTGACAAGAAACAATTCTATGGAGTGGCAAGCATTGTATCATTTGTTGCGACGTTCGTGGTGGAGACGGGTCTGGATCATCCAAGAAATGGTTGCGGCCAAAGCTGCGGTGATATTTTGTGGCCCTGACTCACTTTATCCATCCGAAATCTACGAATGTTTATATGTATTAATAGAGCAGCAAAGAATACAGAGACCACTGCTCCTGAAGCAAGAAGGTCTGGTACTTGAGTATGGCACCTTCTCTCTCGCTAGGGTGTATTTCCACAGAGAACCATGGGAAAATGACTCGTTACTTCGAACTCTCTATAAAACTGGCCTGGCACTATCTACAGATGTTGGTGTTCTCCGTGTTCTTTCTTCTTCTTTTGGGTTGTATAAGAGTACTGAGACGTCATTTCCTCCTCAGACAGTTCATCACATCTCTATCTCCTCCTCAGTTTGCTCAAACATACTTCTAGAATCGAAAATGCTGACTTCGAGATCATCCGCAGCCCCGAGACAAGATCTATGCCGTTTTGAATCTAGCAAGGGATAGCTCAGAAATTGTTCCACATCCTGACTATAACATCTCTCTTGCGGATACATACAAACAAGCCACGATCAACATTATCGAGACATCGAATAGTTTACAAATTCTGAGTCTGGCGGGGCTTCCAGTATACGAAAGAATCCTGGACCTCGCATTACCCACATGGGTTCCCGATTTCACCCATCGAGCGACCTCTACCATCAACTCCTCAATTTCGTCATTAACTCCGGTATCTGCTGATGCTAAGAAAGATGCAGAATTATGGTTTAATGAAGAAAAGAGGGCACTGAATGTTCGAGGTTTCATTGTAGATCATGTTGATGGTTTAGCTCAAGTTCTCGACTCCCCTTTCCTTGAAGCACGAATCCATCAAACCGAATCGAAACTGGTTGCTTATTATGGGCAGGGGGCTATTGAGGCAATTTCTCACTCACTCATAGCAGGCTCACTGCCTCCGATTCGAGTACCAACAACGGAAATATTACAAGACGTATCAGACTTATTCGTACAGCAATGCTGCCTCTGTTCACCAGACAAAACTCCATCCGACACCAAAACTTTCGAAGGATGGTATTATTATAACAAAAACTTGATGGTGTCTGGCAAAACTATCGAACAATGGGCACAGGAAGAACATGCTCACCGAAGGAATCCAACTTTGAGCTCTTCCAATGCAGAATTTTTTGATTATAGAGACTCACAGCATTGGAGTTCGAGACGCTTGATCACTACTGCATCTGGAAATGTTGGACTTGGTGGTAATGTATGCAAGAATGGTGACTTAATTTGCATTATATTCGGCTGCTCAACACCGATCATTCTCAGGGGGGATGGAAACTCTTTCAAGCTTGTCGGTGAGGCATATATACATGGCATTATGAATGGGGAGGCATGGGATGGAATTGCTTCTCAAAAGAACGTTGTGCGAGATTTTGAACTGATATGATGAGTTGACATTGAGCTATTTTGCTTGTGGTTCCTTGCGAAGTGGCTCTTATTATATGACCAATCTTCTATTTCTTGATCCAAGATTTTATAAAGGTTTAATTCTTGCCTCATTCTTCAGAAATAACAGAGCATCTCACCAGGAAAACTCTCCCCGCGCCATTTCGTTGTAGTCTCCTCGCTTCGAATCTTCCAAATTTTATGGAGGAATTGAAAGTTCCCACCCCCATTTCCCATAATCCAAACACGGTGGCTCTAGAGTTCAAGGTTCCAGAATTCATATATTTCAGATGCTTACTGCTTGGCTCCTTTTCCTGTCTGCAAGTTGATCATTGCTCCCCAACTATTGTAATTTTAAAAATCATTATACTTTCAGGCTACTCCATTGGCAACAAGAGTCTACTGGGACTGTGAGGGGGCCACCAATATCATACCTCTGGGAGACCAGTCGCGTTGAATGTACTGTGTCCAAAGTTGACAGTGACTATTGATACGACAGACGAACCTACGGCAACAGTCTGCTGAATATTACGCACCAAGTAATTTTGACGGTGCCTTCTCAACGGAAATATCTCTGAATCTCGATTTTAGGACAGCTAAGAATTACTTTGTCGTTCCCTGCACCTAGTACTCAATACTCAACTACTAGAGAATCCAGGCGACTATTGAGACCCGGTCGCACTAACGAAAATCTAGCAGCCGTCCCTTGGACTCTTGAAATCGATTCGTACTTCCCCCAATCTTTTCCCACCATCCTAACTGAGTTTCCAGATAATCTTGGCCTTTTGTAGTGCCGTTACCCCCCCCCCCCCTTTCACTCTGTTTTAACAACTCTCCAGTTGGTATCCGTGGGATTTGTCTTGTAACTTTGGAAATAAAAAGGGAAAGAGCGGGGCTTTTCGGGGGGAAGAAAGGCCTTTCTGATGAAAAATTATCAGTAAACAATCAAAATTCAGTCCGCAAAGAGTTACCAACCTTGGATGTAGCAAGGGCTTTTAGTAGAGGAGACCGAATAGTCCCACCTGTTTTGCTTGACACACATAAGAAGCACATGAAGAGATGGGAGCTCACTAGTGGGAAAATCTTACGTGCCACAAAACAACCTTGCGTCCGCCGAATTCCAGCAAATGCCCTCCGCAAGATACAGATGAGGGTGTTGGTATTAAAACATCACGGCAGAACTAATGGAACTCGAGCAGTTCATCCTATCTTTGTGTGTGCATATTCGAGACAATAATTCTGCTCCAAAAATTTGAGATACCAAGCTTTCCTATGTTGGAACCAACAGAGCTGACTGTTGCCTGCCCCGTACTCCCCTTTGCCACCTCTGGAACGGATTCTATCGCCGCCCCCTTTATTCTCTATTCATACATCACCATTGAAGAACTTTCGCAGAATACCATGCCAACGATCGGTGGCTGGATCTCATGCGCCGTAAGGGGCTTTCACGGCTCAAGCTCATCGGCACTTCAAAATATCTCCCTCCATTGGTGACCAGACAGTATCAGCTAGTTTCTATCATGATCCGTGCCACTCATCATCGCGTTTTGCAGAATACATCAGCCCAATCACGAAAAATAGAGGACTCCTCCCCCTCCCCTCTCAAGACACTCTGGCGTAAACGGCCCAACAGCTTCTACACCATCCACAAGAGACCGCCTACCACCATCCCACAATCCATCAGACTATCAGTGATGCAGGACGCAGCTTGCATGGGCACATTTCTCCATCTCTAGGCGCTTATTGGAGGTTTTACTTCTTATGCTTGTCGTGCTTCTCGTCACATCCTTAGCAGATCCTTGAACCAAAGTCTGCTGGCTCGAATCTGCTCACGCCGTTATCTTGACTGTCAATCTGCAGGAAATGAAACGTCCGCAGCCGTATGCTTCCCAAAATTGTGCCACAAGGGTGAAAGCCCCTCCGGCTAAGATGAATTGTTTGGCAGAAGGGAAAACCAGCGATCATATTCCGTGGCAGCATGCGACGAAGAGTGGTCAATGATACCCACGTACTGCGACATAATTCGTGATGTTTCATTGCCAGGAAGCTTTTGGTCAGTGTGAGATATGAAAGAGCTTGATTCAAGTGACAGTTCACAGTCCCAGGAGAGTCGCCACCAACAAAACCACCCACTCGAAAACAAAACGAGGCAGCCCTGCGACCCAACTACTTTAATAATTTCTTTTAGGCAGCTAACCTAAAGCAACTTTATTTTGAGTGTAGCTGCGTTGGAAAATTTCCTATATCGTCCGCATTTACCAGTCCCATAAATGAAATAGCGCTTCCACAAACAGCATCACGACCACATGCATGTAACTTGGTCATTTTGACATATGGCTCCTAATTTGGTCTACTGTTTTTCAAGGTCGCCGAAACTAACGGGGAAGTTGCGGCAGCTGAGTTTTCAGGAGCAAACGTTGTGAAATGATGGTTAGATCTGCGAAGGTTGAAGCTTTGGCGGCGCATGCTATGTTATTGCGTATTCTTACTGCATGTTCGTAGGGCTGTATTTGATATCGGTGTGTGTTGGTTATGGGCAAGGTATTGTAACTAAGCAATTGGGATACAATTATCTATTAGTATCGGTATACTACAACTACGCCGAGTAGACTTTGCAGCTTCACTCAGTAGATTTTCCCTTATGATGGATCTTTCGGTCCGGGTCGCGATCTCTCCCCACTTTGATGATTTCCTAATTCTCTCGCTTGCATTGAGCATGGTATTAATTGAGAGAATGACCGTTTATTTACGACACATTCTATAGTGCATGCTCAAGCAACTTCCTAGATTGTATTCTGGACCTTGTCATGGACGCATGGCAGAGGCGAGGATACGGAATAGGGGTACGCTAGCATCGCCGCATGGTTCTCCATGTATCTACTCCAAAATAAATCCGGATGAATGAATTACCCCATGTCTCCCATATTACGACAAGGTCACTTTAGAATCCTCGTGTTCGTGTGCTTTTTCCCTAGTCGAGAGTAGGGGAAACGTTGTGGTTTTGAACAAGGATTTAAATTCAAATTCAAATTCAAGGTTCTGATTTAATTTTATCATAGCCACGACCGCATCAAAGTCTGAGCCTCTGTTTCATACCTTCTTGATCCGTTCGGGGGCCGCCGGGGTGAAGTCTCAAAGGAACGCGCAAAAGTCTATCAACCAATCATCTTTTAGAGTGCCAACAAATGCAGGTTCAACTTTCATTCGTCGTAACTGCATGTCAAAATCGCAGCACAAGCCGCTAGATGATGAATGACATGCATAAAAGACTGCCAAAAACAGTGGTTTCGGTTGCAACCAACCTTGCTGAATATGTTTGACGTACCCGCGAGCGACCTGATGCCACGATGAGCTTGATATTGCCTTTTGACATTAAGGTTGCCTCACCACGCTTTTTTATGTCAAAAGAGAGTCGTTTGCATGCAAGGTAAGGTATCTTTGTTCCTTGTAACTCGTGGAGAGTACTGTTTGTTGCATTTTACGTACAATAGAATGTTCCTTCCTATCCCCGAAGACACGAGCATTCATCCGAAATTTTTTACCAACGTACATACAAGTACGTACAGCAAGCTCCACTTTAAAAACAATCCTTAACTAGCATGTCAGCCCTAGCATATCCCAAGTGGGTGAACTTAAACACCCCATCATCTACTAGTGCGCTGCCGGGCCACAAGAAGATCAAAATTAAGCGCCCAAGCCCTCGACCAGGTTTCTCAACCCCGGCCTTATCACCTATCCACGATGCCCTCACCTGACCCACATATAAAATTCGTGTCACCACAAGTGGACGCGATAGTCGCCAGCTCGGTTACAGACTCGGGTCGGTTATTTCTCTTCTCCTTTTTCTATCATTCCATGAATCAACCTTGATTTTTCAAATTACGCCCAATTTGGGTACCGTTCTGTCGGTTTGGTTTTTAATCTAAATATCTTTTCGAATTTTCCAATTTGTGGGGATTTCCGTTTTGCATGCTTAGCACATGGAGATAGTTACACAACCTTACGAGAGAAAGGAGTTTATCGCACATCATATACGAATAAATATCAGATACCCAGTACAAGATCGCCCAAGCGCTAGCGCTTGCCGTTTGAAACTATCCCATCCTATACTCAAACAAGATGTAATGTCCTCCGGCATTGGGAATTAGCTCTTTCCCACTATCGTTTTCTTGCAATCGAATCTCGCTTCAAACAGTTTGGGCACTTCTATCTCTCTCGCCACAGGGAAGGCTCGTGGATAATGCTGTGCTCTTTTCAAGGATGTGCATTGGAGACGGGGAAATATACGAGGCGCATTTTGGGATTATTTTTCTCTCTACAAACTCACCGCCTGCGGCCAGCCGCCGGTTAGGAGGGGTCTGAATGCGGCCGCATAGCAGGTAGTGTTTTCGGGAAGAGCTTTAATTCGTGAAAGCTACATAACACGAGATTTCCAAGTCGCCGACCTGGCGTCTGTTGACACTGGCGGTCAGGCTCTCGGGCCTGTTTTTGGGCATCGTGCTGAACGAAATTCGTATCAACACAGCCTAATATTTGTGTCAGAGAGCATGAAGGAGCAGCGCCAACAATGCAAGACACGTGACTATTTTTGGATGCGGGGAGATGTTGGAATGGCTGGGAAAAGCAGGGGGAGATTCTCCCGAGACAGTTGGTGGTTTTTGAGATATCTTAGAATAAGATACCTTGTTTTTTCAATTGGAATGCTGCTGCAAAAATGCTTGTATTTGTACTGCTAAGATGCGATTACATGTATATTAATTCCTCCTAATACTTTAGAGTTGATGATATTAAGAGAAGCATCCTTTTTGAGGGCGGGTAGGTTACAGGGGTTAAGGTTAGAGCTGTGGGACCAATTCAATTTTCTACTATGAGTCAAGTCCGCGGATTTGAAGAGATATCTTATGAGTTTCTGGCGAGTCCACCAATTAATATATTTAATCTTTCCAGCTGTCAAAAAAGTCATGTAGTAAAGAATATAGGACTCGTAACCACCTTCCCTCCATCCCACTCCCTCCCTACAAAATATATCGCCTTCTCTGTTCCCTCCTCAATTGACGTAGAAAATTGGCCCTCAACTCTCACCGGCAGCCTGATATCCGGGACAACCTCAACGCTAACAAAGAGGTCAGCACCACCTCGAATCTCCACGGTCTTACCAGCTGGCTGCAGAGCCTCTTTCCAGGTGCTTTCCAAATTCCAGGTTGGCTGTGCTTTATGCGGATTTCCTTTCAATGGATCCCCAACTTTGACATAGCCACCTAAAGTTCCGTTTACTGATATGACACTTGGACTTTTGCCTCGAAATGTCAAATTGACACCATCAAAATCGCCGCTTGTGCGGGTTGAGAAGGTAACTTTTCCATCTTCCAATGTGATATGCTCGCCTTCCGGAATGTTTGAAATGCCACCAAAGGGACGAATAGTATCAATATCGGAGATTTCGATTTCCCCATCCCATACAGCTTCACGATATCTATCGTAAAGTCTTGCCCCACCCCAGGTGACCCGTAGAGTTCTCCATTTCGCCGTTTCGACACTTGACTCTCTCCATAGATCGCGTTTGAATACAAGACCAGTAGCATCATAGCCTTCGATAGAAGAATATCCAGTCTTGCCGTAAAATGCGTAGTTCATGTTGACTTTGCCATTCTTGACAACAACTTCATCACCCTGCACAGCTCCCTCTTCAGTAGAAAGCAACCCCACAAGTCTCTCCCCACTCGTTGCAAACGTATGTCTGGAACGCAGGGCTTCACCTACAGCATCACGCGTAACCTCACCGGACAAAACCCCAGTGAGCCCACCTCTCGTCCCAAAAACTGCAGTCCCTGGAACACCACCCCCACAACGACCTCGATGCTCATCAGAATTAGCACAAACTCCAAGTTTATACCCCCTTTCAATTGCATCATGTAACAACCACTCAAAGCTCCCCCATGCACTCCCAATTTCAATAAGTCTCTCAAGTTTAGGGTGATGCCATGCTAAATTACATCTTCGTCCACCAACATGAGGAATCAACAGATGGGATTCCGGTGCGTGCGCATAAGTAGCATATAACTCATCAAGAGGCCAAGCACCAGGTTGTAATTCCGCAGGACCATCTTCATTCCATTCGAAACTTCGTGCTACATTTCCGTGTTTGTCTATTGGGAACTCAGGGGGTTTTGAGACGGGGTCTGAGAGGAAGACTACATTGTGATCTCCTCCTGCTGCTGAGTTTCCGCACCATTCTGTGCCAGGGAAAACGACCAAATTCCCTTCCTTGCTGATGTCGCGTATAATGGATAGGGTTTTTGACCATTTTTCGGAAGTGATGTTGAAATCGTTTGCTGTGTAGCCTACAATGTCGAGACCAGCTATCTTTTGGGAATAGGAGAAGTTGTAAGAAGTTGAATTTGTTCCTACCGTGTCTTCTGAATGGACGTGGAGGTCGGCAAATGAGATGCGTGGAACCGATAGGGAAGATAAGACTGAAATGTGACTCGAAGAGTAGAATAGGTTCTTCTGTTGTCGAGAGTTCACTTGTACGGAAATAATATAATCTCCTGGGGTATCCAATGTCAAGTCGTGTGTTGCATAGGTCCAGCCTTGAGACAATAATTCGACATCAGTTGAGAGCCCAAACCCACCATCGACCGTACTTCGGATGATGACATTTCCTGAAAGCCCATCAAGGTCCATCGTGGCATTTCCCCATCTATCCTCCAAATGAAAGTATACAGGAAATTTAGTTTCCGTTCTCACAACCCGAGGAGTGTGCAGTTTCAGCTGTGCCGCTTCTCCGCTCTCGATATCATATACAATATCCGGCTTGATCTCAGCAAACCTCGAAGTCCCAACCGGGTCAATATACCACCTCATCCTAAACCCCTTCTCAACAAACGTCTGCACCCTCGTGCCCTTCGCTCCAAACCTCCGATCACCCATTCTCACAACAATTTTATCTCCCGGATTGAGATACCCATCCACAATATCGATAATAATAGCTTTCTGAAAAGGACGTTCATGACCTTTTTGATCGAACCTCACTGAAAGTTCCTGTACAGTCGCTGGAGTCTGTCCCGGTACTAGGGGACCAGGGAGATATTCGGCGGATACATAGTTGTTTTCTTGGGGGTTGGATGTTTGGAATAGCGCCCAGTCAGAGTAAAACTTGAATGTTCCTTTGATCCACGCTCCGTCCGCAAGACCGCTGCCACCGACAGTGTAAGTCGTGATAATTTCAGTCCATTGACCTGCAACCAAAGAAGTCACATCGCTAGTAACCGAGCCGAGAAAGGGAAGCGATTTAGTGTATTCATATAGTCGGGCTGGTGAAGTATATGGTCCAATTAATTGGCGACGCTCCTCACTTGTTAAAGTCTTCATTTTCGTGATGATTTCTGTGATATTGAAAAACATTGTTGAAGTTACTGATACTACCCCCACTTCTAACTCGTCGGATACCTTTTGCAATTGCGTGCTCTTCGCTTTTATGTTCGTCATCTTCAACAGTTCACTATTACTACTATCCACGTATTCTCATGCTATAAAATCCTTGTACACCCAATCTCCAGCTATCCCGGGCTTTAACTCTCGAAGTCAATCACGTGAGGTCATACCCATGCGCTGTTAGGGCAGGAACGACCCTTACTAGTTTACCCTGTATATAGCCAGGCTCCTGGGCATCACCCCTCCATCACCCCTACATGCAATTCCATAATCATCACAACCTTCTGATCCACAGCCTATGCCATACAGCGCTGCTACCTATCACTTTTCACCCAATGATACCCATCTCAAAACGGAAGGAGGCAGAAATCTACTCGGTGACATGCCTGTCTCAAGATCAACAATCACCATTTCAGCTTTTAATCTATTTTATGTACTTATATCTTCAGCTCCATCATTTATCCATCTCTTAGACTTCTCCCTGAAATGAGTCAAGGCAGTCAAAAAGATTGAGAATAACAAATAATAACATTACTATGAACTAAGAGAATGCTTCTAGATCAGTGATCAAGCTATTCCAATGCCCTGCCTATTTATCTACCTAACCAAAAAAAATGCCCAAGTTTCCCAATAAAAGGTTCCTATCATCTGTGAAGTAAACAGAGAGAACAAAAAGAATGAGAGATATATATGAGATCCAAAAATGAAACAACGATGAGCTGTCCAAGTAAGCGTAGGATATAGAAATGAATCAAACAAGAAAAAATCTAGACATCCTCCCATCCAATCCTGCCTAATTTCCAACTCCTTTTCCATCCAAATTCAAATAAGGTATAAAATATATAGCAAGAAACCAAACCCAAATTAAGGTGTCATCTTTCTCTCCCCGCTACTACCTGATTCCATAATAGTATCTGTGCTTCTCCGTCCACCAACTTCATGTAGTACCTTTTTGCGTTCCGCCTCTCTCAATTCATCAAACACCCTTTGCTGTTGCTTCTGATAGATCGCCTGCTGAGTATTATTTTCCTCTTCAGCTCGGGAGTGAACCTCGTCCATTGTCACTGTACTCACACCACTCATCATCGTCGAGGAGGATGGGACAGAGGATGAGGTAGAAGAGTGTCGTTGGACGGTATGATCCATCTCGCGAGGGAGTAACGGCGGAGAGGAGTGGATCAAGCCATGATGCTGTAAGTTTCCCGTCGAGGCAGAAGATTCACGCGCAGGTAATTTTTTGTTTGCCAGCTGTACGGCATGAAGAGGGTGGGAAGGAGGAAGTAGGGTTTCATAAATATTTGTTGTTCTCGTCGACATGGCATCAGAAGAGTACGATCGATGGTGTTGAGAAGACGGCGAATAATCATAGCTGGGGTAAGAAGAAGGATGAAAATTGGATCCCTGGTGTTGATATTGTCGACTGGAGAGATCGTACTCGGGAGAAGCCTTGACGTGGTATCGCGCTTCTTCGAGTTCCGGGTGGATCTCGTACCATTTCCTCTGAACGGCTTCTTTGGTCCAATTTTCCGTGGATCCGTAGTTAACCATGTCTTGTGCGATGTTGTTCCATTTGTTCTTTTCATAATTCTCCATAGCCATAACTAACGCTCGTTCCTACAAGGGGCATTAGTAATGGTCTTGGGAAAATTAAGGAGAGGGAGGAATGGGGGTGACAACGGTATGAAGGCCCTACCTCCGCTTCGGGCCAATTTTCTTCAATAAATCAGTACAAAGCTTCTTTCTTCCAGGATATGGACCGAGAAGAGGGAATAGAGAGGTGTGGGCTTACTCATTTTTTCAAGCTGAAAGCAAAGAATTAGAGTCAGTTTGTTTCTTTGAGGTTTGAAGAATGTGCACTGCAAGGCGGAAAGGAAAAGGTATATATACCAAGCGTTTCTTGCGCATTTGTAATCTGGAAAGGAAAATGTCAGCATCCTACTTATCCAAAATAGACCCAAAAGAAGATATAACGAGGGATGTTGCTTACGCTGGAACCTTCATGTCCTTGTTCGTCTTTTCATTGAATTGGAAGGCAACTTCCTTCCAAGGCAGCTGGTCGTGTTCCGTGAGTTTGAGAAGAAGTGATTCTTCTGTAGTGAGATCTACGGACGCAAGAGTATCCGGGTCAAGGGCATAATCGGGAGTCTTTCGTTTCCTCGATCCGGAAGAAGGAAGTGCATTGATGTGATCTTGGTGGTGAAATGGCATTTGTGGTGGGCCTTGCGATCTAGGGGTAGAATGTTGCGAAGGATAGCCTGAACTTAAAGAGTTTTGTCGATATCCTCCTGTCGAGTCTTTCCTGAGTGATGCTGGATTCGGAGCAATCAAAATGGGTGCGTTATTGGTTCTATAGTGGTTATTGCTTTGTGGCGTAGGTTGACGAGAATTTCTGTTTCCATTGCTGAATCCACCGGAAGAGTTGAGATTGGGACTTTGTTGGGGTTGGTTTGATGGCGGTGATGATACGGAGGTGTGTCCAGATGTTGTGCCGGCTGTTGCTGAAACTCCGTAAGACCCAAAGTATGGGTTATCACAAATCCAAGGTGAACCAGTAAATCCACTATCTGGACTTGCTACCTGAAGAGTTGATTCTTTAAACTTCATAGGCTCGTTGTATTTGGAGCCTCCGTATCCATCATCTTCTGGAAACTGGGAGAAGATGGGTGATTGACGTGATGGAGACAATTTGATGGTTTTTTCTCTGTGGACCACAGGGGAAGTTGTTCTTGGAATATAAGGGGATGATGGTGTAATAAGTTGGGAGCCGTACGTTGCTGGCATATTGAACGATGAAACCTGCGGGAATGTTAGACATGATGGGAAAATCAACTCCATTCCCACCAGACAACAAGATTGAAAACGTACGGCGCTAGACGGAGTTTCTGGGTTGTTATGAATGTTGTGGGTATGATGAAGGGTACGTCCCGGTTGAACACTGAAGGTATTCTCTGCTGTGGAAGACATTTGGATGGCAGTGTTTTGGATTCACAGCTAGACTCGTAACTTGGACCAGTCTTTGATGAGGACGTGTGTAGTTTGGAGAGATAAAAGAAAAGTAAAGTTTGATAACAGTTGGTGTGGGTGGCGCGCCTCTTTAACGTGAAAAATGATCAACGTCAAGTTAATGCATTGGTGTTGGTCAAAAGTTAAATGATGCTGCTGGGTTTTCCGAGGTAATGGATAGCATTAAAAGATGTTCATAGATAACATCCGGGGAAGAAAATCAAATCTGCCTGACAATGGATTGCGGTCCAAGGATATATATGCGAACGAGGGCTCGAGGGGAGGTGTATGCCTGTCTAAGCCTTGCACCTATAGGGCGGAAAAATAATTCTGAATTTAGCGTAACGGGAGCGCACGGCTTGAATGACCCAAACCTAGAAGGGATAGAGCTAGGGATGACAGTTCTAGGTAGTGGGGTAGGGGTGTATGGAAGTGGAGTGAAAGTTGAAATGGACTTGGTAATGCGTAGGCAGTATCGTTTTGTTTAACCAGGGTTCATAGAAGAAACATGGAGGCACAGGACAAAGACCCAGCCAGGGTCGAGAAGGGCCACTAGTAGGCTGAGGTGCCAGTTGTGTGCCCAGACGAACTGCTGCATGCCCGCTTCGCCAGTGAGAGTGGCAATAGCAAGAGAGGGGTGTGATGGGGGAAGGATTTGACGACGAGGGGGTAGTTTGGCTGCCGGTGGGCGGGGTGATCCTTGCCATTCACTCCCTTGCCCTTCTCTAAGATGCATCGTGTAACCGCCGAGTAAGCGAACCCATACGGCACTTTTTTTGCTCAGAAAGCTCTTCTAGATTGATCTACAAAGCTACATCGACACGAGAGGGAAATTGGGTTATCCGGCTCGATGGGTTTGGCAACTTTGTCAAAGTTCTTGATTCTATTTTCAAGCTTCTTTCAAGGTGTGTAGCACACACAACCCACGTAACTTTTACGGAACTACCTGGGTACGATTAGCGAGCACGTTGAGTTGAGGTCAAAGATGACCGTTGACGAAGGGGGTGGGGCAATGGGGGAAATCCTCCGTCCCCTGAGCTATGAATTGATGTGCAGAGTGAGCGGTGCTGAGCTGAAGACCAGGCGAGGATGATGAGCAATTTAGACAACAGCAAGGTGAGGATGGGCAATGAGTGAACAGTGAACACCCATTGTGATCAATGTGCGGTAGATGATGGGGTGCAAAGAGCTGCCCCTGTCCCGGGCATGAAGATCTGCTATTTGTAACAGGGCCGGAGCCCATACTGATATGGGCCGTGCCACTCCACTCCATCTGTACGTATTCCCACAGCGGAGTATCAACGGACTTAGCTAGAAGTTAACCGTGAAGAGAAAATTACGGTGGTGCTGCTGGTATTGGCTCTTTGAGAGACTCAGTGGACTGCGTTGATAGAAGATGTTTTCCAAGTGACGAGGACGAAGAAAGTCCACTGATTCGAATAATTCCCTACGGGGACTGGCAAAAGTAGGTCCTCCATGTTCCCTACAGTGTGACTGTTTCTTAATACTGGGCTGGGCTGGGCTGGATCACGGCTGCAAATTGCCATGCTGGTGACGATGCGAGGCCGCTCTGCCCCTGTCTTACCCTGCCCTGCTTGCCTCGCCTGCGTCTCTTCTGTTTTTCCCGGCGCATGGCGTTTTTCATAACGGTTCTGCCCTAAATATGCGCCCCAGGCGCGAGATGTTTGTTTATCATGGCTAATGTTGCGAGACTGTTGGTTGCATTTAGGATTTTGAGCGATGATTAGGGGGTGAGCGGTGCTCCAGAGACGACAGCCGATGCGGGGCGGGGATGAAGACGAGTTCGGACGGCTCGGGCACCATCAACGCTCTCGGAAGAACGGATTGACTGCCGCCAGCAAGGTCTTGATTGGCGGGGGCGCCTGTACAGCAGGAAAAGAAACCTGCCTCCCTAATTTTCTTTTCCCCTTCGATATCATCTTCATGCCGCAATATCAAAAAGGCGGCATTTACAATTTAGGTGCTCATCTTAGCACATCGCGGCTGCTCATCCAGTCGAAAGAGTTCGGCATCGGCTAAATTGCTAGGACGCACGGTCAGAGGCGAAATGGAGACGTCAATAAACTCGTTATAGGGTAGGATACGGAAGCGTAGCAGTGAAACCCAAGAGAAAAGACTCATAAATGACCAGACGACACCCAGAGGAGGGCAGGATAGGACGAGATACGCTGCCGGGCCAGAAAAAGGACCGCCTGTATCGCAGCAGTGATTCGCCACGTCACGGCTGAAGGATATATCGGGTCCATCGACATCAAAACTCAGGGCAATCGCAGCCATCGTAGGCACCATAGGCACCGTAGCAATCGCAGATTGAGGCTTCATGGATATCTCGCTATCCGGTGATCAGCAGCTGCGAAATCATCAGATGGTCGATGTTCTAACCCCAAAACAGACGATTTTGGCTGTGGGGGGGTGGGCGTGTGCATGAGAGCCCTGCAACTTCTACTCTCAGGCCCTTTTATGGTTGGCTGGAAATGATGGAGGGCGGGCAACGGCGGTTGAGAGCGAGGATGAGTTGAAGGGAGTGGTTTGAGAATATTTCCACTGAATAATGGTGTTGAATACGTCCCCCGTGTACTTTGCACTTAGTTGTCAACACTCAAACGAGGGCTAAAGGAAGCGAACTGCCCATGCGGCTCCCATGCTGCGGTGCGACCCTGAATAGAACATGTTCGAGAGACCAAGGGGCCGAGACTGGACTGCATACGATGCACAAGGCTTTAAATGGTTCATCCCAAGGGGTCTGCAATCCAGCCCCGCGGGGAGCCACAGCGACACGAAACGGATGGGTAGCAGCCAGCATCAAGCGTACCGGTAGCTATTGTAACTCCAGTGTCCCTCGGCAAAGAATGGGACCAGTTCCCGATGCCTCTATACGGAAAATCTGCAAATCTCGACCCAGCATTCTGTCCACAGCGCTTATCTGCGTCTGCCATTGAGTTTATCTTTGCTATTCCGAGAAATTTGGGATTCCGAACATCTGGAAATTTGCATTACTGCGTCGTTGTCTGTTTTTATCTCCGCGGGTTTGTTGCAGGGGGAATTGCGAGGTCTATTCTTCTGCTTTACATCGTTGTCGGCCAGAAGTTTTCCTTTTCTTGCATTTTTGTCGTCCTCCTGCCCTAGCTTTCCACTGCTCAACTCTTGATAAAAGTTCCTCATCCCATCTTTTCCCATCTCTGGCCGCACGGCAGCCACCATTTCGGCATGGGGCTGCAGGAAAGCCCTAGACTAGCAGGATCCAAAAGGATAACGTGACATTGAATAGGAAAGAGAGTTCAGTGGTCCGCGACCGAAGGAAAGGCGGCCACCGAGTGCTCAACCCTCTGCTTAGCCAGCAAGGGCCCCAGTCGCCCGACCAAGCCACCGACCCAGCAACCAGACTGTCGGGTCCAAATGACACAAGGTCTCTTCAAGAGAACGAATGAATCGAGTCAGAAGTGTAGGGGCAGCCCCAGAAGAGCAGGGAGTTGTAGCCCCTGTGAGCCTATCAAGCGTAACCGCGCGCTTTTCCAGGGCACACATCGTTTGAATATCGGTTCGTTTGTGGCACAGCTGCAGGACCAAGGCCACAGCCGACAATCGACAGCTTCTGACAGGCTGGAAAAATAAACGCGATGCCAGCATAAGCCTGCAATGGCTTGTCAAGAGCCAGCATCAGCTTCCTCTTTGGGCACCCCGCGTCCGCCCCCAATCGCCAAGTGGCAGGCATTTCACACCGAGTTGCGTCTCAATCCGGTCAAAGCTGCATCGTGGACTCCGAAGACAGACTTAAAATCAAGAACCAGTTGCAAAGGATCCCCACGCCGGAGAAAGTAGTAATTTATGGTTACTGGACAGAAAGACGCAAAATACGAGGAGACCACCATCAATCTCTTCACCGAACCACTCCGCCGGGAATACTCCAAAATATCCGCCATACACGTCACTTGTGTACCCGGATCAATCCACTCAGTTATCTGAACTCAGAGAAATAGCTCAATTCGACGAAATGAACGTATCCGGAAAATGGGAATTCTACTCGGTCTGAGGAGACTCCGAGCTCGTTTGGCCACTGTAGGTCTAGTTGACCCAGGAAAAGGATTGAGCCATCATATGCAATGGTACGTGTCGAAATATGTTCGGTGGTGTACTCGTAATGGACGATGGTGATGGTGATGGAAAATTGAAAACAGGCAACCTTAGGCGGCAGTTCCATGGAGGCAGGCAGATAAACCAAAGAATGCTTCTTCAAAATACACCGTGTAGCACCGACGTCCTATTCTGCTTCGAGGGGTGTTCGCGAATTGGAGTCACCCTACTAAGGCAGAAACTGATAGACAAAGGCCGCCTCCAGGTCAAGCACTCGCCCATCCCCCCTCAACCTGGTAAAAGTCACCTTGTGACCTCTGGTTCGTGGCTCACTGGAGGTAAAATTCCTTACACCGCTTGGAAATTGATGGATAGCAAAACGTTGATCCCCCAATGTACGAAATCTTTATGAGGAAAAATAATGTTGGGCTAACGTCGTTGGTAGTAGTTGGACAATAAGAGGTCAGTCCAACGAAGCGCAGCTGACAGCGGCTGCCATCGTCTCGCGGCAAAATCTCAAGCCCAGCGCAACGGTTCTCCCCTCCACTACACCACCATATTTCGAGAAGGTAAGCTTACATTGGGGGTCAAGACCTTGTGCAGTGCATAACCCATCGTGGCCACCACGTCACAGCATTTGATGGGACATCTCGTAGAGGCCGGTTCGTGGCACATTTGTGCGCAATGAGATCGTCTGGAACCTGAGTCTTCGTGATGATTCCGTCAGATTAAACGCTCTTGAAAATCGATCGCGGGATTTCATGCACGCCCAACCCCTCAAAATATCTCCCGCTACAGAGAGAGGCTTTCTAAGGGGAGTGTGTGCACGTAGGGCATCGTACGTCTCCCCTACATGCCGCTTATCCATGCCATAACCAATGACGGGAGTGATTCCGGCCTGTATCGTAGATCTCCATGCCCTTATTTTAAGGCAGCTCTCTTCGAGGCGCCTTACGAGACCTGGATTGGAAGTTTGAACCTTGATGAACGTCGGTTTGCCAAGACCGCACAGCTTTTGATTAGTCTGTTTAATCTGATTTGCTTGCTTCCAGCCTGGCGAAGTCTCTTTTGTAGGTCGATCTCCGAGGATTCCCAGGGATTGAGAGGCGTGTTTGATAGTTGCAGCCATGTTGAGCATCGGCTCCCCCGTTGTGTGACACAGTGACAGTGCGTGGAGTATAATCTTGCATCATTGCGACATAAGCTCATAATGACTGCAACCGCCCCTTTGATCAAGACATCCAGAGAGGAGCGTCCACTTGCAGTTGAAAGATGTATTTTCAAACCTCAACATATTTAGCGTCTTAAGCATCTGGGGCTACGCGAGCTAATTTCGTTTCCGTGTGATTCGAACGACAGCCAACCAAAAGGCTGCAATTTCTTGCGATGTTCACCCGGAGGGTAAAGCCATGTCGCCGAAGGGGGTATCGGAGTAAGTTGCCTTGATTATTGATCGTGTAACCAATATGCCACCATGAACAATTTTCCCGGGAGTAGTAAAAACCCCCAACAGAAAAGTTGATTTCGATTCGACCTCGTGTCTCCAAAGACGGTTGTTGTGATGCATGGAAGGATTGCAGAATAGGATGATGTGCATCCAGAACCGTCATTTGTTGGTTGGGTTGACATTCTTCACAAGGTACCATTCGAAGAGCTTTCAATTTGGTGTGGAAGATAACTGGATCGTGGTTTCAAGCCTATGTTTCAAGATTTCCCGCAAGGCTGCTTCCAAAGTTAAAGTGCAAAGTCGATTCCATGGAGTTGTAAGTAGCACTGCCTCGTAGGCCGTGACTGCAACCGAGATCCAGGCTCCCAAAGACTACACATACTTCTGGGGCTCGGTGATTCCACCTTTAGTAAAGCTCGAAGACCTGGAAATTTGTTCCAACCATACAGGCGGTGAAAGAGCGGCATGGAATATCGAAGGCTATACGGAATAAAGAACAGAGTATCAGTATAAATTAATATGGGTGCAGTAGGATCACAAACCTCGCGATGGATACCAGGAACTCCAAATGAGGGGATTCCAACATCATCAGGATGTTGGTAATGGAAATGGCAGCGAGTTCGAGCTCGAAGCAACGGCGTAACAGAGCTCGCGTGCTGAAGACGGGGGGCGAGGCCTTGGTTTTCAGTTGAATTTTTCCAAGGGACAGGTCCTTCCCAGTAAGATTGCAATGGGGAAAAGGAATTCGAATTCCAGTGAAAGAAATTGACGAGTTGCCTCTTCCGTCTTTATTTTCCCAACACGACGTTGGAATAGCCTCCTTCCATCTGTCCTCTTCCATTTGCGCAGGGCGGCCGTTTGTGTCTGCATGGTGACGGTAATAATCCACGTTTTTGATCCTCGCAATCATGTTTTCCGTCTACTTCGTGCATCTCGGTCAACACCAACACACGAAACCCAAAGAAGGATAAACATTGCATGCAGCAATGTCGGTTTTTTCACTGCAATGGTGCCCTAAGTGAATAGGCTTAAATCCAGCAAGACGGTACACACAGCAGAGCGAGTCCTCAGTGGTAATTGGTTTCCTGGAATGGGCAAGTTCGCTACACTTGACGATGTGAGAAATTGCACTTAGAAGCAAAGTCAACAGAACCTGTGGTTGGCACCTAATACTCAGTTCGGCTCGGCTGCTATTGTGCAGGTGTTGTCGCTGTAGACCCTGTGTTGGTGGCTGCTGCCGTTTACGACGAGGCCTCACTGCATCCGGGGAAAGAGCGATGCTCCTCCACAACAACATTAGCATCTCCACCGGGCACTTCCATTCTTCATCAATTCGCCAAAACTTAGTTGGCCATCGACCATGTGTGTCCCCATTCGAAAGAGTTTTCGTGTGCAATGCGCAATTGGCAAGTGTCCTGCGCATTCTTCCAACAAGTTTTCCCGTCACAAGGCCAACAGTTATGGCAACGACTCGACGGGAAGGTCGCACCACCTTCAAAGAGGAGTGAAATATGAGCAATGCTTCCCCTCCTCGAGGAATGAATGAATCGCCGCCCAAAGATGCAAATGGAACCAACAAAGCAAGGTGTCAGTTCCAGAAAACATCAACGTGAGTTCTCATCTTCGCCCGAACACCTTCTCGGGCCCGACTCTCGGTAAGGCAATCCCCACCAAGGAAAGATGCAAATTTTCTAACATATGCCCAATTAGTCGATCGATACCAAAGTGGCACAAGGCACAAAGCTGTCGGTAATGTTGGTTCTTGTTGGAATCGTACGAACGACGTCGAATTATCGAAACATTCCTCTTTCGCAACAAAGAACAACATCGATCACGAAACGAATGCCGAATACATCGAATGCCATCCCGAAAAACAAATCCCTGACCGGCCACAGTTCGATGGCACGGGGCACAAAAGCATTTCCCGGGGGAACGAGACGTCGATGGCAATGCAAAAATTGCAGTGAGCTAGTCGAGCTAGATGAAATATTAGGTAGGCTCTGGGAAGACCACTGCTCCTGGTTTAGCTGCCGGCGACTAGGGAGCTACATCTTAGGGGAGACGTTGTATCTACCAATATCCAAAGGAATGTTGAATTGACTTGGTAGGTAAATTCAACTGGGAAATGTGTCAAAAGCACTGATCATTCCACAGTCCTCGAGCAATACGATCATGTCATGCCCGACCTTTAGCACCATTCAATTCGAGCCCAACGACCCAACGAGTTGCCAAGTTATCACATACTGTAGCGATTATTGAAGGGTTAGCGTTGGTATTCGTCAAGGGGGCACAAGGGAACCTACCTCGAGCATAATTCGAGAATGACGATTTCGATCCGACTCTCTTGAAGATGGCATGTTTTGAATTTCATGTGGGGCTTCGTATCCGCAGACAAGTTCCAACATCATTGTATTTTCGCCCAAACCCCCAAAGGGGTCGTCAAGATGATTTGCAGCCTCCTCCCTTCCTCCCCCTCGAAGACACATCGACTTCCAAGCTGACATCAGCTCACGGTTCGCCCACAGAACAAGATCTCAGCTAATATCATTTGATCGGTGTAGTTCTCTATGTGTGTTTCTTCGTAGCGAAAAGCCCTGTCGGTTGTTCTTTTGCCAGCACACCTCTTCAACTCTTACTCAGAACACAACCTTCCTTCGGACCCAGCCCTTCCTAGAACACTATCCTTATTCGACTCGAATTCTTCCAAACCGGGTCTTCGTCGAAACCAACACTTCAAGCGCTCAATTCTTCAAACACAAGCCTTCTTCACACCCGCCCCTTCAAGCCCAACTCTTCAAATACAACACAACTCTTCCTCAAACCCAACAAACCCAACAAAATTTCACAATACCAACGACACGGAAATAAAGTCGATACCAACTCCAACAACCCCCTTCCAACAAGCCCTTCAATCAAAAAGGCACCACCCTCTATATATATGCCCGTCCCCAACCCCATCCTCCTCCTCCTCCTCCTCCTCCTCAGGTACCCAAGAAAAACACAGCCTCTGAACTCGCAATGCAAATCTCACGCATCAGAACCTAAATTCATACGAACCCGCGAATCGCACATCTCCTCGCCTCTTCGCACATCTCGCGTACAGGAAAAGGCGCACTTCTTGGGCGTAGGAGGAGGCGGACAGATTGACAAACAGACATAGCGAGGCGGACCAAACCATAGCGGAACATCGAGCATACAAGACAAGAAGGTGGGAGGGACGAGGAAGGGGAAAGGGGAAGAAAGCGGAAAATGGGATACAAGATTGGGAAGAAAACATGAAGCTAGACGGGTATGTGTGTGTGTTTGATTTTTGACAAGTATGGATGATGCGAGGCCTCCTCCGCCTTCCCCCTTTTTTTATCTCCCTATCCTTTGTTCGCGTGTCTCTTCAATAAAATCCCTCCTTCCATCATCAGCCCCAATTTCCAATTTTTCATTTCCTGATCTAGACACCTCTCTCTTCCCTCATCGATCCACCCATCTTTCGAATCCTTCAGCCTCAAGCCGTAGCCAAGTGGATGGGAAGATGGGTGTATAAGCCCCGACCGGGGAAGTAAGCGCTTATAATACCTCATCACCCGACACGCGTGGGTTGGTTTCCTTCGAGCCTTTCCTTCGAAAAAGAAAGCAGAAGAAAACAAGACTCGTGAGCTAAGTGATGGGTTACTTGCTCAAGCTGCGGTGGGTACAAGTGCATTGGAGGTGAAATATCCCTCTCATGTCTACTTCGTACTGTCCCTATGTAACTAGTATGTAGATATGGGTATATGTGGAAAGAATATGTAGGTAGATATGAAGGGGAGTAAATGAGAAAGGGGGGTGGCATTTCATATGTGTATGTGCCATGTCTTATATAACTATTTCCTTCCTTCTCCCTCAAATCACTCGCATGAAGGAAATAGGAGGGAGAGAGCAGGAGAGCAAAACCATGATGAAAAATTACATAGCAGAAGAACATTCATCATCACCATACAAAAACCGCAACAGGAATGATAAGAATTTTGTTTTTCGTTATTAATATCTGCCTTCGTTAATAAGAATATTTATGATCGTCGTTCATCATCCACCACCAGTGTCAAGCATCCGACACCGAGGAGATAATAATAAGCAAGGAAGGGATAATGATTTTTTGGAAAAGAGCAAATGAGGAAGTCGAGCAAATGGGGGAATCAAGCGTGAAAACAAATCAAAGGAAATCAAAGGAAAAGAAAAAGAAGAGCAAAACGCCTGTGACCTGAACCGAGCTAAACTATGTAATCATCTTTCCAAACTGTGCTCATCGATTCAATAACTCCAGTTCCCAGCGCCCAGTTCAGTCCAGTTCAATCGTTCGGCCCGTGAAATTCCCCCGCATATTTTGGAAAAAAAAGAGGAAAAAGTTCGTAATCCATCATTTGTACTTTATTCCCGGTCCGTAATTACACTTTCAATGGTTGCTATGTGTGGTGTTTTGTTTTGCTCGTGAGCGTGAGGGAGTAGATATGTTTTTGAGGGTGGAGAGTGGAGATGTGGTATGTTGGGTTCGGGTATATAGTTGGTGGAAAGGTCGAGATTTAGAAGAGAAGTTGATGCTATACTGGTTGTTGCCTTGCATCTTGATCTCGTTTTAGCGTGAGATCAAGACTGTGGTGTCGGGTGATTTTTTTCGGGCGAGAAGGGAGTTTTGTGGCTTCGATATTTCGGGTTTCTTGATCTTGTAGCTTAGGCTCTAGATTGGTATTGCAGGCCGTTGAATTGTGAAGTGGCACCTGGTTGGGTAATAGGTATGTTTTGGTGCAGATATGTATCATAGAACAAATATATAAACAAGACACTCAACAATCATTTCGATGGAATGAAAATTGGTCCGAAATTTTTTGGGTGTTCGTCTCGAGGAGGGAAAGGTGTAAACGTCGAGATCAACCCATTCCATTTGCCTCAAGTCCCTGAATCGCCGCATAGGAATACGGGAAATCGACGAGACCATCTAGCATCCAATTTAGGGGATCGAAAACTTCGTAATTGCTCTCGCTATAGCTGACTCCGCCCATCATACCGCTAGAAGGAAGGCCATTGTTGGGAGTAATGACACCAGTGCTCACAGGAGCAGCAAGAAGTTGGTTTTGAATCTGGTGAGAAGGAGGCATGAGGTTATTCTCCATATGGTGAGTTGAAGAGTTTGAGGATTCCGCCGCGCTATCAGGATTGGTTGGATTTTTCATGGCTGCTGTGGGTGCGGAATGTTAATATGTGAAGGTATTAGGGGAGGGAAATTCCAGTGCAGGAAATCAAAGGGTAGGAGGGGGGAATATGGAGTGAAAATTGAATCAAATGCTGGGTAAATAAGCTGACCTTCCAGGTTCCCTCGACCTTGAGCCTGGAACTCCTCGCGCCAACGCCAGATGGAGTCGAACATCAAACTCATGCTCATTCTGCAGCGAACCTTGAGTTGTAGACTGTCGTCAATGATGGTTCTGGTATCGTGCGAGGCACCGTTGCCGTTTCCTTCGTTCTGTAGGACACTGCGAGCTTCGACGCGTGCTCCATTCCACATCTGAACCATAAGTTCGGCAAGTCTCCATGGTAAGTCATTGTTGATGACACTCATGCTTCTGATCACGGTGATGGTGTGATGGAAGAGTTGGCGTCCTCTCTCAAAATCTATCTCTCTAGCGAAGAAAGAGCTCAACAACTTGAGGAGAGTGAAGCATGCAGCCATGATCATTTGCATGATATAGTTGGTAGCATAGCGCAACATGCCTCCAGGCACAGTACCTTTCGTTTGTGTTTCGAGATCAAAAACCAAATCCAAAAATGCGAGAGCTGCGCGCCACAAGCTCATAAGATCATCTATATACCCCACAGTTGTACTGGAATCAAAGAATGCAGAAAGGCGAAGATGCAAACCGGCCGCTTTCAAATGAAGATTGACAATCGGTGACAGTACTTGTTTTGACATGATGGAAGCGGAAAGCTCGCCATATTCTCTTCGATATACTCTTGCAAGCATAGCTCTGAGCTCGTCTCCAGCTACCCCGCGTGGGTCACTCGCATTGCTGTACATCTCTTTGGAGATCTTGTCGCAGAAACGTTCGATTTGGAGTCGAGCCTCGAGTTCTGGTGACAATGTAAAGGGGCCATCATCTCCTGGTCGAACAGCGAGGGTCCAATCGTAGAGAGTGGAAGCAGGCTGGCCATATCCCGTACCCACGCTCTGCGCAACAATGTTGCAGACAGCCCATGTAGTGACTCTGTCATGCAGTTGCTCTTTGTTCAAATCAACCGAGACCCGCGAAAAGTCTTGGGTATGATTTGGACGATGAAGACCAATGCCAGTAGCTGACTTCATCATAACACCACATATAATGTGGGTTGGATCAGTGGAAGTGGTGCTCGTCGGCAAAGGCCAGCAACATAGCAAACACAATGCCTTAACGACATGATGACTATTTGGCACCTCCCCAATTGTGGTCCAAAGAAGCCTCGATAGAGGACCAGATAGCGCCGTCAACAAGGTTGGATCCAGAGTGTAGCGACGAGATGCGACAGCTATGATAACCCAGAACAGCAAAGGGTGGTTTTCGTGATACTGATGCGGAGGCTGGCTAGGATCCAAGAAAGGCAGATATGGATGATAGCAGTTCCAGAACTCATTGAAAAGATGGTTCATGGCCTCTTCCGTCAAACCGACATTCTCAATCTCCTTGACATAGCGCGGCATATTGTAGTTGCCCCCCTGCTTCAGGTGTAGCAGGCTTGACACTGCCTCCTCCGATCCCATGAAGCTTTGATTGTTCCTGGAATATCCGCCATTAGCAATTGGTGACTCCATCTCGTCGATATGCTCGACTACAAAGCCTTGCGATTGGGCTTTCTGTAACTGCCTCTGCAGATTCTCAATTGCTTTCTCCATCTCGGCGTGTTTGCTGCGCTTCCCGACTCGCTTGAAATTGGACTCGATTTTGCACTCGAGTTTCAGACGATTACATCGCGAGCAGGTGGTGAATGGGTCTTGAATGACATCGCATCGAAGCTAAAGAGGCGATTGGTTAGCTTTGTTTATCAATTGCGATTGCGCTCAGCAATTGAGGGTTCAATGGCAGGCAAAAAAGGAAGGCCCCCCGTCGACTACTCACCTTTTGTTGACGGCATTCATTGCAAGCTCTCTTCACTCCAGGTTGCCTCCGTCTCTCGCCTTCATCCTCCTCACCCTCCACTCCACTACCCGGACTACTCTCGAAATCTGCGCCGCTTCTTTTTCTCTTGTAACTCGAGCTGGTGCCGGGACGTTGAGCAGTGGTCGGGCTAATGGCGCCTCCGCTCAGAATACCCTGAGAATTGTCCATGTAGGCAGCCTTTTCTTCCAGCCTCAGCTCGTACCAATCGATTGCGCTGCCAGGCTTCTGCAGCAAACGCTGAGCTGGGGGTCGCTTCAGCGCAACAGCGGGCCGTTTGCCTCTCTTGGTATCAAACAGACCAGACGACCGGTAAAGTGATATGTGCTGTGGTGCTGCGCTGCGTCAACTTGAGGCCGGTTTCGCTCCGTCAGTTTGAAGCCGTTTTCGGAGGGCGGGGTGAAGGAAGAAGTGCGAGTCCCAAGAGTCACATCTCTCTCCACTTCATTTTTGGGGGGGAATGGCTGCTTACAAAGCGAGGGACATGAAGCACGTGAAATATGGGCTCATCAGGAGGAGGAAACTGGGGATGAAAGGTGAGGTTGGTCGAAGACTTGGTAGGAAATTATACTTGAGACTTACGATGGTTTCTATGGGTCAGTTGGACTGTGTTAATAGATATTTGATAATGATATTGGTAAAAATGTGGTGGTTGCCATTGTATTGTTGTGTTGTGTTGTTGTGAGTTGAGAAGGTGTAGTAGGAGAAGTCGTGCTGAAAACTGCGTACAGCTGAGGATTCTCCAGCACGCAAGGCCAGTGCTCAAGCTATTCTTCAGCCAGCAAAACAGATAATAAGCACCGTGAAGGCAAAGCCAAAGCCACCAAGGTACAAGACCAGGCTCTATTCCAACGACATCTCACCTTCTACTGACCTTCTTGCGAGAAAGTCGAGGGGACGTAAAATGAACAAACCAAAACACGCCCTCATCGAAAAACGTCCTCTTCTCCCCCCCAAAACCCACCCCTCACTATCCTCAACCCAACCCCTCGCCTCAAGAAACGAAGTATCGGTGAAGCTCCAAAAATCCAAGAGCACCATATGTAAGCCTCATCATCTACTGTATTTCCACATGTCTGCTGATATCATATTTCGACAGTGCACGAGTACAACCTCCAAGCTACCCCACAGCCTTTCTTAGACCCAGCTCTTGTTCAACGTCGCATGGCTGTGGAGACACAGTGGCAATTAGAGAGAGAGAATGCAGTGAAGCAGCAAGCTTTAGCTGCTGCATCTTCTTCTACGAGCTAGCCCAAGTACCATTATTTTGTGGGATAAAGTGGGATTTCAAGACAACACATCGAAAATCTCGGGTTTTGTCCAGTCACGTGATTAGGAGATTTCTCGTCGGAGGCAAGAGCGATGCAGCAGGCTGGACTGAGAGGAAGATCAAACACACAAGGTCTTTGGGAATGATGTAGTGTGATGCTGTGGCTTTGGGAACATCGCACCTTCTTGCCATCATGTGGTCTTTCTCTCAGGTAATGGATGGTTGTCGATCGTGGGTCGGATGGGTCCCGAGGTTTATGTACCCCGCGTTTTTTTGGCCTTCGCTGGCAATTCATCCGGGGTTGAAAATGGGGAGTCTTCTCATGACCTTCAAACGTCAAGCTAGCCACTTGAATTTTTGAACTTGGAGAGTTGGGGTTTTGGTGATGCAGTTGGGGAGAGAAAATTATTTGGCATGTGGTTGCTTTTCCTACTCCGGGTTAGGGGGATGATAATTATGATTAGAAGGAGAACATGAGGTAAGGTACCTTCTCATACGATTGTGCCGCAAAGATACTTGAGTACGAGTATTTCCCTTTCTTTATCTACTCGTATTTACGCTCACTAAGCAGCTTGCTGACTCGAGGTCGTATCATGCGGCTGACAGACCCATTCTCATCACATCAAACTCAAAGAGCAGCTTCACTTACCGATACTATAATCTACATCTTACGAATCGAACCAAACAACAGGATCCCATCGGAAGAATTTCCTTCTTACGTCAGTGACAAAAATGATTTACTGGAAGGCGGTCATGGATAATGGATGACCATATGAGGGACCTTGTTCATAACAACCTCGGCTGATCTTTGTCGTCCAGGTGTTTTCCAACTTTTCAAGGTTGGCGTATGGTGTAGCTTGTATGGATTACTTGCTCGTCTGCCCTGAAGATAACAAAGTAAGCACTCATACCCAAATAAACAAACCCCCTTTCCGTATCCACCCTCCGCTAGGCATTCCCGCGGATGTAATCAATACGATGAAAACCATGGCATGTTTAATAGTAATTCATAATTCCCGACCGTAGGGAAGTGATTATTCAGTGTATACGAAGTATTGATTTAATTCCCCACGAAGAAGGCGAAGGTGTAAAGCAAACAGCAGAGAGAAAGAACCCTCGGTTCAACTTTCTTACACGACAGTAAAAGGGCCGAGAAGTGGAAGAATAGATGATCACATGAATTACCTGGCTACCTCGAGTAGAAATGCGGCACATATGACTGCACTGCAGATATGACGCCAAAATCGACGATCACTGATCTGGGGAATCCAGAAAACGGTTATTTCAGTGGCTGTCTCTTTTCTAGGTGTTGGTGGCTTCCTTGGTTGGGTTGGGTTTCGATGCTCTGGTTGGCTGGGCTTGTTGTATACCCGGATGTCAGGGGTACAGAATCAAGTAACCTTACAGCAGCAGCCAGCCACCAGAAGTGACAACTGGCGGCAGCGACGACCTGGCAACGACGTTCAACCTCTTGCTTTCGACTTCGGGCCCAACTCTCCGTCCAGCACAGTATTTATCATGACATTATTGCAACACCAGGACCAGGGCAACCAACCAAGACGAACAAGGTACGAGGGGGATGTGATGGTATTAAATTATCCACTTTCCGTTACCGTACGCTCGACTAGCCACCCTGCAAGCAAATAGCATCACCAGCAAAGAAAATTACATTTGCTTGTAACAACCGAGCCTCTTGCTAGCCCGCATCCTGCATGCATTAGACGTCAAGCCACTTAGACCCTGCGAAATGGCAGCTTTGGTGGAGCATGGTATGATACAAGCTCCGGTATACTCTACTGTACCTTCGTACCCGTGGCAATATCCAGCTCCACTAGCATCAAGATATCTGCATCTGCACGTTCTTCTTTGACCTCTGCAGGCATCCCGCCAGGTCGCGCGAAGATCCAGCAGATACAGCAGATCCATCCCCATGCTATCACCCGATGAACCCGGCTTTGATGTCTCCCCCAAGCTTTCTTGGGCATCCGAATGATGCCCTGGAGAGTTTCTCTTTGTCGTTTGAATGTCAGGGCTTGGAATCATTGGCTGCAGCTGGTGCTTCTTCGTCTTGCTGGAACCTGCCTAGGTCCTTTTCATCACTTCTCGCTTTCTGCGTGTCCACGCTGTCTTGGGAAGGGATGAGTGTGTGGTGGGGAAGAAGGAATATACATCCACCTCTTTTCCCGAGGTACTTAAACCACCTTACCTCCCCCTACCTGTCACACGCTCTTTCCTCTTCCAATTGAAATTCAGCCGAGTTTGTGATTTTCTGAATGTCTTTCGAATAACATTCTTCATATCCTAAAATTGAGATTTTCTTTTTGGAATACAAGACACGATGGTTCTCTTCAACCCTCTTACTCTTGCTGTGGCTTTTCTGTCGGCTGTGGAAGCGACGCCACTGTATGTTACTTTCTCTTGTCACTTGCCATATCTTTCTTCCATCTCTTTTCTTTCCATCCATCTTCAAAACTAACACAACCCTAAGTAAACGAGCACAAACCTTCGACTTCAACTCCCAAAAGGTACGCGGCGTAAATCTAGGAGGTTGGTTCGTTCTCGAACCCTGGATCACACCCTCAATCTTTCAACAATGGGCAAACGGCGGCGGAGTAGTGGATGAATATTCTCTCACCGCAACACTGGGAAGAGATGCTGCTCAAGCAACTATGAACGCACATTGGAGTACCTTTATGACCGAAGCAGACTTCAAGGAGATTGCATCCTTTGGTCTGAATCATGTTCGAATTCCCGTTGGATATTGGGCTTTGAATCCGCTTCCCGGGGATCCTTATGTGCAAGGTCAATTGCCGTATTTGGATCAAGCTATTAGGTGGGCGAGGAACGCGGGGTTGAGGGTTATGTTGGATGTTCACGGGGGTTTGTCTTTCCTCCCATCTCTCCATCCTCACTCGGTCTCTCAAACTGACGAGATTGTCACCAGCACCTGGCTCCCAAAACGGCTTCGACAACAGCGGAAAATACGGCTCCATAAACTGGCAATCCGGCGACAACGTCCCCAACACCCTCCTTGCAATCACCAACCTCGCAAACAGATACAAATCCGACACCGACGTCGTAACCTCCATCGAGCTCCTCAACGAACCCGCAAATTGGGGCAACGACATGGGACTCGTCAAGAAATTCTACTACGACGGCTGGGGGAATGTGCGAAATACAAATCCCACCACCGCAGTGGTGATACACGATGCCTTTCTCGATCCACAAAGTTATTGGAATGGGTTTATGAATGGAGCGTCTGGGGTTAATGATGTTATCTTGGATACACATATCTACCAAATCTTCTCCCAGGGAGAGGTGGCGATGAAACCTTGTCAACACGTTCAAACCGCCTGTTCCTCCGCCGAAAAACTTAGGTCCACGGATAAATGGCTCGTCGTAGGGGAATGGACGGGTGCACAAACGGATTGCGCGAAATGGCTCAATGGCCTTGGAAAAGGCGCGAGATACGATGGGACATTACCAGCAAGTTCTCAGGGGTACTATGGTAGTTGCGATAGGAAGTATGAGGGAACTGTGGAGGGCATGGAGGAGGTTGACAAGGTTAATCTGGAGTACTATGTTGAGGCCCAGTTGGATGCTTATGAGGCTCATACGGGGTGGATCTTTTGGACTTGGAAGACGGAGAGTGCGCCTGAGTGGCATTTTCAGAATTTGACGAGGGCGGGGTTGATTCCTCAGCCGTTGACTAGTCGGAAGCATCCTAGTCAGTGTGCTACGAGCCAATGCTTGGTTCCGGGTAACTAGGGGGGTTGCAGAGGAGATTGGGATGGGGATAAATGGGCGATAGGGAAGAGGGACGAGGAATGAAGGCTTGGAAGGAAAGAGGAGGGTTGTATATATACAAATGTACCTTTGGATACCAAGGTGCATCACACATACTCGGCGCACAGTTCAACGAGGCCCCCATCACCATATCGAGCATCTACCTCGAAGATTCACGAATTACGACAACAGTGGAGGGAGTTTGGATAGTGGAAAGTTTGGATAGCATTGATAGATACAGATAGATACCCCTCCATTCGCTCGGAGTATGTTTTTTTGGAAATTGAATTGTCTGCATGGGATGGCATTGATTGATGGCAATTTTTGGATATCAAATAGTTTTCAGTTTTTAGTTTTTAGTTTGGGAAATGGAAAAAAGAGATTGAAATTGGGGTTTGTCTTCTCACACTCTACAAGTCATCTCTTGGCTCCCAGATCACTCCTGGAAGTGAAGTCACTTCAACGAGTCACCCATTCTCATTCTTGCAAGCTATAATGACGAAGAAGAAAACTCTTGACCTCTACGAGAAATGCGGCAAAAGGGATATTACTTGGTTTGATTCACCCCCACCTCTCACCTGAACCTCGGTCCTCGAATTCCCGCCTCATACAAAAACAAGGTTTTGTATGCTCACACCAACTCGGGAGGCACAAACACATACCGGGGCGGTTATCTACTTATGCCACCATTTTTGTACCACCAAACTAGACCCTCCAACCCACCAAACCACACCGTCCAACATACCAAACCAACCTACAACCCTCCTCGGTTATCTCCCCGGTCCACTATCTCTGTGCAACAAACCACGCAAGATCGTCAGGAGAACGCGGGTATCTATAGGGAAGTGTGACGAGAGTACGAGATAGATGGAATGGCTGATGAAAATGTTACGGGAAAGGAAGGGAAGATGGAAGGAAGTACAAGAAATTGAGGGGAGCACAAGAAATCAATGAAGATCTGGGAGTACAAGACGTGGGGGGTTGAGGTCATGAGGTTGGGGGTGTATGACTTCATACCCATGTTCGATTTCGTAGGTGAAGAGAATGAGAGGGAAAAAGGCAAGAAAAAAGACTCATACTGAGTGAGCACTATTGATCACTGATCAAACTTTGAAGACGGGAAGCTACCTTGAACTGCTTTGATCATTGAGTTTGTTCATTCGTGTGGTCTGTGCTGCCTGATGCTTTATATGGCCTTTCGAGGTCTAGACCTTCAAACCCACGTAGTACCTTCAACCCCCTCCTTGAGAACAATTCCCATTCTATCACATTTGAGAACCCTATTCCCAACCAGTGAGATAGCCCAATGACCAAATAGAGAACACAAGGAATCTAGTTCTTAAACGTGTAACGAAAATGACAGAGCGGCAGAACGTGAAACAAAAGCATAATTAATAAATGATGATCGCGCATTAGACGGAAAGTTACTTACGTCGCAATTATGGTTCATTCATTCATTCCCCGGTATAATGTGTACTGCCTGATACTTCATATAGCTTTCGAGGTCCAGACCGTCAAAAACATGTAGAACATTGAGATCTGCTACCCGAGCGCACCTTTCAAGAACTCTATCCCCATACAGACAGGTGTAACCCAATGACCAAATAGAGATAATGCAAGAAATTCTAGTTCTTAAACGTTACAGTCTTGGTTCTTACCCATTCCTCAAGGCCAATTGATCCAAAGCGTCCGAATCCGCTTGCTTTGGCGCCTGTTTCGCCAGATTAGCTCAATTGAAGTAAGTGATTATAACAAATGATTCCACAAAAAAACAACAGCAAAGAGAGGGAGAAGAGAGACATACCACCATGAGGCAGAGCTGGTTCATCGTGAACTGTCATGCCATTTATATGGACAGCGCCACTTTCAATTCCCCTCGCAAACCTAAGTCCCGTATTCAGGTTTTTCGTAAATACCGCAGCCGAAAGTCCATACTCCGTATCATTCGCCAACTCCAATGCTTCTTCCTCGGTTTTGACGACCATCAGACTGACTGTTGGACCAAAAGACTCGGTATAGAAGAGATCCATCTCTTTTGTCACACCTTTGACAATAACAGGCGCCATCTTGGCCTCAGACCCATTTTTGTGATCCCCGTAAACAACACTTGCGCCCTTTGAAACTGCGTCCTTGAGAAGTGCCTGGTTTTTCGAAACTCCCGCTGAGGAAACGAGGACTTGAGGCGGTGCACTCGCAGGTGTGAATTGCGAAGCAGTAATCTTCAACGCCTCCTCAAACTGCGAAGCAACCTTCTCATGAACAATCACTCGTTCGGTAGACATACAGATCTGACCAGCATGCAAAAAAGCACCCACAACACACTCCATAGCCGCAGCTTGTAAATCCGCGTCTTCCCAAACAATAGCCGGTGCTTTACCACCTAGTTCTAGGAGAACGGGTTTGAGATTTTTTCCAGCGAGAGAGGCGATGATACGTCCTACGTTTGTGGAACCCGTGAAATTCACCTTCTTAATAACAGGATGTTCAATCAAATACTTCGTAATCTCTGCAGCATCCTCCGGCTTATGGGCCACCAAATTCAGAACCCCCTCCGGTAACCCCGCATCGTATAAAGCCCGCACGAATCCCAAGAACGTCAAAGGCGAAAACTCCGGCGCCTTAAGAATAACGGTATTCCCCGCCGCAAGTGGATTAACACAAGCCCTCAACCCCAAAACATGCGGCGCATTCCAAGGCGCAATCGCGAGAATAACTCCATACGCTTCCTTATACACCAAAGCTGTAACTCCCTCGCGACTTGTTTGCGGTATCGTCCCAGTGATGCTGGAAATTCGACCGGCGATGTCGCGGAGGAGGTCGGGGGTTAGACCTTGGTCGAACTGTGCCCATTCGGGGGTTGCTCCTGTTTCTTGGATCATGGTTTTTTTCATTTCGTCTCCGCGAGACTCGAGGATGTCTGCTGCTTTGAGGAATATGTCGCGTTTTTTGTTTGGGGGGAGGGCTTTCCATGCTGGGAGGGCTTGGTTGGCGGATTTGATTGCTGTGTCGATGTCGCTGGTTGAGGCGGAGGAGAAGTTGTGGAGGTGGGCGCCGGTGGAGGGGGAGTAAACGGGGAAGGAGGAGATGGTGGGGTGGGGTTTGTTGTTTATGAGGAGGGGGTGGGTTGTGATGTTGGAGCCATTGGCTTGGTTTGCTTCGGCCATGTTGATGGTATGTTTGTTGTCCTTGGGATGTGGGGATTTGTATTTAGGGGTAGGGGATTTGAAGTTTGAGATTAAGTTTTGAGGATGGGTTTGAGGGAGTATTGGGGGTACTATGTTGGAGGGCAGGTCGGAAGTAGTTTGAATTGAGGTTGATGTTACAAATTCGAAGGCTGGAGTAGTACTAGTTGAATGTAGGTAGATACGAGCTATATACCTAGACGGGATGCGGGTAAGACTACTCGGTGTGCTCTAAATTAGCACATAGCTACTTTGACAGCCTCTTGGGAGTAGCCAAGAGTAATCTCGTCGGCCGACGATGACTATCAGATTGGGGTAAATGAGGGGAATTTCACGTATGTTGTAAAATCTTACCTAGAGACCTTCATCCTGCCCAATCCTCTTCTCGTATCGCATATTCTTTCCTCGCCCCTTTCATTATCATCATCGCAGTCGATTCAATTGACGTCGTGGTCGTCATTTCATGTTTTGGTGGTTGTTAATCGCCGAAAAAAGGGGGGAGTTTCCCCGCATCGGCTGTGAGGTACGGGAGACCTGTCGGCGGGGCAAAATCCGAGGACGGAAAAGCTGTCCCATTTTGTTCCTTTGCCGCACCCTTTAAAATACTAGCAACCTATTTAAAAATAAAAATAAAATCTCAAATGAATCCAGAATAAATATTTAATAGCTAATTAATAAAAGAACAAAGCTGCATCTATTTGAAGTATTGTGTTGTGGTTTTATTTCCAGTTTAAAACTATTTTCGAGAGAATAAGGTAGTAAGTGTTTCGAGCATTACTCTCCGGCACCCACTCTACGAAAAAATTATACGAGACGATTAGTACAATCGAATTCATTCTTCGAGATAGTCTAGGAAGATCAATAAGTTACGTTTCTAATTCTCCTACCCTTGTCGAGCAATATTTTGAAATTTTCTAGATTATTTCATACAATCAATAGTAAAGTAGGTGCCGGAGAGTAATGCTCACCTCTCTTACCGTTTTTCCGTCCCCGAAATTCGGTCGATCTAAATCTACCTTCAAACAACAACAGTTTACTATGCTACAGAGAGGAGAATTCGTTGTATTTTCGGCTTCTGAATCTGATTATTTAAATCATACTTTAACTTCCCTTGATGTAAACCATGGACTCTTGCTTTCTCAGTTACCCTCTCAAAGTTATCTTGTTGCAATAAATCTTTCAGTACCTCTCTCACCTCTTCAAGTTCACGGAATCTTTCAGGGTCGACTCCGTATCTCCACTTAGCTTGCTGGGCATTTCTATGAAAACTTTTCATGGCTTCCTCCGCTTTGGAAACCTCCATTTCTTCTATCGTTCCTTCCATCGTTTCTTCCATATCCTTTTTCTCGGCTGGTTCTGGTTCCGACTGATCTCTCCATTCCTCAAACTTGTCATAAAAATTCCCTGTGATAAGATTTCTAGAGAGTGCAGCTCGAGCGTTCAGCAACTTTTCTACCCCGCTATCGCTCTAGAGTCTCTCGCTCGCCTCCTAGGGGGTCATGCCAAATAAAAGATGAAAAGTAAACTCAATTTTCTGCAAGCAACCGGATTCGTCCGTGGTTATGGGGTCATCTTGATCGACGTATCTTCTGATGATTCTTTGAGATTATCAACCAGGAAGTCGAATCCTTCTAGGCACGACCTGACTTCGAGGAGGGGGAGGATGTGCGGTTGATATTCAGGTGCGTGTTCCTCGTCGTATCGTCTCCACCATACTTCACGAGCATAAATTCCTAGATATATTAGATTCATATCAAGTTATAAAAGGATACGGAAACTTACTCTGGAAGCTGTAAAAGGCCGTATCCAGCTCCATGATACGATACTTCGCTAATTCTAACTTGAACTCGTACTTCACCCTCGAGGTTTTTGATTTTAGAGTTGTCCAACTGTTGTTGGAGAACTGCTACACGGGTAACGAACTTCGCCTGGCCGGAATGAAACGCTGTGAAAGAGTTCTGAAGATGTATCAGCTTAAGCGGTGAGCGACTGCTGGAAGCAAGGATAGAGGATCGCGTTAGTGGACGCTATTTGGCCTGTCAGTTATTGTAATTTACGAGCAAGAGTAAAGACAGATGCAAAACATATTCTATGGACGATTGAGGCATTACATTGTAAAGAGAGTCTAGGGTCTACCATCGTGACAATGTTACGGAGAGGTAAGAATGACAAGGTGTAGAAAAGCTTGACTTGAAGTAACGAAGAAATACTTTTCCGGGAGTCATATATTAGAAGAGGGTGAGTCATATGAGGTAATATTACCAACGCTAGTAAACGTTTACCAATGCCAGCATGTTTAGGTGAATTGAAATATAGAAGGTTGAAAAGGTGATTACTCCGGGATTCCAGCCAGAGCAAAATTTGATAGCCAAGCTATTATGAGAATCACACAGGTAAATGAGAAAATTACTGTCGTTACATATTTCTAGTGAATAGCACCTTGCACGACAGCCTAGTTGATCCACGTGCTTCAGCTCATGTGAGTGGCTTGCCACTCACATACTTAAGCTCACAGGATCCAACCCCTCTTTACCTTTACTCTTCATGCAATAAAGATATAGGAATACAACCACTTATTGCATCACACTTTATGACTACCAAGTCATACCAACACTAAGTTTAATAGACAAATACTCTAACTAGAGTATTTCGATGTTGTTTTAAGATTCATATAATAACTTCTCGATATAAGAAAGTAAATCTTGAATAGTAAGAATAAGTCGTATGATGTTTATTTAGTACTATAGAGCACTAGCGTCAAAAACCCGATATTTATCGATAATCGTCAACTTTTTAACGATAATAATCGTATCGCATAGAAGTGATCCGATAATGATCGACGATATATATCGCGATATTTCCGATTAAATATCGTATCGATGCCTAAGTCTGGTCGTTAGGTCGGCCTATCAACTGACTCGCTTAAACCGGGCACACTTCAACCCATTTAAATAACACTTTACTATCTGTGGAGGGTAGAAATTGTTATATTTTGGACTTCTGAGACAAGTTTTTCTATCCTCGAGTTACTGACTATTGATAGCTCCTGTTTATCGTACTTTTATAGGCACAGGACGTTTCGCTGTCCCTGAATCCTTGGAGTTGATCAAATCACTTAAAAAATACCTTGCACAATAGCTCGCAACACAATAGTAGCCACCCTTATATCCAGCCTATGCATCCGAGAAGTCCTATCTACACCTAAGCATGTTTGCCTCGTAAGATATCTTTCAAGATATCCTTTTTTTCTCTCCCAAGGTTCTTGGTCTGTGAAGGCAGCTGGTGTAAGCCATTCAATGCTACCACAATCCTCGCTCGCTTCCTCAAATTCTTTCTCTTCCGCTGGGTATCTCAGGGGTTTCAGAAATGGCAACTTGTATGATTTTTATTCCATTCTCACTGCACGATACAAAAGCACATGAAATGATATAATAATATTCTTATTTGGACTTATAGACTACCTATTTTTGGCTGACTGGCGCAAGTACTGTAGCTTTAATTGCTGGCCCAGTAGCAAAAAATGGCTGCCATTATTTCGCTCTCCAAAGGAGGCTATTTCTAAATATGAGATAATGCCCTTCGAGGTTGAAGGCAGTATTGTTTTTATACTATTCGGGTCTGACTGTAGTATATGATGACATAACCAAATCATTGTAGGTAAATGAATGGAGGTGAAGAGTGGAGATGGTGGTGGTTGAACCAAGAGAGTGAGGGCGCAGTGAGGTGTCGGAAATAATGTACCCCGACGAAAAGAGAACGAGGGATGCGCATGATGGATCAGGGAATGTAAGACCTGCTATTTTTATAGGCTTAAGGTCTCTTTGTGCATGTCCTGAACCGACCCCTGCGATGTTACATTCCATAAAAGTGGCCCATTTTCATCTTCCACCTATTATTGTCACATCCTTTAAGGAAACTTCGACAGGGGGCCACACGGGCCTTAAATTCATGATTAAACTTTGAACAATTATCGAGTGGGTTAGTGTTATAAGTAGGTATGTGCATAGCTTCAAATAGTTGCAATGGTGTTAGAAAGAACAGCTAATGCACCTACAATCCATTAGCACCCAAAGGGCTCTCTAGTTTTAGTACTAAACATTGATTGTCAAAACACTGAAGTAGATCTAAGAAATAGTTTTAGTTAAATATGCCTTAGAATAGAGAGCAGAATTATTCGGATTATCCTTTGTTTTAGATCATGTAACATATGGGGCCCTTGATACTTGACTGCTTTTACAGGAAAGAAAAATCCAAGTGGAGACATTTTTATGAATCTTATCAGTTAGAAAAGACAAGCGAAGAAAATTTGTCAAAGCAGAAGGATGGTATTCGCAAAGTAATTTAGATACATGTCTTTGTTACTCGTAAATAAATGGAGATGGAACCTCGTCAGTATTGTAGATATTATCGGAGGAGAGAACCCTCTTCCAAGAATGAGATAAGCGATTCAGCAAGTTACAAATATTTATTCAGTTTGCGGTGGTATACAGACTACCAAAAAGATTTTTTTTAATCTTTTTAGTGCACGAAGGAAGTGGCCATGACCTCTACAATCTATTTTCTTGGGAAATTGGGGCACTGCTTTCTAGCCTGGCTTGCGATGGACATTAAAAGTGGCAGTAAATACATCAGGTTCGCACCTTCCTGCCCACACCCTCGTTGTCCCAGCTTTTTAGGGTAATTCAAAGCAATTGTTCTAGACACTTAGAACAATTTAAAATATTCTTCTAGGTGTTTAGAATAATGAAGCTCAATTGTCCTAAAATATTGTTGGAATTTACTGTTACTTTTAATGTCTACTGCGAGCCTGGTAGAGCTTCAAAAGAGCATCTTGAACGAAATAAAAATCTCCCCCTTCGCTGGAAAATATTTGATAAATCGGAACAATCGGCAGGAATGAGAGAACCATAATAAAAATTCGTAGCGAGTGGCAAATATATTCTTTAGGCGAAGATATTTCCATGCATGGGAAACAATCAAATCCCATGAGCAACATGTCCACAATTTCACGATGACCGATGACGATTTTCAGAGTTTCGGAACGGACCCTTGGACCCTAGATTAGTATACTGAACCAATAGAAAGACCCGGGAGGTCTCCACTAGACAGAAAAGGGTGGATACACTCATGTCTCACTGGATAGTTCGCTGTGGCGTTCCTTGGGGCTCAGCGCACGATGACCTCATGGGGCATATTCTTGCGGGCTAGATCGTTCTATTGCGCATCTTTACCGGAAGTGAGCTTTGTATCCTGTTTTCTTTGCCTTGGGTGAATTTCACGATGGCGAGGATGGGATTGTTGGTGTTATCTTGGTCTTTTCGATTGTCGATGAACTCTTTGAAAGCAATGCAACTCTGAATTCAAAAAAAATCCCACAAGAGAGAAAGAGACAACGGCCGGGACGATTTGTTTTTCAATTCACAGTCGAGCTCTGGCCACAATCATAAACGCGAGAAACTCGACAAAATGGACTCACTCCCAACCCCAGGAACGGTGTTCCTCACTTCATTGCTGGATATTGAAGAAGACACGGAAAAAGTTGGGCAAAGAAACAACTCCAGAACACAATTCCATCCTACACAACAACAGAGTCCTCCTACAAGCGAATCAAAAAATACATCAGCAACAACAGAAAGCATCCAGGAGGCTCCAATACAGGACTACTCGCAGTTCCAACAGGAAATCGAGAGAAGATTCAGGCAGGCCAGAGAGTCTGCCAGAGTCACGAACAAATCCAGAGTAATTACACCAGAACAAGTAGTAGTGTACGCTCTCAATCATATCTCTGATATGGTATCAGTCTATATGCTAACTGAATATAGTCCTACGATCGATGTTACTCCACGAATAATAAACCCAGAGACGAAGAATGAAACATTCCATCCCCCATGTACACCCATAGATTTCGACCGCGGAATGTCTTTCTCCTCAACACCAATCGATCTGGACATGTCTGAATTTGCCATGCCAGATTTTGACACCCTTTTTTCACATTCAGTGGAAGCACAGAGCTTTCAATACGAATCTCTCTTTTCACACGAAGTTGTGCAAGAAGTCCATGAACCTATCCCCGAAATGAACGCGAAACGGCCTCTTCCAGTAACAACAATTTCCGATGACTTGGTGGTGGAAACTGCGCCGAAAAAGGCGAAAACCGCCCCGAAAAAAGAAGGGAAAACTCGAAATCGACGAGCTCTCAGTGATTCTCAGGTGAAACAGAAGCGAGAATCTTTTCTGGAACGGAATCGAGTCGCAGCGATGAAATGCCGCTCAAAGAGGAAGGACTATGTCCAACAACTACACGATGATATGAGATTGAGGGGTGAAGAGAATGAGGAATTAAGGTCGATGCATAAGGGGTTGACGGATGAGATAGAGTCGCTCAGAAATATGCTTGGAAGTTGTGAGACCCAAAAGAAGGATGGTCATGATAATGAGAAGATGTCAGCGACGGCGGAGGACATGTCGATCAAGGAAAAGACGGATTTTATGGATGTATTGATTAAGGAGGGTCCACGGCGTCTAGGTTGATAGGAGAATTAAGGAATCGGGAGATGTTGTGGTTGCAGTAGAGAGGTGCTGCAACGTGTTTCTGGGGTCACTTGCCCGGATGAAATTGATCGAAAGCCCACCACGAGTGTGGATGGAGTTTAGGAATCCACACCCCATCAAAGAATACAAGTGGTTAGGTCAGTTGGAGAAAACGGCCCCGAGATGGAGCTCGTTCCTTCCTTAACTTTATCCTCCACCCAACCACCTGCACACCATCTGAGATGGGACTCGTGATCGTTCCTTCCCTCTCGCGTCGACCTTCCTCGGATCTAGCGCCGGCCGGTTTTCTGTCAGTCCATTTCCAGAGGTTCGAATAGAAGTTTGTGATGGCACCCCCTCCCCAAAGGTCGTTCCTTCCCTTCTCACCAAAATCAAACCAACAAAGCAATGTTTGCCGCAAGCGCACAAGAAAGGAAGGAACGACACAACCTGGAACCCCACCTCAAATCTAAAACACCTTTGCTTTCCCTATCCCACTCAGTTTTTCTTCCTCTTCATTTCAATTGTACCACCGAGCATGATTACACAACTCCTCTTAATCACCCAGAATACCCCACCACGAAGTTTTCGCTACTCCAGGCCATCCTTCCACGCCTTTGTCATCCTGCCCCCTAAATTCTTGATACCCCTCATCTCGTTCCACCTCCGGGATCGGTTTTCCCCACCAAATATCAATGATCTCAATGAACGGATGTGGTTTCTTCCCCTCTGGCAGCTCCCCAACCACACTCTCCAAAACCTCTTCATCAACAAGAACACAAAACTCGTATCTCGCGCCATAATTCGTGGCTTTCAACCCCTCACTCTCCTTTTTACACTCTTCAGAAGCCAGCCATGCTTTGAATTGTTTGCGGATTTCATCGGAATTGAGACCATCCAAGAGGAACTTGTTAGAATGGAATCTCATATCCATAGTCTTCGACAAGGCGGTATCATCTCTATCTCGTAAAGTATCCAGGATTTGTGTCTCCCAGAGGTCGACGAAACGGGTTTTGGTCTAAACCAGAACGAATGTCTCCGCTTTCCTTGTTTTGTGTTTTTAATTAGTAGAGTTGCTACAGGGGGTGCGAGGCCGAGACTGAAAAGAAAAGAAAAGAGGAAAAGAGCGACTGGTGGACCTCGAAGTTTCAAAGCTTTAGAGGTGCGAGGTTGATTCTTTCGAGGAAGGAGCGACTCACGAAGACACCAAATTGATACTATGGTCTTGGGATAAATAAGTCCGCCCCTGGCATCTGCTTCTAGCACTTTCTACCCCACAATTACGCCAAATCCAACTTTCGTATTGGCCAACTACCCTTGGTGAGGCTGGCTTCAAAACCCCTAGGGGTGGACTTATTTATCCCAAGACCATAGTATATCGCACCCTCCATTCCTACACTGCTCAGGGCGGGTTCTTGAATTCTGTCGACTTCCTCATCCTACATACTCCGTAAGAACTTGGGAAAACCTCGTATGACATTACAGAACCAGCTTTCGCGATGTGCAACAAAACTCTCAACCTACCTACATCACATGTTAGACACCATTGCCAAATTAATAAAAATACGTCAGCCTACGACGTAAGAGTGAATAGAGGTTGATTTTGATCTGGTATTAATAGATTTGGAGGAGTTTGAGTCGGGTTTATATTGTTTACTATGAACACGTGATTATACCGACGTAGGGTATCGGGACAACCCTCTATTGGTGGTACCTAAGCAGACTGTACTTAGCAACTTTCCAACCTTTTCGAGCACCACACGGGTCAACGTACCACTGCCACCATGGAGCCTACTGTACCGCCAGAAAGAGATTAATTGATACAGAAAAGAATATAGTAATTATTCAAGCTCAAAGCTTTGTAGTTGCTCAAGAAACCAATGAAGGATGCTGTACTAGTTTAAGGAAACTTCGATGGAAACTTGTACTGTGGTATGGCTTCTTTTCAAAGTCACTATTCGACTAGGTAATGGTACTTAAATTTGGGTTGAGATTTGATTGGAGACCGAACTAGACTAAAACAATGACACGCTAAATGCAGGAAAATTCAGGTATGGCAAATAGTAATTAAAAATCCCTTCTTTGACTGCTCTATAGTATTGCACAGAGTCCCCACCTGTTGAGCCCGCTTTCAACTTTCAGCAGGTAAGACCTCCAATATGCAATGCTCACCGAACGAATCACATCTGTAGACTTTAGTAATCTTTAATTCAACTTCTCCGAGTAGCCTCGTCCAATGTGCTAGAGAACGCTCCGACGCATTGAACATGGCTAACATGGTGACATCTAGCTGCATAACATTTATGGATGCGCCTTGTTCGCGAAGAACGATTTCATCGATCAGCAGAAGCGATTGCGGGGACATCCTAGCATATCGGGGAGCCAGCATTTGCTTCTTGAAAAATTTCTCCAGGTACGCCATAGAATAATGCTGGGGTTCAGGAATGATTCGGGAGTGATTCAAGAGAAAGACAGTGGGAGAACAATGTCCCCATTACCTACGCGTCTCTGATGTACTATAAAACCTGCTTAGCCATTTCGTCCGGAAGGTCATGGAGACATTTCCTGATAAAATATATTTTTGCACCTGGAATGAGTCAGAAAATTTCTTGCCCTATTTCAATGGGTACGGACCTTTAACCTGGTTCTTTTCGAAAAAGTTCTGAGCCATCATCTCTACACCTTCATGATGAGGCACTGCGGCCAATGTCTGGGAAAGGTCCTGATTGATCACACGCCCAGGAAACTACTTTGCGGTTGCGTCGCGAAAAGCTACACATTGAGATCCATTCCCGCCTCCTATATCAACAAAGAGTGGTGCATTGTTGTCTAGCCCTCTTTCTTTGAGCTTTTCGAGGACAGGCACTACTGTTGCCCACGATATAGGACTTTCAAATGCAGCTTTGGATTCCTGGAAGTACCGAATCGTTTCTGGGTCTTGCTGTAAGAATACAAGGAAAGGCAACTTCGTGTCATAGGCTCGGTGGAAGGAGGTATCGGTTGTGTGGTCAGGGGTTTGGTACTTTATCTCTTTAAGCAATTTCGGTAGTTCTTGAAAAGCCTTGTTTAAAATATTGGAACCAAAAATCAGATTTCCCCATCCTACTGGAGAGGCTAGTAATTTAGTAGCATCGTTAACGGTAAAAGTTGATGCCCCGACTTCGTTGATCGGGTAGGTTGCGGCAAGATGTCGCAAAATTCGATCTAGCACAGGTAAGTAGGGAAACCTAGAAGATAGTCTACTTCTACAAACCAAGTAATAGAGAATCAGCGCCAGTTTTGATGGCAATGTCTTCGACCTTCAGTGACTCCTCTCTTTGGGCTAGAATAGTGAAAATATGGAGGTCGGCAGCAATCCTAGCTACTAATTGTTCTGTAAACATGTATCCATAATTCTGCATAATCTGTTCCGGGGTGGCAATCGAATGTGCAAGATTTTGAAGCTGAACACTGAGCTTGAATCGAAGCTACAAGTCGGCGGTCTTCGCGGCTTCTCCAATCTGGGAAAGCAGGGACTCAATTGCTGCCATTTTAGATGCTGGACCGAATTGCTGGCTGGTGAAATGGAGGTCAAGAACACGATAAGTAGGTCAAGTTCAAGTACTCGGATTTGAAATGCCCAACCTTGAACCTTGCAACTGGTGTTGGGTTTCATCCCGGCTTCTATTTATCCATTTGTCTACCAATACAGTAAGCCAACAGAACCAACATCACAAGTGCAAGTACTAGTGTTGCTATACACGCACAGGTGTGAGCCTTAGAAGGGAAGGCAACACAAGCTGCTGCTTCGCATGGGGAGTAGGTGCTTGTAAGTGGCGTGTGTTGCAATGCAGCACTTCCCACAATGATATATTTCCAAAAGCGATAGTAAAAGACTTCAAATCGTTAGTTTATTTCTCCAAAGATAAACTCCTAATTATATAAATCATCAATCCTATTCTGCCTTGCTGCCTGCAGAAATAACGACAGGCTTTCTTGTACAGATATCACCGTACCTATCAACAGCGTGTAAATGAAATGGTGAGGAGGAATCCCCCTCCCCCCCCCTTTTACTCTGTACCTTTGTGAGTCCCGGCGATTCGCGGTGACCTAAGTTGTTAGGCCAATTCGAACTGCGCAAGATCCCACCTAGGGATACGTTTGCAACATCTTCGGAAGACTTGCAACCGTTGCAAGCGCATGGAGCAAGTATTCATAGCTGAAGGAAAAGTAGGCCAACTTTCCCCGTCCTTTCTTTGGAGTTGCTGGGGAGGTCAAGAAGAAAACGAGGCACCAGAGGGAAAGAGCAACTGATAGCCCGGGGGGTTTCTTTAAGGAAGGAGCGACTCACGAAAACACCAAATTGGTATCTGGCATAACTTCTTACACGCACTCCTCAGAAGCGGACGGTTTCTTGAATTCTGTCGACTTCTTGTAACCCCCCTTGGTGGCTGCTGCTAAACGTGCCTGAGATGTGGCACACTGATATTGATAATTGGACCAAGGCCTACGACGTGTGCCTGAAGACTTGGCTACGGGCAATGGAGAAAGGCGAGGAGAGCATGGAGACGAATTCGAAGGGATTTACAATGTCTATATACGTGCGGGAGAGTTGGGAGACTGGCCGGTTCTGGCTCAACTATGCTGCTAGAAAGAGCTGGGCCTTTGACACCATTTTTTGGAAGTCCCTGGATAAACGGTTCTTTGGGAGCAGGGAAGGGGACATTGCTAAGCAGGACCTTTGGAGGACGAGAGTACATTTTTTGAGCCACAAGGAAAGAAGTGCAATGGAGTCATTTGTGGAGATAAAAGTGGAAGAGTCGAAAGAGCGGATCTTGGTCGACTAGAATGACGAACAGGTAAATGAGCGCTTAGCAGAGGTGCTGTCATCACTTGAGGACTAAAGGGGGTTTCCTCGAGGAACAGCTTCTATCACCTAACTAGCTATATGGGCACGCGAAAAATCAAGTTCGCATGTTTTACTATACTAGCACGTGACCACATCACAGCACCTTCAATGAGCCATCCCGTAGCATGATCTTTATCCTGTTGTGCTCATTAGGAAAGCTGGGGAGGATGTTTTTAAATAGAAGGCGGGGAGGATGGGGTTATCAGATACATAGATGGAATACCACAAATGAATGTGATGAACTGATGATTCAACCGCGGGCAGATGTACTGGCGTTTCTGTAGCTGTCTACAGGTTACACAAGGCAGTGCAATCCTAAGCCTCGTTACTTTTTCGCGACCACGACATTGATGATTTCGGTTCGCATTGTAGACTTGTGATCAATCAAAGTTGTTCTCATAGTCAGCACTATGGATCCATTATCGGCTCTCGCACTTGCAGGAAATATTGTTCAGTTCGTCGATTTTGGGATGAAATTGTTGTCTGGGGCTAGTGAGCTGTACAGATCGCCTGCTGGGACTTTGCAAGTTCATGACCAGATTAAACTCACAACAAACGACCTCAAAGCCCTTATCACCAAGCTTCGATGTTCTTTCTACTCGGACACTCGACCAGAACCGATTAACGAAGATAGTGAAGTTCAGCAGGATTCATTCCGAATGATATGCGATGAGGCTGCCGATGTTGCACAAGAGCTCTTGGAGCGATTGAGCAAGTTGAAAGTTGGGGACAAGAACCATCGGACGATTCGAAGCTTTCAGCAAGCCATCAAAGCTGCTTGGAAGGAAAAGGAAATTCTTGCCCTTCAAGAACGACTCCAAAGTTTCAAGAAGCTCCTGGAGACAAAGGTTCTATTCTCTGTTAAGTAAGGAGAATTGTCTGATAAGATGTATTGTGCATACTAACTAAATTAGGGAACAACTTGACAAACAAGCCATCTTCGCGTCTGTTCGCTTTGAGAGCCTTGATACACAAACCAAACATATTGCTACATCATTACTCGAATCTGGAAACATTGCTACCGAGACTATATCCAAAGAGCTGCGTAATCAATTAGACGCACAAATGATGGTGTTCACCCAGATCATCAGTCGACTAGAATGCGTCAACCAGGACGATCATCGCCAAACTCGAGATATAATCCTCAAAAGATACCGTGAAAATCATCCACGTCCAAGAGACTCATTGTATTCTGACGATTCATCGAGTGATTCTTCAGGATATGAAGAGATCACTTCAGACATTGAAATGCTTGATGTCTCAATGAATGCCGAGCAGAAGTTGAGGGATTTTGTGGGCGAGGCAGTCCTTCGCAGCCTGAAATATCCCTCAATGGCCGATCGCTACGAGGAGGTCATCGAAGCATATCCGGAAACCTTCAAATGGGCTTTTGGTGATCCGATAAGGGAACAGCGCCCTTGTAGCAGTCTAGTCGATTGGTTCAGACAAGGTGACGGAGTATTCTGGGTTTCTGGAAAAGCAGGATCCGGGAAATCAACACTAATGAAGCATATTATCGATCAGACACAAACCCTTCATTTGTTGGAAACTTGGGCAGGATCCGTGCCACTCTGTATGGCCACATTTTTCTTCTGGAATAGTGGAACGACGGATCAAAGATCGCACACTGGATTACTTCGTGCTTTGCTTTTTCAGATTCTCTCTCAAGAACCTAATCTCATTCCGATCGTCGTACCAGCATTGTGGGCAAAATTTTACTCAAAATCTATCCGTACAACTTGCACCATTAACGAGCTCGAGGAATCATGGACGTTGAAGCAGCTTTTGAAAAGCTTTCGTGCCCTGTTGAGCCAAAAAATGATTGCTCTGAAAATTTGTTTTCTGGTTGATGGATTAGACGAGTTTGATGGTGACTACGAGGAAATAGCAACGCTTTTCAAGGAAGTCGGCAGTGCCCAAGGTATTAAAATATGCCTGTCAAGCAGGCCTTTGGTTGTATTTGATGAACTCTTCAAAGGATTCTCAATGCTGCAACTTCAGGACCTGACCTTTGGAGATATCAAGTATTACGTTGGTGATAAAATGAGGCGCAACAATGCTTTCCAAAGACTTGAGGAGGAAGAGGCTAAAGCAGCGCTAGATTTGATCCAAGAGATCGTCGAAAAGGCAAGGGGTGTTTTTGTGTGGGTGAAGCTTGTTGTCCAGTCTCTCTTGAATGGCCTCAGAAACCAGGACGAGATCTCTGACCTTTGGGAGCGACTGAGACTTCTACCAGAAGAAATGGAGCCGCTATATAATCGATTACTGCAACTTGTTGAACCAGTATATTTACCTTGGGTTTCCAGAGCATTACAACTTGTGCGAAATACCTGGGACCTCTCTGTCGACCCGTTCCACACTTCCTGCAAACTACGACCAGGCGTCAAACCTCTTAGTATCTCTGCTTTTGTTCTTGCAATGAATCAGGATACAGACCTTATAAAACTACACGAGACCGACAAAGACAAGTTTCTTGCTAAGCGTACGAGGACCAAGGTGCAGTTGAAAGCACGATGTGCTGGTTTTTTGGAGTTATCGAAAACAGAAGCTGACACTGTGACTGGCGAAGATCATCATATCCAGTATTTCCACCGGACTGCAAGAGACTTTCTAGAAACAAAGGCCGGTTGCTCTAAACTTCTATTGCATACTGCAAGCACAGGATTCCATTTAAACATCTCTTTGATGAGAGGTTGCCTGGGTTCTCTTCAACTCATTTTCTCCCGCCTCAGACGCCACGAAAATTACTCATGCACAACTTACGTGAAATGGGTCATTGACGGCCTTGTGAAAGATTTCATGATATACGCTCATCACGCAGAAGCTAATGGTGAGGATCAAAAGAGACGGATTGAGTTAATTGATCAGATGAGCAGCATCATGGCTACGCACAGCGAGAACTATCGCAAGGGTGCATGCCGGTGGATTGTTGATGTATTACCGAATGTGAAATCGCTTGACTTCACGTTCATGGAATTTGCAACAGTATATGGACAAAAAAGTTACGTCGCAGAAAAAATAGAACAGTACGATAAACCCCAATCCGTCGCTATTGGATTGCTAGGACATCTCCTGCCGCCCACAGACCGGTACGTCAGATCTGGGCTACCACTTCCAAGCTTCGAGATGGTGTCAATGTTGTTGAGCCACGTATCTGCCCCGACAGACGAGAACGGAATGCTACGTTGCCTGCAACAACCTTGGGGGAACCTGATTCATTATATGGACCACCTCCCTCTGACGAACCTTACTCCTTCATCGAATTCCAGGGATGATTACGATCCTCATAGTCTAGGTATGAGATGCCTTGGCATCATGAAAATCCTTGTCCTTACCGGCAATCAGTCCGGCTACATTCCACAAGGATCGGCACATATTGGCCGTGAGTCCATTGATCTCGTCGAATGCTTCGTTACTAAGAATTATCCTCGGTACTCTTCTATTGTGTTACCCAAATTACGATCCTTAGAACGTGTAAAATTGAATGGAGGTTGTAAAAGACCTTGGATTTCCGAATTAGGGAATTACGATTCATTTCAAATACCGAAAAGGGCAGCTAGGGATAAAATGGAAGACCTTTGAACTAATAACAATATCGTTATTGCTCTAGAGCAGAAATAGAAACATTCTCGTCGTATAACAAAGAGTCTTCATCGTCATCATCTGCTGTGCCGGTGTGGGAGGCCAGACCTCGAATAACTCAAAGGTATGGTTCAATATTAAATTGTTAAGAAGCACATGAAGAACTAAGTACAAAAAGTCGCTCTCACGACTATATATATAGCCTAGCAAGAATACTTGGAATTTCCAGGAAATAAAATGCAATAAGTGCAGGAATGCAATATGCAATAAGTGTAGGAATGCAATAAAGGCATGCCCTTTTAGCGAGGGACTCAGCCTGAGCCATACTCAGGGGTTTTACCCCTTACATACTAACTAGTTTTGCTACTCTTGAATATACTATAAGAACTAAGCGAGTAGCTCTTCTTGCTTATTACTTCTCTGTGGTTCTCCTATTGTCTATAAGTCTCTATAAATGTTGCGAATAGCCCTTAAGTTCTAGTGTTACTATAAAGGCCCTTGTAATCTAGTGTTACTATAAATAGTCCTTGAGTTCTAGTATTGTCGTAAATGGCCCTTAAGTTCTAGTGTTTATAAGAGAATCGAACCTAATGTCAGGGCTTGTAGCATGTGCTTATAAATTGAACTACAGAGGCTGTCTAAATATAAGAAGGTTCGATTGTCCCCTCTAAAACCAGTGTCCTCGCCAGCCTTATATATGTAGTCTATAGATTCCAGAAAGCTCTGCCAAGCGTACTCCTAGAATGCGTATTCCAGATACGCACATCTTAAATTATTCCCTTTATTCCAGATGCGCATTCCAGAGTGAGCATTCCTCATGCGTCACTGGAGCATTCCAAGATCACTCCAAGGGTGCAACCCTTGACAAGCCTTTTTTTTCGCCTACCTAGCTACTCCTATCCTGATTAGAGTATCTAGCCTACCTTACCAAGCCTAGCCTCATTCTCAATTTAACCTAGCCTCTCCTATCCTTGTAGAGGTAAGTAGCCTATCCTATCTAGAGTACTAGGCTAACCAAGGCGGGGAAAGCTACAACACTAGTCCTCGATTAGCGAGCTAGAACGGGAGGTGGGATTGTAACTTTACCCTCATGACAACACACCTCGTGCTACAAAGTTCCTCCCTCAATGGTCGTCTGCTACGCAGCTTCAGTGCAGAAGCAATGTGCTGAAATTACCCCTGGGAAGAGTTACCACTGGAGGCCCCTAATTTTGGTACTCAATTGCGAACAACGCCGATTGAAATTTTTTCCCTTTTTTTTTTATTACTAAAAAAGGTATATTTTGAGACCAAATAAACTTGTAGGAACAGATAGAGATGGTGAATGATACCCGCAGCTATTTCAAATAATTCAATTAATTGTAAGAGGTGGAAACCTCCGCAATGAATCCCCCTCTGGCGTCTCGTTTGATTACAGTGTTTTGGTTTGCTTCAAAACCGGGTTGGATTCGTATATTCAACCATTCATCTATATATATATATAATCGCACTTTCCTATGCCTTGTTATCCTCCCGCCAAAATCCGTACAAGTGTGCAGAGGTTAAACAAGATTTCAAAGCATATGAAGAAACAGCAAACATTTGTGAACCCAAACACCCTTCCAGCTGTGTACTGTAATACCTCCTCAAGAAAATCAGATATAGGATTATGCCGCAGTCTTATTACGTTCTCGAAGACCATTATCATCGGTCGTCTCGTCCCCTGGCGAGCTACCTAAAGGCTTCTTCGCCGAAATGGCAACATACCTGGCGTATCCGATACTTCGGTATCCCTCAACTCTCGCTGCACAATTCACAAAGTACGCCTGGAGGCCAAACAATCTCACAATGAGATAAGGTATGTACGCCAAAAAGAAGAACAAACGGAGCATGGGAGTCACGTTGGTGGTGTAGTCCTGGACAACAACATCCACAACCGGCCTTTTGCAATAATTGTTCCAGGCCGCCTTCTTCGTTATTGTCGTAAAATGGCATGGCCGAGTACTTGTTGATTTCCTTCAATGTGTCCTTCATCCCGTTTGGCGCGATGGAGGGATTGGAGTGTTCGTACTCGAAGAAGACCATCAATCCACCGGGCTTTAGGACTCTGAGAAATTCTGCCAGGACCACGTCGGGTTCGGTGGCATGTACGAAAGTCTCCATTGTATATGCGCCATCGAGTGTTTGCTCTTCAAATGCGTCCAAGGGGTGGTAGTCCATCCGTTGCACTTTGATGGCGTGCGCCCATCCTCGCCGTTGTATATTTCGATTGGCTTTTTCTACATGATGGGGAACAACATCAATTACTTACACCTTGAGACCACTCTGTGCCATTCGTATAGCCACATCTCCGACCCCACACCCAGCATCCAGTACAACTGCGTCTTTTTTCAGATTGAGGTTCGAGGAGAGACGATCCTCCATCGCTCGCAGGGCCGCGCTGATAGGAAAAGGCCAGTATGTGTCATTCTCGTAATATCTAAGTGCCGCGTTCCTCCCAGCACTAAGCGATACCCGATTCTCGATTCGAGTGAATTGTAATAACCTTGGAGTAATGAGTTTTGGTTTATAAGAGGTTCGCGCCCTGCGGAGGGCATAGTGATGAAATGGAGTCTGCTTGCAGGTGAGTTTTGTTTGAACAATGTTTTGTCAGCGTAGCATGCGAAGTGAATTTGAGACGAAAGTGAGGATATATAATGAGAACATGGCCGTTGAAGGGGTTACGACGACCAAGATGCCTTCTTTTCTTGGGGATACAGGTAGGGATCTAAGCGCCGAGTGATCCCCCACACTGGGGAGCACTCCCTGTGGCCAATTATCGGACCATCACAGCGATGGACGCCATTGATATGAAGCTAAGATGGGAAGCGCGAGCAAACTTTTTGTCCTCAATCATTCAATCGTCGAGTCGTCATGAAGCTCCATTTTTTGGTCTCTAATTGAAGGAGTGACCGGTGCGCGCGCTTTCAGGAACGGACCTGTCAGCCGCCCGACCCGATTCTCCGTTTTCCTACTTTTACTGCAGAAGTCAATTATCACCACAATAATATTGTTTCTAGAAGTTACCAGCACGGGAATCAGCACGAACAGCTTCATGTTGGATGATTAAAGCACAGGACCGATTCTTCGTGCGAGCCTAGTTGTACAGCACAGCGTTGTGCGACTGGCAATCATGGAAAGAGGAATCGGGCGAGTTCCCCCAGACGAATGCTTCCCGAACAAGTGCAGGATTCTGTACTGCAGCGAACTTAAAACAATCGTGATCTCTATTGTTTTTTAGGTTGGCTGCTTTTCCAATTTCGCGGCGCATGTGTTGTGCAGGCCGGATGGGATCCCAGCAACTATTCATGGCTTGCTGGAAAGAAACTTGCACTTTAAAAGAGCCGGTTCCCCAAGGCTGATTTGCAGTAAGGCTTTTTTTCTTCCCAATTATGACACGCCTTTAATTTTTTGATATGGTTCCTGTTCTTACCTTACTGATTTCAACCTCTCTATTTTGCCATACTTCTTTGGCCAACTCTACAGCTGGGCTGAATTTTACGAACCATGGCTCAAATGAACCACCCATGTAAGGCTGGACCGCGGGGGTGGATGGACGAGGCACTATCGATATAATTTGTAGTTGCGGATTTACAATATTTCTCTGCTCGTGGTCTGTTCTTTTCCTCAATGTGCCAAGTCACGACGATACACCATTTCGAATCTTCTACAGGAAACTTTGGATCACTGCTCTCGCTTTCTTGGGACCCGAATTTATCTTCCAGATAGCCCATGGCTAGTGGCTCTCAGCTCGTCGATCCGTCATGGAGTTCCACGCTTCTAGTATGAAGCAATGGACCATGACGCATGCCTTCTTTACGGATATGGGAGGGATAGTTCTACACACAAAAGATTTCCCGGAATTTCCTGTCGACGCAAAACAACTACACTGCCTCATTATGAAGGGCTATGTCAACTACCCAGAAATCCAGAAGGAGAATATTGCCGACAAGAACAAAGTCGATACACTGCTCCGCCTCATCACTATGTTCCAAATTCTCTGGTTCGTTATCAATATGGCGGGTCAGCAAGCACAAAATCTCGCCATTACTTTAGGCGAACTGACAACAGCCGCATTCATCGTTGTTAGCACAGGAACGATGATGTGCTGGCATCAGAAACCCGCCGAAATCGCCATGCCGGAAGTCATCGAATCCGATTCTACAATCGCAGAAATCCTCCTCGACGCTTGGAGCGATTATACGGGGCATTACAATCTCACCCCATTGGATTTCATCAGTCGAGTCGACTGGTCATGGTCTCGCTACTGGTCCAACTGGATCAACATCCTTCGAAATCTCGGCATCAATTTCGGACCACAAACTCGACCGGTGAATCGTTTCGAAAATACAAACTGTCTAGTTACACCTGGGAATAACAAATATCTTTTCTTGTTCGTTTCTTGTCTGTATGCTGCTGTTTTCATATGCGGCTGGGATTACATACTCCCTACTTGGATCGAATAATTCCTCTGGAGAGCCTCGAGCGTGACGATAATGGCTATAGTCGTGGGATTCTGGGCAGTTACCCAATTCGCATTTAGTTGGTACCCCTTTCTCCAGAAGAAATACGGGTGGAAACCCTCCTCCATCGAAACCACAAATACCCGAGACGATCCCGAAAAAGGGTTAGCGATGGTGAATTCTTCGGAACAAATGGTCGAAGATCTTATTAAAGAAAAGAAATGGTTTATGAAGAAACTCAGATATATAGCTTCTTGTATCAGGAATAACTCCGTTTCCCAGGACCCAGGATTGGCGGTCCCGCTGAAGGCGATACTTCCTATGTATGTTGTTGCTGTGTTTTATTGCTTTGCGAGGACTTATTTGTTGCTTGCGGATGTTATTCAGATGCGTTATTTGCCTGCTAGTGCTTTTGCTACTGTGGAGTGGTTGGAGTTTGTGCCGCACTTTTGAAATTGACGGGTGTGAGTGGAGGATTTAATGATTTATGATCGGATGTTAGTTAAGTTCTTATTTCACATATTAACGAAATGTTACCATATATGGAGTTTCCGGTTCTTATTTTTGCCTGTCTATCTTAATGTGTTTTAGCTACCCAGCCTAAAGTTCCTCTGGAGTCCTCTTTCCAGGACCTATCGCTGCGCCGTTCATGTTCATGAACCCTGACAACACCACCAGCTTTGGGATATTCAAATGTGGCTATGTGAACAACTCTTTTGGCGATGTGTGAAGGGAAATTAAAAAACTATACGCAATGTACGAATTGAAATTTAAATGGGATGTTTTCCTTGGGGTTCAAAGTACACTTGCTGATCTGATGCTCTGGATTTCGACAGAAAGAGGGGAAGTGCGCGCCTAGAAATGGTGCGGCAACCACTGAATTTGGGCCCGCCATAGCGATTTCACCACTGTTCTATCAAATGGACAGCAACTTCAAATAAGAACAAACAAGTTAAGCACAATTGAGTGATGAAAGCGTGGAAAAAATGATAGGACAAAAATGACGATTACAACGCCGGATGCTGAAGAAACACCAACACTCGTGGTGAAACATTTCAATTGCATACCATATTCTCTGCATGATAATTGCTGCCAGCGTACTTGTAGCACATCGATATGGGACGCCCTCGGCCTTCATGAAAAAGAAGTAGCATATGCAATTCCCTTTCTTTGTATGCCTCCGAACTTACTATTTCTAAGAGTTCGAAGATCAATTTCCCGTCCAGAGACTACTTCCTGCTGTATGATATTCGATTTCCCATCCGCCCATTTCGAATGAGGTTTCCGACTCCAAATAAATGAGGCGCTCCCCTCTTCCCTCGGTGGGATATATTGTTCATTCTGAAGAGAGAGTGTTCGTGATGTCTCGAAGGCTCGAACCTGCGAAAGAGGGTATTGCAGAAATCGCGGAAAGCAGATATCTTGATCAAGTAGGGGGAGAGGGAGAGAGGCTGGTCTGTTGTTTCGGCACTGATGGAGTTCGCTTGTGTTGGGAAAGGGGGGCATGTTGCGAAGTCGTTTGCTCGAAGTTAGAGACAGTCAAGTCTGCAAGGTTAGCTATTTTACTGCCCAGCTCTTGACATAGCGAGAGACGTCGACTTGGGATGATCGCTGCCAGTTGATCGTAATGTCAGGTCTTTGAGTTCGTGAAGATGTTGTCCAAGTCAACGGGCCAGGCCGATAAATAGTTCTTAAGGACGCTGCCAGCATTAAGCCTAGCCTAACCTTGAGCCGAAATACCCTCAACTTTTGCGCAGATGAAAACACAACACCCTCCCCGCACGAACCAGCGAAGCGACGCCTAATCAAAAATGTTATTCTGAGTGCGGTTGCACATTTGCTGCGACCGCGGTCAACCTCTTCTTCGAGGAACCAGCGCCAACAACCATGGTCGAACCAGGCTAGGATCGCGAACGACGGCTCCACGGGCTTCGTGGCCATTGTGCTTGCGGTGTCAGACATTTGTTAGATCAGGAAAAGCGACCGCTACTTGCGACTCGGAAGAGAAGAGTCGACCGGTATGCTACGATTAGGTTTAAGTCTCCTAGAAATTTGAGTCTCGGGCGGTGATGGCATCGCAAACCAGCGGAAATCGCCATGCTAGAAGTAACCGATATCAATTCTACCCCCCTGTCGCGACTCTTCGCGATGCTGGATATCAATACATTTTTTCTTTGCTTCTTGATGTTTTTATTGCTTTTTTCATTACGAGTACCATGGTATGTTTTTTGCTCGAATTGTGCAATTTCTTTGAAAGGCCTTCGGCGTAACAACAGTAGCAGCCTAAGAGACCCGGGCTGTTAGACAATTCGCCTTTAGTTGGTGTCCCTTTCCTTAAAATGAAATATTGTTAGCAACACTCCTCCGCCCTCTATGACCAACGCCCGAGGCGATCCCGAAAAAGGGCTAGCGATGGTCGGTGCCGTTGAAAGCGCTACTTCCTATGTATGTTCTGTTGATAGGTACGGTGATATCTGTACAAGAAAGCCTGTTGTTATTTCTGCAGGCAGCAAGGCAGAACAACGAAGTTAGCCTAGAGGGCTGACTGGAGGTCTGACTTCAAGGCAGAATAGGATTGATGGGTTATATAATTAGGAGTTTATCTTTGGAGAAATAAACTAAGGATTTGAAGTCTTTCACTCTTGCTTCTTGGAAATATATCATTGTGAGAAGTGCTGCATTACAACATGTTCTTACTGTGTTTATTTTTGCTTTGCGAGAACCTATTTGTTACTCGTGAGTGTGATTCAGATGTGGAGTGGTTGGGAGGATTGTCGGTGCGAGTGGGAGACTTATGATCTGATATCAGTTGAGTTATTATGAGATGTCGCATTCCCGTTCATATTTTTGCTCGTCTATCTTCATGAATTATATGTTTTAACTATTATTGAAAAGGAGTTCAGTGATTGGTATCACGAAGCCGCAACCACATGCTATAAGTTGTACATCTTTGGAATATATTCAAAGCTTTATTCTATTTCTTTTACTTTCTAGATATAAAGCAGAAGTAGTGATAGTAATCCTTGCGAAACTTCCAAAACCACAAACCAAGGCCCCATTAACACCCGTAACGGCAAGTTTTACTGTAGTTCCTATATCTCCCTAGTAAGAAGTTCAGAGCTCTACAGTGTCGCAACACTGTATTACGGTACAAGAGTACCTGTGACAAGAATCGGACAATACTATTAAATTCAAAGCCATTAACTATACCACCCGCCCGTCACATATGTTGTTGCAAGATTCATTTATTTATTTTTTGCTTCTTGTCCTTATGCTTTTCTGGAGTTTCTTCAGGGGGAGAATCGCTTTTCTGTCTCGGAGTGGGTGGACCACCCAAATCGGCAGTGCTTCAACGTTTTGAAGCCAATCTTGGGTTCTGGTCTTCTTGGAATGGGCTTTATATATATTCTATTAGTGGGAAGGAGATTCGCTCTAGGTTTTTATCGTAGGGGCGTGTGCAGAACCTGTGTTACTGTGTACCTCGTTGGTCCACCTCTGTGTTGGATCAACCGGTTGACTGGGCCCGGAAGATGATATGGTACCCTAAGAAATCCCAGAACGGGCATCACCGGGGACTCCTTCAACAAAGCCTTCGGCTGTTTTCCGCTCCCGTTTTTTGGTTTGAAAGTCATAATCTTCCTGCCGTCGATCTGAGTGGAACCCGATGGTTGATGGATGTGTAGAAAGATGACGCTCTCCGGTTTGCTCTCCATTATCCTCGTTCTGGTCCTCGAAAGGGGGTCCATCGGGATCTGAGAATGACATATTTGCTTAGGTCTGGTGCTTGACTTTGGTATCGTTGAATTATGTTGAAGGCGAGGGATAGCTTTGCTATGATATTGATAGTTGTTGTTTTAGAAAGAAGGTACGGTCCTCTAGAAAAGCAGTTATATTTATACCCAAATTTGCTCATTCACTAGCACGTTTTATCGGTTGTGAATAAGTCTAGTACTTCCCATTCATATCTCTCTCAGGCGGGGAAGTATCTATAATTCACATATGTGGTAGCTACTTGAAATCGGTGTTGAGTAATATAGCTTGTTTGTGATTCAGTTGCTTGCTTTTGATTCCGGATAACGTGGCATGTTTCTTTAACGAGACGCAGATATCAAACCGCCGGACCTAGCTTACTTCATGGAAAGACATCTCTTGATTTCGAGAATTTAGCGCGCGGGACGTGAACACTTGGAGTTTGGTGGGGCTATGGAAAAGACTTGAGGACTAAAACATGCAAGATCGAATGTAAATAGAATAATGTAATTTTTGATTGGACTGAATCCTTACAGGAATTTCAAAATAAGGCCTCGTTAACTCCCGTAACAGCACCCCGTGCTGTAGTTCCTACATCTCCCCATTGGGAAGTTCAGAACTCTACAGTGTCGAATCAGACTACACTACAGTATAAGAGTACCTTTCGCTGAATGCCAAAAATAAATACATGAAGTTCTTACATGAGCCATTGCTCTGTGGTCGAGGTGAACACTAGCTGTCATCTTTCAAGCTAGATCATTACTCGTTTTCTGTCTTTGCTCTCTTGCCCTGGTGCTTTGGAAGTGGGCTGGCTTGTCCGCCTTGACTTGCTTGACTTGGTGTTGCACCACCACGAGAACCAGGAGCTGCTGGAGAACCGTCTTTTATTGCATCTATCCAATCCAGTTTCCGATTAGTCTCAATTACCCTGCGCTCAGCCTCCTCCTCCTCGGCATGGTCTAGCGTTTTTTTCTGCGCCTCTCCTAGGCGCTTGTTCATTTCGCCATCCATTTCTTTGATTATGGGAGGCATTTTCCCTTGGATCAGAAGTTGACTAACTTCTGTCATGAATGCATCCTTTTCGTCTTCCTTCATATTATAGTAGGCTTCCTTGTCGACTGTCATTGGATCCAGTGCTTCGGTTCCTTGGGCGGAGCTATCATTTGAAGGACGGCGGCGCTTCCTGTCTTGGTCTTCGGTGTTTGGCGTTTTTGCGAAGGATGCAATTGAAATCAAGTTTGGATCGTTGTAAGAGTTGTAAGAGGATGGTCTCAGTGTGTGGTGGTTTGAAAACAGGAAAGTAGCATTTCGTGAAAGACAGTCATATTTATCCCCGAATTTTGTGATTCACAAACGCGAGGGATGATTTATGAATAACAAGTTGACAACTCTTCTATTAATAGTGATTCAAAGGCAACTAACGTAAAGCCCATGTTGGGGATGTTGGCCTTTCTAAAATTGGGTTTGAGCAACGATAATCTTATTGGTTGTTGTAACTTACCCACTCTTCTGTCGATAGAGAGGAGACTTCGATTTTGTATAAAGAATGTTGTATTCACACCAACTTCGTGAACGTCGTGGGTCAACTTTGAATAATTAGAATATGAGCTAACGAAGTTGCGTGACTCAAAGATGTGAAAGCTATGTGGAGTCAGCATCTGGGAACATCTCCGCGTGATTCATAGCCCCTTAATTCCTCCTCTAGAGAATATTTATGTCCTTTTAGCGAGATCTAGCTGCTTGGGTTTGCTCCCCCTCAAAGAAACACGCCTTGTAATTTCGAGGATTATGAGTTCAGGGGCAAAAGTCTTATTGTGCGATTTTCAGGAGCGACAAAGGGAAAAGACGGACGTGCTCAAGTCATGACACTATAGAATAGCACAGTATCAAAGAGATATAAGCGAACGTATTTGGTGATTACACTAAATTAATAACTCTGCAACGCCTAGGCCTCGTTAACTCCCATAACAGCACGAGGTGCTGTAGCACCTACGTCTCCCCATTGGGAAGTTCGGAGCTCTACAGTGGTGAAGGTTCAACACTGTATTACAGTACAAGAGTACCTATCTGTCAAAACCAAAGCTTAAGAAAATGAAATCGCGAGAGTGTCCCACAGGATTATACCCACCAAAGCATTCTATGCCCCCAGTATCTTTTTTGATAAGCTAGGACAAGAGTTACTACTGACCCGAAGAACTTGATGGATCCCCTCCCTGATGCTCTTCAATCCATCTATTCCGTCGTTCAGTTCTGATTTCCTCTGTCTCCATTGTTTTTGCTACAGCCTCTTCCTCTTGCCTTTTATACTGCTCCTCCCTTTTGGCTGCTATATGTTTATCACGATCTACCTGCGGCTGATAGTCTGGGGGAATTTGAGGGTTTCTGACCTTCTTGGATGATGACATTATTGTAGCAACTGGACTGTTATTGAAAGTAGTTTTGATTTGTTGTCGAATTTTGGTATTGATGGGTTTGTTTGAGGAGGAAAATTGTAAAGGAGAGGAGAATAAATTTATATTTGAAATTGGAGCTCACGTGTACCGTTGCCGGTCTTTTGTGTGAATGTTGGTTCTCTCCTCTTGGTCGGAATCAAAGTCCGACTGGCGTGATCTTTGTTATTGTAAACTTATGGAAACTTCTCGACCTGTAAAAAGGACTTGCATTCACGGAGGCGGAGCATCTCTCCGTGGATTTGGAGCTAGTGAAGTAGAAGACGAGAACTCTCCACTTTTTAAAACAAGCATTATCTATATTCTGCAGATTTTTGAAAAATCTTACTAGTAAATGAAGTTTAGTTCATCCCCTGAGAAAGTACAAGTCTCGCTAGAGAGCAGTTTTCGACAACCTAGAAGAAAGATTTGACTATAAAGAAGAGGCACAAAGGGGGCAAATATTAGAAGTTAAGCATTCTTACAAATTTAGCAAGAAATTATTTGTCAAATAATTTTAGGTTTCTAGAGTCAAGGTTCAATACTGTCGAGTTGGAGTAAATCTGTAAATGCGGCACAAGCCTTTGTTCTATTCTGATCAGACTGTTAGTTGGTACCTCTTTTCAAGTTCGTTAGAACTCAGGATTTACAACATCATAAAGAAAATAAATGTTAGCCATCCATTCATTTTGTGAATTATTTCTGCTATATAACGAGGCGGGGGTGGTTTCTTTCCCCTTTTATTTTTCCCTTTCCGGACATGGGGAATTCCGAACAGCTCCCTCCCTTCCAGTCATTGCAAGGATATTTTAGGGAGAATAATTTCCATAAAAATCAATACTATAAATTGAGAGAAGCGCGAGACGTAAATATCTAGAGAATGAGGTTTAAAATGTGTCGAGGTTTAGAGGTAACATGGGACAGAGCAATTAAACGAGGAAAACTTCAAATCCGATATCGGATCTTGGCGACAAACTTCAGGTATATGTGGTATCAAGAGCTACTCCGTACAGGGGTAAATAATTGTCAATCCGCCACCAATGCTGCTTTTACAAGAACCACTTTTCTATATATTTGCCACCGCACTTAAAATAAAGCTATTCAGAACTTTATATACATTCTATGAGCTGCAATTACAGCCGCACACCTTGCATGTATTCCAGTCTCCTTATTACAGAGAATACCACGAATTTCCGCATCTATAATTGACTCCCAGGTCTCTAAAACAGCTGCTCTAAGCCTCCAAGAGTTCTGGTGGACCTCTGGATCTAGCGCTTGTAAGATATCCTTTATTCTATCCCAAAGAGCCTCTATTAGTGATAGATCTAGTGAAAATGAAGGCCAGAAAATCAGAATAACCTCTCTTTCTATTATATATTGAAGAGTATATGCTACTGTGTGACATAGGCTTCCATCTTGTTGAAAAAAGAGTCCCAGGTAAGGGTTTGACGAGTTGTAGATATAATTCTAAACTACAGGGAAAGTATGCTCACAATAGGACTCCTTTGTAATTGTCTTCCGCGCCTTTTCCTAAAATAATCCTGCCCCTTTGCTGTATTTCCCACTTATACACCCCCAAAACATCCACCTAATCTTCCTCTGCCACTAGTGTGTGACGCAGTCAGGAATGAATAGCTCTGCTGGACTCTTCTTGTGCACCACTACCTTTTATAATATATAGGCTGCACCTAGGTTTTGTTGCTTCAAAGGATCTCTCCCCATTACTCATCTGTCTAATCATTATGTTCCTCTGCCTAGGCTAATCTCTTGATCTGATTTACCTCTGAAATAGGTGGCTTCTTCCTCTTAACTCCACGTACATATCCCTCCTTCTGTAAAGCAGTCTAGATCACATCTTTTCTACACTATTGTGAGGGTTAAAACCCATGGTGGTGCTCGGGCTGAGGTCCTGACACTATGCCCTCGCTTATGGATGCAGGGATGCAGGAATGAAATAGATGCTGGATTTCAAGGGACACTGGATTGCAAGGGATACTGGAAAGCAATGAAATCCTTGCTTAAGAATAAGTATAATAAGGAGGGAGATCTTATAGATGAATTTTCTCTTTATGCACTTCTTGACAATGATAATGTAACAATTTAATATTGAACCATACCTTTGAGTTATTCGAGGTCTGGCCTCTCACAACCATGTGTTCCACCCTAACGATTTAGGGATCTCTGCCCACAGAACATCGCGATTAAAGGAGCTTGCTGTACGCTATGCAACGAGTTGCTTCTGAGGAGGTGTATTAAGAAGGACCTGTTGCCCAGAATAGTGCTTCTGAGGAGTAGGTCGTTGTTTTAAGGCATAGCAAATCTACTAGCGGGTGATATAATGATTCTGGAGAAGAATATTGTCAACTGTCCATCCAACAGTATAACATAAGGTCTGAATACGTAGCCTATTGTCCCAACTCGTCTCGTGAATAGGGGTCTTGGGTGCAGGGACGTGCCAAGGCTCAAGCATTGAATAATCCATGATTTAAGTTATTTCAAAAACATGAGAAGAGAAAGAGATATAATAGCAAAAGCAGCATCAGGTGTTGTTGAAAACAGCTGTTTTATTGGATGTTGCAGCGCCGCGCTATTCCTAACTTAGACTAGCTTGACAATTATTACCCGCTGTAGATAGAATTAAATCGACGAGAGTGAATACAGAACATTTATCTGACTCGTTTGAGAGGACCACAAAGATGTTTAGGTCCGACTTCGTCCACGGCGAGCAAGTAACGCCGTATATAACAAATACAGTTCTTGCTTCATTTGTGCATGTTGCAATATGGCTAGGTAGATACTTGAACCCTCTAATTCTCTCGAATTTGATTTAGTTATCAAACAGTCCAACCTGGGACTTGCAATCCAAGCTATATTCTTTCTTCCACTCTTAGAAAGCTGCCGAGTCTCAAAAAGAACGTGACTAAAAACTTGAAGGGTAGACAGTGGCGATGCATCCTGCTGATTAATTTGTACTACAACACTCGTCCACCCGGAATATTTCTAGGGAGGTTGTTAGCAAAAGAATTTGTTTGAGCTTACATTCCAAGAAATAAATACAGCGTGCCTTCTTTTTGATCAAAAGGAGAGCGTAGTACGCGGATTATTACTCCATTTCGCGAGATTTCAGGTTTTCTCTTTTATTGAATCCCATTCGAAACCAGACTTGAATCCTTCCAATGCAGTTATTCGTCGATCTCAGCCAATTTGAGTTCATCGGAGTTCATCATACCGAGAACATGTCTTATAATAAAGTCTTGGAAACAAGAAACTGCTGGGTCCAAAGTAGAGAACTGAGCAAAAGTTACGGTATTTCAGGTCGCACGTCAGCGGCACAGCTGATTCTCCAATTTTCCTTGCAAGATCATTTCTAAGGTCACACGAAACATCCTTGAGACTACGTTATTTACTAAAGCAGTGTGTAAAGCTTCTCAAATGTGGGGCAATACGGCACTTGCCAAGGGCTGAAAAACGGTATATATGCAATGGCAATGTTACATGCAGAAATCATGCATATAAGATATTGGTGCCAAATTTTGTCACACCACCAAATGCAAACCGACGGAAGTCCGGTAATAGGCTGAATGAAGATATTGAGTAACTCAACCCTTTCTGGTTTTTGCTTGATTATCCATCCAATAAGAATTCTCCTTTGAGATTTAGCTCATGTTGCCAAGTTGGGGCCACAGGCAGCAACTTTCACATTAGGAATCATGGTGTATGGTTCCGTGTTTCTTCTAGTGGTATGTCAGTACATTGAACTTATGGTACCTTGATCTAATGCTACTCTGATCTCAAATGCCTTTTGTCCTCCTACGTCACTGGAGCTATAGAAATTTGAATTATGATGATGATAGTTTTGTACTAAAACAGCAAAGACCTAAATATGTTTGAAACATCGAGGATTGAGTCTTACAGAGTCAATTAAAGCTGCCTTTCTATAGATACATTCGATATAGTCTCAAGATAGTTTGAGATACAAGATGCTGCCCTTTCTTTTTGTTGCATCCCTTGCAGTTCTGTTCGTCGGAGTATCTGCCGATACGTGCTCTTCCGTTGAGGCCCTCGGATACATCAACGTCACTCGCCCTCTTTCACTGGGATATATTGATGAGCAAAGTAAATATGTGAGTAGAAATACGCCTTCCATTTGCTAGCACCCTTGGTGCTACCAGTAAAAGAAATAATTTACTTGTTCTTTGGTGACCAAGTGAAACACTAATGATTTATAGTGGTCCACAACATGTCAAGCCCTTCTTCCTTCCTGCATTATTTTTCCTAAATCCGCCGACGAGGTAGCAACCATTGTCAAAGCACTCAACGAGAACACAGAGCAATTCGCTGTCAAATCTGGCGGGCATAATCCCAATAACTACTTCTCGAGCGTCTCCGGTGGTCCTCTCATTTCGACCGAAAGCCTCGACCAAGCGAATTTGGACCCAGTTACTGGAATTGTTGATGTTGGTCCAGGGAATAGGCTCGATAGCATATCGGCCAAATTACAGGGAAGTGGTTGGACATTTGTTGGTGGGCGAATTGGTAACACGGGAGTGGGAGGGTTGGTGTTAGGTGGCGGGCTTTCCTACATGTCAACTCAGTATGGGTGGGCAGCGTCATCGGTTCTCGAATATGACTTGGTACTAGCAAATGGAACCATTGCGAAGGTTTCGGGAACTTCACAACCTGAATTGTTTAAGTCATTGAAAGGAGGTGGAAATAACTTCGGGATTGTTACCAACTATCGACTACAAGCACATCCCCAAGGAGATGTGTACGGTGGGAATCTGGTATTCTTGAGGGGTCCCAACACTGATGCACAGTTGTTGAAGGCAGTGCGGGATTTTACCGAGTACAACCAAGATGATAAGGCAGCGGTTATTGTCACAGCAGAACGTGCCAATGTCAACATCATCGATTCGTGGATTATCTTCTTGTTTTATGATGGTCCTGTTGCCCCACCAGGAACCTTCGACAACTTTACGAATGTTGATCTTGCACCACTGCTTAACACATGCCGAACTCGCACTTACGCTGACCTCATGGCTTTCAGTAATTGGGTTGTTGTAAAAGGCTCAGTTGTGGATATTGGGACAGAGACAATCCCCTTGCCTTCGGCTAGCAACGGGGTAGAAGTTATGGAAGGACTTCACGCACACTGGCGGAATGTTTCCAGCACTGTGCTAGATGTCCCAGGGATAGTTGCAAGTATCGCGTGGCAGGTATGTCAATCAATCCTTTGAACGGGAAAGTATATTTGTTTCGTGGGGTGGTGAGGGCATTTCTCTGTGAAGAAGGTTAAGACTTACCCCGTAAGGGTTTCACTAACACTTATAAAATGCAGCCATTCTCGAAACGAATCGCTCAAGAAGCCCGGGCTCGTAGCCCTGATCTGATCGACGCCGATGACTCTGTCAATCGCATAATTCTGGAGTTGAACTACAGTGAGTACAATGTTCTACATATAATATCCTCTTTGGGTACATCCTAGAATTGAGACATTTCTTAGTCTTTAATTTTGCAATAATTCTAGAGATTCTTACTCCGTCTACTCCATATCCTTTCGCAAGAGAGGCATACTGACTCCGAAACGCTGTAGGCTTTATCCCTCAAACAGAGTATGAGCGAATGGCAGACACACAAGAAGCAACGTATGGCGGAATTCGCGAAAGAGTCCTGGCTTGGCAGGCAGAAGGAAAACTGCCGGAAGCTTATCTGCCTCTCTTCATGAATTATGGATTTTTCCGTGAGGATTACTGGGGGCGTTTGAGACCTGAAAGCAGAGCCTTGGCCAGATCTGTCGCTGCGGATGTAGATCCCCAAGGGCTATTTAGGACACGAACAGGTGGTTGGAAGCCGTGATAAGATCAAGGTTAGAATCTCCAAAGGAACGTGGGTATGTCATATAACTTTAATCTTCTATACGTAACTCAAAATATGATCTTAGTACACCATTAACTAGACCCTGTTGATAATGCAATTGAAAGTGGTTTTGATAGACTGACAGAAAAATTTCACCTGGAACAAAATCTTCCTTTCTAGCACCTGATACTTTTTTTCACCATAAAATATACATTTTAAAGATGCATTCTTGTTTCCAATTTTTTTTATTAAGTCTTAGCTTTATACCACAGACCATAATTTATCATGTGAACATTATTCTCATTCTGACAAGCCTTAAGTGAATGCATTGTGAACGCCCACTTGTCATTAAAATGCCACTAAATAACTCCCACTCTAACTTAACCCTTTCAACAACTACTATTTCTCCCACCTTTTTGAATAACATCTATTCCCACCAAGCAAGAGCTCCTCAAAACAGTTTCTGGGCTAGTCATAGCCAACAAAACTCAACAAGATGCAGGTGGCTTCTGATGAAGCTGAGTGGCGAACAGTCACGACTGCGGTTTGTATAACAGACAAGTGTCAGTACAAGGAAAAATCAAAAAGAAACAATGAAGAAATGAGTGTTATTCCATGGATCCCAGAAAATATGGACTTCAAAGTTTTATTTAAGAGTAAGAATCAACCCCCCTTAGATTTCAAGGGCAGTTTTGACATTTGCTAGAAAAATGGAAGCTTTGCAAAGCAAACGTGATACTCGGTAACTCGTTCGATCCCAACGTTCTTCGTTCAGCAGACCACCATTATTTCAAATTGCCGTTCAGATCCACAAATAAAGTCTTTACACTTTTTCGAAAACTACCCAAGAACTACAACTTCTCGTATGGGAGCACACCTTGCCGGAATCTGCCGTCATCAAAGTTACTAGTCATTGGAAAGCGTTGGATGCGTATAGAGCGGCTTCGGACGACATACAAACATTTTTTGACTTATGCAACAAGTCTAGTAAAATTTACAAAACCCATTATCGTCGATTGCAAATAGACGTTCGCCATTCCAAAGAACAGCCTGTCTTCTCTCAGGGCCCTGTTTATATCGATGAAGCTCAAGATACCCTGCTGATGGACCGTACTGCTTTCGAAATGGCCCGTGAAGAAGAAATCAAAATTGATCTATCTCGCATCCAAAATTTCGCAACAGAATGAATGCCGCGACACGCTTATGATTGATGTACCAATTGGATCCTCAACACACCTCGCTTATGTTGCAGAGCAGATAGACCTTTCGAAAATCGAGAATCTTGCAGTCTGCCGAACCGGATCCCTCGATCAGTGGATGCCGCCTCCCGAAAACGAAACAATTTGGAACCTCTTGGAGAGATATTGCCGAGGGCTCAAGAACCTGACTTGCGTCTTGAATACGCTACCTCAAGGGCTCGAGGCAGATTATATTCTAGAGTGACATTTGAACTACAGTCGCTTTCGACTCATTCCTATCAACAATAATTTCAAACGAAGCGGGTCGCTTTTGAGTATCTCTCAGACTTCGTCAGGACAAACTTGATGTATCCCCGAGAAGGAGGGCAAAGAAATGTATGGAGGATTAGGCAACTGCTTGATGAAGCCAGCGAGGAACGTAGACTGGTGTCAAATGCCCTTCACTGGGACAGAAGCAAGGACGACAAAAAATGGAAGTCAGTTAAGATGGACTTTGCATATGTGGTCAGAGAAGACCAGCAAAAGTGGTGGGATGCGGAAGTAATATACCTGGTTCCTAAACATTGACCAGATCATGAGACTGCCCAGCTTGCACATTACACAGTTAGACCAATATACCCCTACCGGCAGCATGAGACTCGACAGGTCAGTGGCAAGCTCCAGGATTTCATCAGATTCTGTTTTCAATCTGCCAAAAGCGTGGATGACAGTTTCTACGACGGTGTCAGCGACTTATTTGAAGAGGTTGATGGAACTGAAATATACGAAGGGATCTCAAGACTATTCGACACAACAATTTATGGTGCTTAGGGGACCTACGACCAGAATGGAACTTCCAAGCTGACTGGCATCTCCCCCTTGAACAACGTATTCGGCGAACGGGCTTTGATGTCTGGGTATCGTGTGTTCACAGGGTGCTATGAATATGCAGCCCACCAGCCCTTCCCTCCTATTGCTACTCACCAGGACGGCCAATCTGTAAGCAGATAATCTGAATCCCACCTGGGATTTTTAATCAGAACCAGGAATATATTTTACTATGTGAGAAGTGGGAGAACGCTAAGGGTGTTTACTTCACACAGAAGTTAGATAGCTGTTGGGATGCTGGATTCGAAATTTAGCATGGCTGTAACGAGCCCGGAATCACGGGTCTGTGCGTACAGGGCATTTTCACGATAAATCATTACATTCATGAAGTAGTACTTAATTTAATTAGGAGTAGACCACCCATAGCGTTGTATAAGTACATTGACCCAATGCTCTTACCTTAAAATTAACTTATTAATCCAATCCTGTGGTATAGCCTCCCATTCTTCTGTAATAGCTTGGCGCATCTCTTCCACAGTAGTAGGTTGGTGTTGACGTCTTGGAGAGCTTGTTTAATCCACCGCTAGCATTTCTCTATAGGGTTCATATCTGGTGACGTAGAAGGATGTGGCATTAAGATAATACCGTGTTTTGTACGGAATTTGAGAGTGTGTGGTAAAGGGGCTAAAACTCGTTAGAATCATCAAAATTCCCTGTACGCACAGACCCGTGATTCCAGGCTCGTAAGAACACTTGTGACCCAGCAACTTAGAAATCTACTTTCCTCTAGTTAAATAGTTGTCGCACAGCGGGCTCTATATAGACTTGTAGATAATTTACTTACTTTCTTTGCTTGAATACTGTGTTTTCTGTTTGTATTTATGGAGGAGCTGTTGGGAGTTGTATTGTCATGCTGACAGTCCATGTAACTGCAGCCCTGCGGTTACAGTAGTGGGGTGGAAAGTCCCTAAATTAACCTACGGAACAAGTACCCCGCGATTTCACGTACGCTTCCAGTTGCAAAATTGATCCTTTGGTAGATTTCAAATGGGATCAACACATTATATGATTAATGTAAACGCTTTAAGTTAAGCAAAAACGAAGCTAAACAAGAAACACAAAAATATATCGGGTATAGAAAAATGTCCACCAAAAACTCCACGCTCAAAAAAAAAAAAAAAATGCTCCCATGTCAAAAATATCCGCCAGCTATCCCTTCTCCCCAAATGCTTTCATCCATCATCAATGAAACCTAATCCTCGCAATGGAAAAAATCATATTCTGCAACACATGAACCATAACCACCACCCCAGTCGGTAACAACTCGGGCAGAAGCCCCATATCAGCCTTCGCCTCCCCTGTAACATCAATATTCCATCCATACCATAATATCCTTCTGGTCACCCATCCCGCAGCAATCTCGCATCCCCACGTCACCATGGACGCCCAAAGCGTAAGAGAAAAATTATATCGTTCTCCCCCACCAATTGGTAAAGTTTCCTGACCAGGTGGTGGTGGAATTGAGGGTTCTTGTTCGAAAGCGAAATATGGGTAGACGTCCTTGTTGGTTCCGTAATGCAGGACGAGGATGGAACCGAGGAATGCGAGCATAGAGACGTTCTCTGCTATTCCGCGGATGAAAACATTTCTTGCGCAGAATTTTTGGTAGGCGGGGAGGGTTTGGCCGTTCAGGGAGAGTAACTTCAGTATGAAGTGGAAGGGTTTGGAGATCGTTAGGGGGAGGAAGATTATGAGGAAGGAGGAGGAGAGGATTTGGAGGTATATGAATTGTTCGGGGGATCGGAGGCGAGCGTAGAGAGCGCGGACGTAGGTTTGGTACGTTAGGGCGAAGTATCTGGGAAATATTAGCAGGAGTCATCAGTATCAAAGAATTGGGTAGCTTACAGTTTAAAGATCCAGCCGAGAGGGTAACTTCCTACCCTCTCGCCCTCGTCACCACCGAGGATCCATCCAACCAAGCCATCTAGCAAATGTACCGTCACCACCCAACTGTACACATAAAGAATTGTGTGCAGAGTATTATGGGGCAGAGTTCGCAGATACACCTCCGCATATGCCTCTCCCAGAACGTATGCCATCATCCCAATAAACAAGGCCGTGCAAAACCAAATAAATCTGACAAAACTAGCCGGAATCCAACGTTTTCTCATAGCCAAGCGTTCTCTGTTTGTGGTATCCGTCGCAAGGGCAACTTCAAGAGAAGAATTCGAATCGAAAAGCGATTGTGTTACTGGAGGTCTTCTTGGGCGATTTCGCGCAACTATTGTATCTCCATCGCCAGTCCACCAAGAAGAGGTAAATATCCGTTGGGTCTCGGAGAGGGATTGGCGTAGTCCAAGGTGGCGCTCGTGGTTGAGGAGAATCGTAAAGGCTATCAGAAGAGGCATAGCCATGGTGAAAAATGTCCAGCATATCCAAGTCGTGTTGTGGTTTGTCAAGTATCTTGAGTCTGGGAAATAGTAGACAGGTATCGGTACCACGATCGAGACCACTGCTATCGCAGAAATTGTGAAGGGAAGCCCCAGACTCTGTGGCCACCAATTCAGACTGTATATGTTGAAAACTTTTGTGATCCATATCAAGGCCGTGATGTTGTAGAAACCGTAGTAGACAAACAAGAAGAACCAGAAGTTGATCTCGACTCGAGCTTCTCCGTGTCCCGGTATTTTATGTCCTGATGCCCCTGGGTCGATAGGCACATCCCAATCGTCGTCGTCCGGCAAGTCGTATTTGGGAAATGGAATAGCACACCACGCGACAGCCTAGAGTTTCATATCAGCAGTTGAACATGAAGGTATTTGAAGATGGGTTTCTTTTGGCATAAAATATATTGCGACTTACCAAAAATGCCGGCATAACAATCAAGACCGCCCATCTCGTCCACCACTTATCCACCACCCTCGCAACAGCAGCTTGCTTCGGCTCAACCCAAAGATCCTTCGAGGTCCTCGTCCATCGTCTTATCACGCCCTCCTCATCATCCGAACTATCCACCTCGCTCTCCCCATCACCCAATCCCTCCCTACTCCCTCCAAATAAACTGCCATATCCCCTCCCAAAGCCGCGCCCCGAACTTAGATTTGGCAACAAACTATTCCTCCTCACCCTTCGTTGCGTGTCGGGGACGGCGCGAAAACGACCGAGGAGAGGGGAGCTGTCGTTGGTCGCGCCGCGGGGATCGCTGCCTTGCTGGAAGTTGAAGAAGGAAGGCATCCCCGGTGGATGCTGCTCTTTTCCTTGGAGATGTCTCTGTGGCGCGTTCCACGGTATTTACATTGTTGCTGTGACGTGCAACGTCAACGTAGACCTGGTGGGTCGAGAAATGCAAGGAGGGTCTTCTAGCGGGTAACCTGAATCCCGTAGCGATTGGCTTTGGGTTAGTGCTCGGCAAGGCCCCTGAACGAAATCTATATCACGAATTTGAAAGAGAGAAATTACTCTAGTTTTTATTTTATTTCTGGCTAATCTATTCAATACCTCGTGCAAAACTCTCAATATAGCACTTCCTATATTCAATAATGATCGGCATCTAGATCGTTGATACAAAATGGAATAGGACCAAGTGGGGGTTGCGCTTTCGCGATGTCTGGTCTAAGAACATACCAGTATTGCTCCCCATGGTGACGAGAAGTCAACACCATCCCCTTTCCGTCCTTTTCAAAATAATTCTGCTCCCGTTCAGATGGTAGGGCTGTGTTTTCCTCAAAAAGTCCCGCCAGATCGTATTCTGGCTCACCATCACCGTTATTCCTAAACGTTATCAAGAATAATAGACAGATGTAATGGGTCCATTGGTGGTTTTGATTCTGGGCTCGCTCCTCTGTAAAGAAAAGCGAATGGTCCTTGCCCTACATGTCGAGAAGTGAGTAGCAGATTTCCTTGAACTTCTTTGGTAGTCTCCTCCCTATTACCGGTTTGAAGATTGTCTTCTCCAAAAAGAGCCTCTAGTCCATCGTAGGGTTCCTTCTCGATTCCTTTTTGTTGCAGAATGCAATGAAAATGGAAAGCGCTGCTTAAACCGTCCTTTAATATCAAAGTCATATTCTCCAAGCATCGTGTCAGAGGTTGGATCGTATAGTGCAAAATTTCCTCTGTATCTGATGAACAACTGTTGATTTCGGGGTTTTCGGCACAAGGTGCAAAACCTTAGACTGCCACCACTCTTGACATGATTGTCTGACTAGTATGCAACATTTATAGTCAATAGAATTCCGCAGCTCAGAATCGGTGGTCGAAGCAGGGAAAACTCCGCCAAGACACTTATATACCATTTGTGCTCTGCGCTGCAAGGTATTGAAATACCAGGGGTAACCCATTTCTGTGTCTGGGTCGTCCCCATAATTTGAGTAGGTTGTGTAATTTGCAAGGCTCGCTCTCACCTGAAGCAAATGCCGTCGGTGATAACCTTTGTGACAAGAATTGACAAGCTTTGAGGAACTAACCTGTGAGGAAAGGTGGTGCACATTAAGGACGATAGATAAATTTTTGATAGACGGAAAATTGTGTATCCAGCTCTCAGTAACCATCATGAAATCATTGCTGTTCCCAAGTTGAACTGCAACGTTTTGAATCCTACTGATGCCTAGCAGTCCATCGACAGGGGCTACTTGGCTATGCGTTGCTGGGAACGTCACGGTATCCCTGGCGCTGGCAACATAGATGGGCTTCCGACCGGGGACAAATTTGTAGTCTTCGCTTTTACCATAGTTTACAGGTAGTGCCATAGGTTGAATGTTGTGATAATGACTTAGATAGATTCCCAAGGAGGCCCTGCAGGTGAACATGTGCCGAGTGCTAGCATGTTGGCCTTGAAATTTGTCAATTACAAAGAAGATGTAGCTAGAATCACAGAATCCAAGGGCTACTATCTTTGGCTCTGGCAGACTCATTTCCCAAATTCGGTTCTTGATCTATTGTAAGCAACGTTAGTATTGCGCGATTCAAAATGTCCTCATTGTTACATTGTTGCCTTGAGGGAGGTTTCAAAAAGTACTTACTTCTCCAGGAAGAGTTGCAAGTTTTGGGAATGGTGGGATATCTGCGACATGCACTGCCCAATTCACAAATATGAACTTTCTCTCCTCTGTGTCTGTTGGTCCATGTACAATCGTCCAATTGCCTATATTACTTCTACTTAGCTATGAAACCAATGTTCTGCATCTAAATAGGGGGTCTTACTGGGGTCGAAAGTATAAGCCTTGGCTTGATTTCCAGAAACCATAACGTGGTTCGTATCGCCCATTTCCTGGTTTTGGTTTTCGTCTGCCGCCTTTGCAGTTCCGTTGGGGAGAAGATCTCTCTCCGGTTGAAATTGAAAAAGCTCGCCAGATGAAGCATTTAATCCCTCATGCTCTCTTGTAACATGAGTATACGTATCCCATCAAAAATCTTACATGAAGATATTAAAAGACTAGCATACCTATGAATAACTTCAGAACATCAGTTACCCTGCATAGGTCCAAGTATTCTGCCATGATGACAGTTGACCCTTCTTTTCTATCAAATTTAGAATGTTGCGCTGCTCCTAACTTGATTTCCTAATAGACTCAGATCTTTTCAAAGCCGAGAACAGCGTTTCGCTGGTCCTTAGGAGATGGGTTGGATAATTTTGACGATCTTTACCCATCAGTTCGTGTGACGACTTGCTGCAAGGAGGGACATATTTATGATCTCACGAGCTTCGCGCTTGTGCATATCCATGAGTTGGTGGATCGCGATTTTCTTATTCACCTTGATGACCTTTGCTACGAGCTGTTATTTTAACTAGCAATGGGTGAATTGAAAATCAATATTAGTTTCAGAAGAAGTATTGAAGCAAGCATGGGCTTCAGCTACATATCGTGGTTTATGCTGTAGTGTATAAGTGAGTATATAGTGATAGAGCCTCGACAATCAAGTCCAAGTAATGAAGTTAGTTTCAAGTGTAGTATATAGTTCCGAGTATATATGTTTCCAAGTAAAATATGTCGAAGGAAATCTGTAAGCAGAAAATCTCCGAGTAAATCGGAGCAAAATAATGTCGAGTAGGCTCTACCGGGACGGAGGAAAGGTCGGAATTTCCTCCCACTAAAATTGGCCTTGGAGTTGAATTAAAACCACGACACAATAATAAAAATAGATGCACCTTTATTCTAGATTTTTCTGGGATATTTCCAAGAACGTTTGGTTATGCTATTATTCTTTTAGTAGGGCGCGACAGGAACAAATATGGACGTTTTTTCCGTCCCCGTAGAGATAGTAAGCTATTTCCAACATAATCCCGAATACATAACTGCGAGGTAATTCTGAGCAAGTGTTTTCTATTAGTTTATTTCAAAGATATTTCCGGATAAACATTTTTAATCTGAAGAAATAATCCCGAGCAGTGTAAGTAACTCCGAGTAAGAAAATTTTCGTCCGAGAAAGACATGCCCGAGCTAAGTAAACATCTCCGAATAACTGTTTCTGAGAATATTATCCCGAAATATAATCCCAAATAGCTATTTTAATAGGCATTTATTTCCAAGTATATATCTCCGAGTCGAGTAAGTATCTCCAAGATCTCTAAGGAAGCGTAGAAAATATTTCTAAGCAATAATTTATTTCTGAGTAAAACCCCGAATCAAATATGTCTGAACAGCAGTTTATTTCCGAGTGAAATAATTCCGAGATAAGTACAAGTTCTGTGCAAAGTATCTCCGAGAATATCTCCGAGCAAGTATTTCCGACTATATATCCCCCGAGTAAATTTCCAAGTATGTTTCAAAGCAAAAACCACTAGCAAGTAATTCCGAAATTATATGCAAGCAAATATATCCGAGTATATTTCCGAGTAGAAACTCCGGACACCTAATTTGTTTCTAGGAAAATATCTCCGACCCGAGCAATTATCTCCAAGGCTTTTTCCGAGTAAGTATCTCTAAGTAAGATCTCCAAGTCAATATATCCCTAAGTACTATATCCGAGCAATATTGAGTAAGTATCTCCGAGCGCTATTTCTGCGCAAGTATTTCCGAGAATATCTCCGAGTCAATATATCCGAGCAATATATATGAGTATATTTCCGAGTATATTTCCGAGCAATTATCTCCGAGTAAATAATTCCGAGGGAAGTAAGTATCTCCAAACAGTACTTCGTCAATAGCTTGGTGTTTCCACGGTAATAACTCTACGCCAACAACAGAAAAACACTCTAGGAGCTCGGATGTAATACTCCAGAATATTCTACATCTACTCTATTTTTTTTGTATATTTTTACAACCCTTAGTGCTGAGTGATATATATTACAAGTTCCTGCTTTTCGTAGAGAGCCCCTTTACTAGAGGTTTTAACGTCTACAGAGTGTAAAGGTTATTGAACAAGGACAATTTACCAAACATTTACTTTCTTCTATCTCCGAGTAATTTTTCTTTGACAGATTTATTTCCGAGCAAGTCACACTATATCATCTCATATCATCATTCAGCATTCCTTCAACCCTAATCATAACCTTAGAAATAGACCCCGAATATTACACCACAAATCTAAACCTAACAACAAAACCCCAGGCATCAGCAAAACATCACCTCGAAGCAAGAGCAGCAGGTGGCTCAGCACGTTTCTTCACTCTTCTGATTGAAAAATCAGAGGTACCAAGTTTTAAGTATGCAATGAATCAATTCCATTAAGCCATAAGTTCATAAGTAAACTCTCCGCTCCCCACCACAAACCGCCATAACCGATACCATAAACCACCCCAATCCCACCAAACCGTTCCCCACAGGTCAAGGTCCGGAAAATATGCTGTCCCTCAAACGCCAATAGCCCACCTTCAATAAACCATGCAATTCAAACATCCACCATACCCCTCACCCCTCACTACTCATCAAAACCCCACCGCCCCATTCAACGCCAACAACGCAAAATACCCCCCAACCACCGGCCTCGCAGCAAAATGCCCACTCCCAATCGGCCAGTTCCCCGTATCGGCATCATAAAGATCCGTCACCGGAAGATTAGTAGGCGTCTCCTGGATCCACTTCGCAATCCTCTGCAAGAACATATCTTTCGTCGACTGACTCGAGATAGCAGCACTAAAAAACTCCCAATCATTCTTCGTATAATCATGTCTCGTGTCCAACGGGACTCCATACGTAGACATGACTGTGGGATAGAATGTTGATTGCATATCATAGATCCCTTGTGGTACGAAGTTGAGCGCTAACTCTTTATCGGCGTACAGATTATAGAGAAGTCCGTGGGTATCGTTCAGACCGTAACCTAGGGTTGTGTGTGGGGGCTTGGCATCGTGGGCGATTCCTAGGTTTTGCCATTGAGCGAGGTAGGAGGAGGCGATTTTCGTGTAGTTTGTTCCTGCTGCGGTGTTCCCTGTTACGTTCGCGATGGCGGCCATTGCTTGTATACCGATTATGCCTTTGAGTGCGAGATTGGTTTGGTTAACAAGCGATCCGGCGAAGTCGTCGGTGGAAATTTGGTCTGCTGGGATGAGAGCTTCTTCGATGAGGTATTGTGTCCATTGATCGAGAAGCTTGAAGTGCTGTTTGAGGTAATCCTTATCCTTAAGTCTCTGGGCATATGCCAGTGTCATGATAAGCATATCCCCACACTCCTCGAGAGGCATTGGTTCATCAAGGCCATCGGGATGACCAGTGGCCTGGTAACTGGGTCAGCCCTTGCAACATGCCTTCTGCGGGAGGCTCAATGAAATTCAACCAAAAGAAATTGGAAAATGGGAACAAGGGCTATGACTTACATTCGGATAATGCGACCCTAAATCATGGATCGAGTACTTATTAGGATAATGTCCACTCTCCATATTCTCAAACAGTGGATCCAGGAGTAATTTCAACCATTCAGGCTTCAAGTACAAAAGAATTGGATGATACGGGAAAATGACATCTACAGTCTGAGTATTACCATCCGAACTGATTTCTTTCAAGAACAAATATTGTTTCGTCAAGTTTCCAACGAGTTGAGTAGCTCCGAATGCTTGACGTGTTGCAAGAGTGGTGGCAATAGAATAAGCCTGCCCTCCAGCAGTGACGGAATCTTTGGCAATTTTGGCATCGAGAGTTCGAGCAGTTCTACCTGCAGTCCCATAGTCGTTGTAGAAGAATCCGACCTGAAAACATTAGTTGATGTCAATACTAAGGACTGTTTGAGCACTCACAGAATCCTCTTCAGTCGCAAAGTAGCTCGTCCACAATGAAGAAAGAGGAATGATTCCGGTTGTCCCATCAAACTGAATAGCTTGCTTTTGAGCAATACCAATGGTATAAAGAGTTGAGTGAGTTTCTCGTTGAACAGTGCCAAAGTCACTTGAGTACCCGAAAACAGGCCAATCTTGGCTGATTGATCTGTAATTTGTGTCCTTGGTGTTTGTCAAAGTACCATTCTTCAAAAACTGTTGGCGAACTATAGAATCTGGTCCGGATTGATATGCAAGATTCAAACTGTTTTTAGTGGAATAGTAGAAGTTTCCCCAGTCGGCTTGATCTGAGGTTTCGCTGAATGCAAGTTGAGTTTGTCTGTAAACCTTGTGATAGGCAACGTTGTCTGTGGTCACGCCGTAATCCCATTGTGCTACAGAGTTATGGTCTCCAGCAACCCATTCTATTTCATGAGTCAGTTTTCTAGTTTGAACAAGATGAATGGGAAATAGCTTACCAGCCGAAATGTCAGTGTAAAGTTGTACTTGATGGCCTGCCCCGTCTATCGAACTCACTTGGACTTCTAGATATGAGAAGAGAAGTGATTGGCGTTTCATGTCATCTGGTTCAACTGGAGAAGTGAAGGTGATATTCACTATGGCAAATTAGTAAACTCTCGCGAATAAGAGAACTGAGAATGCGGGGAAGATGATATCAAACCCCGGGTTTGAAATAAGGGGAAACTGAAAGCCTGAGAAGAAAGACCTAAATTACTTACTCTCAATCTTCCCACCCACATCCATAGTAAATTGACTCGAAGTTGCCGTATAAGTAAAGGCCTTCTGGAAAACCGATTGGGGTCCGGGAGCTCCCATCCATGTGTATGCTACACCATCCACACGAATCAGACCCGTCCATGCAGTAGTTTGTCCACTTTGAACCTAGTTAGTTCTGAACAGGAAATGAGTTTGGATTAAACGTACGCCCAAAATTGAGGCCATTGACCAGCCAGGTATCCTCCATTTCCTCCATCGCTACCCGCAAATAACCAGGTACTCAGGTAAGGTGACTTGACAGCAAGAGGTATGGCCGGAGGTCGAGCGGGGGTAAACGTTGATTTTGGTGTTTGTAAAGCCGCCGCATTCGTGAAATCGAGGAGGGCCGTGATGGCGAGTACCGACAGGTTGAGGAGCTTCATAGTCGAGGGATAATGATGATAAAAGGGTTGTCGGACGAGTTTCTAAATCTAGATGGGCCGGTATTTTATGTCGAATGCCAGGAACAGTGGCCGTTATGAATATTTTGTCGGTGGAACACTGAACGAACTAGACAATGCGGGGTATCCTGTAAGTGAAAGATGGTCGTGAAGCAAAAGAGAGCGACTGGGGTATCAATGGTCACAAGCTTCGAAGAAATACTGAAGGGATCGATAATGCAGGTCCAACAGGTGTTAGCGTGCTCTGACTATGCACGAACGAGGGGAGGTTGCAGAGGACTAGCACACCGATGTCCAGGTTGTGATTCGGACTAACACATGATGGAGTTCAAAATATGTTGGAGGAGTCGTGAGAATATTGCAAAGTGGATGTCACGCCGGCATCCGGACCGGGAATAGTTGGAGGGAAGGAGCGATGAAGCATTGTGCCTGCCCGATGACTGGAGTAAGTCAACGAAGTTCAACCAACCAGTCACAAGCGTGGAAGCACAAGACAACTTCCACAAGGTAGAAAAAAGTACAAGCCCATCGAAAAGTAGATTCAGGGGTACTTAGAGGATGTTTTGCCGATGTACGAAGTTTCGTGCAAGCTTCAGTGCCGAGGGAGAAGCGAACGCCTTCAAGGGGTAGAAACCGGGAGCTTGAAGCCCGGTACAGAGTCGGTCCAATAATATCATTCCGCATTCGAACCCTATATATCTGTACACCTAGGGATAGCATGTCGTTCACCGGATTTATCGATCAGGAAGGCGTTTTGAAAATATTGGGAGCTAACCATTATCCCCGTCTCCGTCGCATCTTTCGTGACCAAGATCGCGCCTCGGGGAAGAACAGAACGAGCATTTGGCATTGATTTGAACTCACAAGACCCCCCATATTTCGCAGCATGGCAGGGAAGCATATACAAGCGATGCAGCTTCAACTAAGTCTTTTCAATCTCGTTCATCCGCGGTTTCGGGACTTTCGATACAAAAAATTAGATTTAGATTAATTGCATGAACATCGGAAGAAGCGTGCATCGGAAGATTGTTTTGGCTAGGAGAAATTCAAGAACCGTTGAAGAGTTGTAAACGGGCCGTTTGGATCTGATATCCTTGTGCTGATCTGGTGATGCACAAGTCAATATCGCGGGGTAGGAGCTAGGGGGTAGGTACTTGTGACTTGAATGCGTCGACAAGGTAGTTCGGGAAGTTGCGATGAAGGAACGTAACTTTGCTTTACACCTCACCTCATGCTCATGCTAGAAATATTGCCCCGCTACTTGTGCAACGATAAAATGATAGGATAGTTTAGTGAAGGAAGGAACGACCGGAACCTAACGTCTAGACCCAATCCGAAAATAGTTAGCCTTCGTCACTACCCTTGAGAACTTCTTCACTCACCATAGTTCCTTCCCTCGCACATCAATATCAATTTATTTTGCGGGCTTACGAACCACAGCAGCAGACAAGGTTTGCGAGGTAGACGCATCCGGTTTGGGAAGGAGCAAATGCAAAATCTGACGTACAACCTGGAACCCCAACATGGTCTTGAAATGAGTGGATGCATTTCAACATCTCCATTGCAGACGGATTTCAGCACTTGCTGAACACCACCAAGGTATGACAAGAAAAGGGGCTCTATCAAACCAACGTCTATTGCTTTTGTACACCGAAAAAATCTCACCACCAACTTTTCATTCTCAAGCTCACTCTTTCTTCCCTTCCCCCTTCTCCAACCCTGCAGCCTTCCTCCTCATCAAACTGAATTTCTTCAATCTCTCATCCTCCTCCCTCGTGCAATTCAGATAAATCTCACACGCACTAACATTAATCACAAACCCCAACCAGAACGCCACACCAAAAGTAAGATTGAACATTGCAGCGTTCTCCTCTGGTCGCTGCTTACTAGCCCTTGACGCCGTTATCGCGACGAACGTGTTTTCCGCCACGCCAGATGCCAGATTCGCACACATCGGATATCTCTCATACATGTTTGCAACAGTGGTGGAATTGGTGGTGGCTTCTGGGTAGAGGAAGATGATTTCCGCACAAGACTTCGCGAAGTGGTATTTGCCCGGCGAAAAGACCATAATTCCAATGATGAGGGGCATCAGCATGATTCGTAGTGAGAGGATCTGAAGATTTTAGGATTTTTGAACATAATTGTGGGGAGGGATACTTACGGCGCCGACCCAAGCCCAGAGTCTGATTACCCAGACACGATGTTGGTCAATATGGAGATTTCGGATCCCACTCCAGGATTTGTATATCGCAATTGTGCTTGCCAGGGAGAGAACGACGGTGGCAGATTGTGTGTCGACTGTTCCTCCGGCGGAACGGGGGGCAACTTTTAATGCAGCTATTCATGGGGTCAGCGACTTTCTTTTGGTCAAGACCGTGATTCGATTGAAGATTTCCCTTACTTATATTTGCAATTATTAACAGAACAAAAAGCAGTCTCCCGGAATATTTGTGCAGCGTAATAAATTTTCTCCTCATTATGGGAACGAATTGCAAGGGCAACAGGATTCCAGCAGCTGTTTCACCATTGTGAATATTCTCAATCGAAGAAAGTTTGATGGGGAAGAAACTTACGAATTACACTGTAGAGATGGACTTGCATGGCAATCCTCATCGCCATATCCCTATACCAATACGCTTCACCCGTTCCCCTGGGAAATTTCCAGAATATCGTGAATTTGACATGAGCCATGCAAAATATCGAGAACACAATCGCAGTCAGGGAAAAGTAAAGAAGATTGGAAGTCTTCGTGAATCCAGTGATTCGAAGAAATGGTGAGGTTGCCATGTTGAGCTCTTCAATGGACGGGGCGGTGTGAAGGAGATGAAACTTAAAAATTGAAAAAGATGCTGGTGAAAAACTTTGACGCAAAGAAGGAAGTAAAAGAAATTTATATTAAACCCTACTCACGAGTAGAATACCAAAAACAGAATAACAACCCCACAGCATTGTACGTACGGGCGTAAGACAAGCAATCGCGTATCTCTTCGTCTAGGTATCGAAAGATATTATAAAACGGGGCTAACGATCTGGCCAATAACAGATTGCGATTAATAAAACGCCCCTCGCATTCGCACATTGCCTCCTTCGACTTCGGAGGAATATCCGGCCGCAAGCTGTTGAGTACGGACTCAATAATACCAATAGCCGTCGTAGTTGTATCGTTATCATAGCCTCATTCTTGTCGTTCCACTTGAAACAATGTTAGTGCCTAGAGAAAGACGCGTTCTTTTGTGTTTTTTGGGGTTTTTGCTGATGCCTGTATCTCCGCAATCCTACCTCAAGATTCCAGCGGGAAATGAGCGATTCCTTCACGCACGTCAACCTCGATTCTCTAGCTCTTTGGCCTCCCAGTATTGGGTATCGTCAGCTTTCCGAGCTTTAGTTCGGGCCCGAAGTCGCCCTCCAAAGCCGAGGCAGTCGAGGGAGGCGGTGGAGGGCGGTGGCAAGAAAGCTCGGCCGGTGCGATTCGAGCGATTCGAACGAATTTCGAGTCAATCACGGTGTCGCATACGCAGGAGCTTGAGGGGGGTATTATCTGCCGTCAAAAGGCTGTGGGATTAGGCTGGTAATCGCTGTGGTGTTGACTGGGCTGGAGTTCAAGCCATGCTGACAGCCGGTGTTCTGCAACTGCAAGTATGGCTCGAGTATGGTGTCGTTCAAACTCCAATGAGAAGACGATGCGATCTTACTCTGCGAAAATGGGGTAATCGCTGCCGCTAATTCGTAAAATACCAGTAAAACCCTCGGGTCCAGAAAAGGGGAGTCTATTCACAGGAAACCTAACAATCTCACTCGAAACAAGACAATATTGAAATGGCCAGGCAATCCATTGAAAGAAGCACCCGAGTCACACCAGGCTTCTTATGACCGGAAATATAAATTCCTGGCAACCGATCTCTAAACTACCATGCAAGCCTTCCGCATGCGAGGTCCAAACCAAGGACAAATGTAATAAAAGAGGAGTTTGCGGGGGAGTTGGAGAGTGTTGGGGAGATGTTTGAGAAGGGGGAGGGAGTGGGAGGTGGTGAGGCTTGAGGATGGGGTTGAGGCGTATGAGAAAGCTGGTCAGAGGGGTGCTGGGAAGTTTGTTGTTGTGATGGAGTGAGTGCCTTCACCTCATAAACACAATCAAGAAACGTGGAAAATATAAGTTTAATTTGGTAGCTCCATAGCTCCTAGAATGGCTTTTGTCCATAAACTGCATATCTAGACAACACATCATCAGTATAAATGCATGCATGCATCCACTTCCCCCGCCCCAATCGAAGGAGAAAGGAAAACTTACATCAGGTAATACCCATGAATCTTAGTATTCTTCATATCATTCCTCACGTCCACCAAAAAAACCTCCATTTCCTCCTGCGACCAACCTAGAGCACGAGTGAAGACCGCCATACTGAGGTCTGAGAGACCGGTGGAGAAGTTTTCGTGCATCCACATTCCTAGTTCTTATTAACTCTCCTCTTTTCCTATTCTCCAAAACAAAACAAAACAAAATGTAGTATAATAAATAGTAAAAGAAGAAAAAATGAACTTCAACTCACCTAACTCCTTCAACCCCGCATCCTTGGCCCATTTATTCTGCGGCCATTTATACTTTATCTCCACCACATTCATAAATCCCACGCCTTCAAGCTGGGATTTGTAGTTCTTGAAGTTTGGGTTAAGACTTACTCGTAACACTGTTTAAAACATCTTGGCCAGTCCACAATGGTACCTACCATCATACGCATATTGATAAAATCGAATTTGTACGAGTAAGTCCATGGTTCCTCGATATCGTCGATCTCGAAATGGCAATTGGGTGGAACGCTGCGGTGTGTTAATCACTGTAAAATTGGACATGAAAATAGAAGGAAAATGAGGTTATGAAGTCAGATCGAGAAGAAGTCTTTCTTGGATGAACTTACAAGCTTGGTTGAATAGGACTCAGATCTACACCAATCGCCTTGAGCTGTTAGTAAAATTGTTGGGTATCGAATTATTCTTTATATGAGGCATAGTTGTGATTCGGGATGTTCATCAGCTAGGTTATGTTAGTAGCGTTCTTTGATATATTGACGGGATAAGAGAAATACCAAAATCAATTGCCCAAATCCCTGTTCCTGTTCCTAGATCCAAGACTCGATGGAGTTTTTGATCCTCGTGAATTAGTGCAATATACAACTTTCCTCCTAAAGTTAAATAGTACATATAATGCTAAATATCTGACACCTTAACATTTGAATAGCAACGAAGTCATAAATATAAATACCTAAGCGATCATTTTCACCGTTCGGAGCTTGTGAGTTTTTCAACGCATATTCCTTGACTCAGAACTAACCTCATCATTTGGAAGCAGATATTCTGGAATGATGTTAGTTTGTTGATTATATAAAAGATAGAAATCCCTTACTTCCATCCTTGTATGCGTGATAGGTACGACCATTTTCTTGTCGATATCTCAAAATACTTGAGCCGATAGAGCTTGTTGTAGAGCCCAACTCGACCTCATCATCATCATCCTATTCCAATACATTAATCTCCATGTTTTACTATTTAAACAAATATAGAGAATCATACCCCAAGCGCAGAATCTCCGTCATTGATATCGTCAACGACCTGCCACGTGTTAGATCCTGCAGGTCCTGTCATATTTACGCGCAGGGCTTCGGCAGTGTGGGGTGGTGGGGCGTCAAAGTTGTTGCTGATTTGTTGGTGGCGATGATTCTACGCCATGATTGGAGAGAGCACCTGTTGATGCTGCCCACAACACTACCGCCGCAGATTTGGACGGGACCGATAGGGAAGGAAAAGAATTGCGACAGGCGGCATGAAGAAAACAAGGCCCATTCAATACGGTAGGTAGGGGGATTTTTCACCCTCCAAGAGTCCAAGAACCGGTACAGAGAGAAGCAGCCTATCGGGGTGGCTGATTTTTCCAATTCCGCTACAGAAGTCCGGAAGTGTCAGTGGAGTGACACTACAGATTTACAGAGAAGTGAAGTGACAGCGTGAGCGTGAGCGTGGGGATTACCAGGTATTGACTGTATTTATTACTTCGTATGCGTATTAAATTTACCTACTGTGCGAGTTCTATTGCTATTGCTTGCCCTGCTCCAACAGCTTCTGCTCCAGCAGTTGCGCAGGCATCTTTCCATTCATATCCTTCACATCAGAGCGTGCTCCGTTGCTCTCCAACAGCTTCATGGCGTCAATTTTCCCCCCAGAAGCGGCGAAATGCATTGGTGTCCAGCTGGCATACAGTGATCTATTGTGTGGCCCTAGAATGCCTTCTGTAAGTTGCTCGTTGACGTCCGCGCCGTGCTGCATCAGGAGGTGCATGGTGTCGAGAACTCCAAGTTCTGCAGCGAAATGTAATGCACCAGAACGAGCGACAGGAACACCGTGCTTCAACAGCAATTCAGTTATGCGGGGACCTGTATTGTGGGCGGCGAGAGAGAGAAGAGACAATCGATAGCTAAACGACGAACCCTGAGCTATCGGATCCGCACCAAGCTGAAGAAGTACAGCGACGACTTCGGTTTTGCCTCGCTTGATAGCTTGACTAAGTGGCAGTCTGCCATGACCGAGTATTGGGGAACTGACGATTTCTGGATCAGCAGCTGCCATTGCCTCCAATACAGCGGCGTGGTTATTGTTGATGGCCCTATCGAGTGCCCACCGCATTATAACATCCGAAGGCTCTAAACCTTGCTGCGAAGCGAAGTGAAGTAACGTCGAAACAACTGCAGCGTGCCCCGCGTCGGATGCTTTGATTACTGCCCGTACGAGGTTCGACCAACTCATCGCAGACACCTCTCGCACATCGCTCTTATCTTCGCTTGGGCGCTGTTGGTAGTATATCCAATGCGGCTCTTCAAGCATAATCTTGGCCCACTGTGGTTGCGCGAGCAGGTTTTGTAGTGTTGTGTTGTCGCCTGAGGAGGTTGCTTCCATAAGAGGGAGGGCGGCGTCCTCGCCAATAAGTACGTCGAATAGGGCTCTCGATGACTGGTAATTGGCCGGAAGAGGCTCTAGGTCTGCCATGGTTAATTCTGTCATGACAATAGTAGATGAGGAGTTTGTGATGATGCTGATGATGTAGATGATGAAGATGAAGATGATAATGATGTTGAAGGTGCTTTGGTATGAGAATTCAGAAACGTGAACGAGGGTGAAAGCGATGTGTAGATCTTCAAGAAATATATATATTCATCTCTTAAAATATGTTGGAGTTGGCGACTTTAAATTATTGGACGGCGAGTGCCCCACTACACAGGCAGCTAATAATCCTTCCAGTCTTGCTGACCTCCCAGCATAGCCTTGCCCAGTCTCTTCTACTTCGTAAAAGGCTACTAGTTAACTTTGATATTCCTTCGGATCCTTCCTTGGCTTTAGTAGGATTTTTACATAGTTTCTCAGGTACCGCGGTCAAGTATTGTAACCCCCTCCGTCACCCCCCTACTCTTGTACTTTATTAGGGCTATTATCTATTGGTTCATTTGGATTTGCAGCATTCTTATATAGACGTTGCGATATTCTTTTTATTGGGTTTAGGTAGAAAAATTCGGAAGGCTGAGCCCCGAGTGCCATCTGTCTTATCTTAGAAAGATCACTCTGGAGAACTAGCTCAAAGAATGCTGTTTCGAGGACCAAGGTGTCTCGTCTACCGTCAATCCAGACGGGTCCGTCGCGTTTCATCTCGTCGGTAAATTCGTCTTCGTACAAGGATCTCGAGAGCTGGGCAGGATTAAAGGCATGGTAATATAGCTGGAACACATAACGCGATTCCATGGAGGTACTTCTAATGCTTCTTCCTAGTTGGGCGTATACTTAGGTCCAAAGTAGACTGGAAGACATGCATAGCCTGTCGCGTTTGTGCGATTGATATCAAACACTTTCCACGTAGGGTAAACGATCCTTGGTGCTGGAAGAGAAAAATACCGACTTTTGTGTCTCAACTCAGTTGGTAGTTGCGGGAACAGCGTGAACTCAATCTGCTCGGTGTGCGTCTCCTTGGCCCAATGAACATATCGTAGCACATTGTCGCGACCTGGAGTAAGATCTATGCTTTATGTTGAAAATTTTTGCCGATCGCAGAATTCCCAATGTTCTATAAATCCGTTACTTGTCGCATGGCCTCCGAAGCTGAGATTAGCTCAAAAATACCAGGCGAATAAAGTTTCCACATCTTCCCTTGACTCTCAGGTCTGAGGAGTTCCTTGTCTTATCTTCCGTCGTTGTTTGGGTTTAGTCCTCCAGGTTCCTGTTGTTTGTGACATCATCTTCATTTGTATTTGGTATGTTAGTATTGTGCCATTGATAGAATAAGACCCCAAAGTCAAAGAGAGCCTTACCTTTGGCAATAGTATTCCCAGAAGCGCCGCTAGGTGTTTCGACCATGATTGCTAGCTAGTTTATGCACCAATGGTGTTTGGTGGAACTGATGAATATAAGCTCGTGGAGTTGCTTAAGGCTGTCTGCTGTTTGAGAAGATTTTTGTGGCGTGTCGTGTACCTAAAGATGAGTCATTTCAGAGGCAATCTTATGAGGCTCATTGACCACTATTGGTCTGTGCAAACTTTAGCCCTACAATAAAATATAATAAAAGTGAAGCTGGAACTGCTTGGCCGCTAGTTAATCAACTCTAATTTCACTGGAATAGCTGAAGATTTTCTAGTCTTTTAATGAATATAATTGCACTGGACTCATTTAACTATTAAAGTTGAATTCATTACGTAGAATAATTCCTCATTATTTGTGACACGACGTATAAGTGCTACCTATTTATAGAAGTTCCCCGGCCACATTGTTTGTAGTAAAAACAATACACAGTTGGCTTCCCTATGACCACTACATGCCTTCCAAAAGTTTCTGAATCTCCACATTCTTATTGTGGAAAAGATCCAACAAGCCTCCCCAAACCTGTTCCCATCTTCCCAATACACGCCACTTCCCAGATAAAAAGATAAAGTCACCTCCTCCTTGACTGTCATTGACCTCATCCATGGTTTTTCGTAATTCAACTCTCTCAGCCCAACTCAACGGAAGGTCCTCATTCTTACTCGATATGCCACGTTCACCTATCTGACACATGAGAACAAAGTGTGTGCCCTGCCATCCAGTAATTGAAACAGTAGTTGCAATAGCCAATTCTCTCCAACCATAAGTTCCATAAATCAACGGTCCTCGTCTTGGTCCACCAAGCCAGCCAATGTCCTGGCTGTAAATGTTCTCATGAAACTCGTTCATGATATCAGGGAGGGGAATCATTAAGGTATCTTTGAGACTGACGTATGCGAAATAACGACCTTGGTGATTTTCAAAGCATTTCTTGTATTGTCGAAGTCCGACTTTGCGTGCCTCTTTGTTTGCATGTAGGATGGGAGGAGTTGGATTGTGAGCTTTGAAGTGTGTGTTGCTCTCACTGACTGTTCCGTGATCCTGCCCAGTTTGCCAGGTTAATATCGGATCTGTTCCTTCAACCAAGGTAAAGAGGACGGCACGACCTTGATTTGCGACATGGTTCCAGATCTTTTTGCGTAGCTGTTCCAAAGACTGCGGTGTTAGTCGACTTGTTTGAGAAGTACTTGGGAAATATTCCATAATCATCAGGCTATGTGAAGGATGCTTCTGGCGAGTTGAAACAATAATAAATGGAAAGAATGCTTTAGTAATCTTTGAGATGCACTTACCTTAAGCTCTAGACGAGTAAATGGCTCAAAGGTAGTTGCCATTTTGTTAGATTTATCAGTAGTGGTGATTCTACTGCAGATGCAGACTGGGAAGGTTATATGTTGATGAATAAAATTTGAGGTCCAACGCGAGTCCACGGGTTAAAGTGTGACCAATTAAAACCTAATAATAAGCCTACGAGCCGAAGGTCTCATCCTCAAGTGAATCTGAATAATTATGAGACATGTCAATGAGCCATAAGTCAAGTTAAGCTTCCCTTATCACACCACACGAGGGTTCTGAATTCAAAACCTCACTGGCTGCCAAAGTGAAAGATTTGTTTATTTAGAACCCGTGATTTGCGTCATTATTGTTGAAAGACGGGATAACTGTTTTGTGAAAATTTATTTCTTGTGGTCTGTTTGTATTGTCTCAAGGCTGCCTATATCTGGTTGCAAACCCCTAGGTAAAAGGGAGCGATTTGCCACTCCATATTTTTCAAATGAAAAAACCAATATTTAAACAATTGCATTCATGGTAACATTAGCTCTGTTCTAGCGTTCTGTACCTTAGAATGAATAACTCGTTGCTTGAAAGCCTGCAACAAAGATAGACCAGAAGAGGTGGATGTTCAAAAGCCAAACTGAAACAATATTGAGAAACATAAACAGTTCCCAGAACCTTCGCTTAAATACACCAACTCCCCCAACTATTCTTTCATCTCACAATTTCAGTACACAAAGAATGTTTCCCTCGCAATAACACCACCGCACAACAGACAACATGACCTCGATATTCAAATTCTTCAGGCGACTTCCTCCAGAAATAAGATTTCAAATTTGGATTCTCGACGCAAACCTCGGTCGCGATATTTCCATCCATATTGCACTTGTCCACAGTCCTCACTTGCATCCTCACTACGGTCTCTATCGCTTCGAATTCACAGCGCGGGCTCCTAGTCTTTTACGTGTATATTCAGAAGTACGTATGATAGGTCTACAGTATTGCTAAGCGAATTTCAAACCGAGGAACGAAGGAGAGAGATACATCTATGTAAATCCTAAGGTTGATTTACTTTTCATCGGGGAACCCGAGTATGTGCGTGGATTGAGGGAGTTGATAAGTCGAACTTTTTTGGGTGAGAACGAGAGTGCTGTTAAGGAGGGGGGAAGTGCATTCGAGGCATGGTTTTCATCTCCCTTTCCAATGGGGCCGATGAGGGCGATAGAGAGACCGGGTGCCAGGATCGTTGTCAAGATTGGAGCGCAAGATGAGGGGTGGGTCATGCAAAATCCGCAGGGTATCGACAAAACGAGACAGACTTTTGGCATGGCTCCTATAGGCCTGGGAAGGCCATTTTTTTACCCTTCGATGGGGCACGTTACTCAGATTAGTAACTGGGATCGAGCGTAGAGAAGGTTTTTAGGAGAGATTGAAAGAAGGAGGGCCAAGAGGCAGCCGTGGGAAAGGTGATTTGAGGTTGGATGTATTTGGTAAGTTTCTTGTTGAAGAGTTGGGTGGGTGGTTAGTCTATCGTGTTTTACTCCTTTCAATATCAAAAGTAGCTAAAGAAAGCCTCGGAAAAAGCTGATACATATGTTCATTATATCAAAAAGCTTCTGCTCAAGATTTAAATATGCCGCACCCTAAGCATGTGTCTTCCAAACTACAACTTTTATTTTGAATTGAGACTCACAAGAAAGGTTTCTCGCTTGTGTATCCTCGAGAAAATAACGCGAAAAAGGTCTGACAACACATGGAAGAGTTTAATGATCTTCACTTGGAGAAAAGAGTAGTGCTAATTTTGAAAAGGGTTCTTGCACTAAGAATACAAAAGCTCAAGAGAATTGGGTAGTTGATTCATAGTTAGCTATCCATAGTCTCCCTCCATATTCAATGTGTCCACCTAGCCCAGCTAGATCATGACTCAAATACGAGTTTCCACCTACCCCTAGCAAAAGTGGCAATGATTGATCAACAACCAGACCCAGATTCGCCTTGCCCGACCTTCCCCAACAACCTCACTTCCAAGTCCGATGTCTTTCAACATTTTCAAGCTTCATTTGAACAAGGCCAAACAAGACAAAAGGTTTAGAATCATCCGCCCATCCAATTCTCTTCAAAATGGGGCTCACAAATTCCACTCGTTCCTCATTCTTCGGAACCGTACCCGGTATCAAAAGCATGAAAACTATATATTATTCACCTGCACCCCCATTAACTCTCCTAACATTGCCCACCGCAGCCATAAAATCCATTCCACGGTGTTTACCTAGATCTGTTTCGTGTTCCTCAATGAGGTGGTCGTAAGCATGCTGATACGTGATATAATCATCAAACTAGAGGCACAGGATGTCGACAGCGGGATTGAGGTAGATGCAACTCAGAGAGCTCCTCGTAAACATCTTAATGTAGACACCGAGGGTGACCTGGCGTGACTCCCAACTTGCGTGAAGAAGAGCGGGAACTTTGTCAGTGGCAGGTTTTGAAAAGGTGCTATTTTTGTGCGGAAGGAGAGTGATGGTGACTTTTGCATAGCGGCTTTGATGTGCGACCAGATCCCAGATCTGGAGGCGGACTTCGGAGGGGAGTAAAAGGAATTGGTGAAACGTTTGTGCTATCCTTCCGTTGTGAAGGAGGGTACGTGGGATAAGGTAGGCCGAAGCTTAAACTGTGCTGAACGAGCTATCTTCGTAAGGTTAAGATGTTTCTAGAACGACTGCCTCGGTAGTTTGAGAAAGCACGAAAGTGGATGTGAGACTGCTTGTTCTGTCCAAATGTGTCTGCTGGGAGTCGTAGCTTAAATGTAATTAAATTTATCCGTGAGTGATTCGCATATCCCACGACTACACCGACGAAAGAAGTGTACATACAAGCCTCGAGAGAACTTCCAAATCACCCTGGAGATTGCAAAACATTGCTGGTTTGATCAACACAATGCTGCTACTCGAAGTAATACGGCATCCGTATGTACCAAAAGTCGAAATCGACTAAATCGCAAATCGCAAAGTTTCACCTTTTATAGGTAAAAAAGTAGAGTAATTTCAAAGTTAAATTATGTCTCTCTCTCTCTATCTCTTACTAGCCTACACCTGCAAAGCTATATACGTTAAGACACCCTTTCCATACTCTCACTAACTACGATATCACGTGTATCGCTAAGTTTGGATATTCCATATCGTATCCTCACTGCTGCATCCTTCTGTCGCATTCTTGTTGTCGCATTGCGTTGCTTCCTTGCTAGTTGGGAGAGAGGGAGAGATAGAGAGGGGGAGGGGGGAGGGGAATGTTTGCTTCCTAACCTGGAAACTCCCCTTGCCCACGCTAGGAAAAGATTTCCCCCGAAATGTTTGCTTCCTCACCCCCTCACCTCCTCACTCCATCTCACTCTCTCACATGCACGTAATACCTAGAATATAGGAAAGGTTGTTCTCCTCACTAAGAGAGAACAAAGGAGTAATAGAATAAGAGAATAAGTGGACAGCAAGGGATCATTTGCGATCTGCAGTGCATCTTAGGTAATAATTGTTGAGTTCTACTTTGCCTATAAATACTTGGCTTTTACGATTTTGGATTTGCGCTTTGCGATTTAGTCGTTTCCGACTTTTGGCACATACGGGATGGCGTAAGTAAGAATGTCTGACGAAGAATGAAAAAAAGCAGAAGAAAAGCAATTGGCGCATAGATAACTATTGAGAGTATCTACATTGATTCATCGCAATCTCAAACCCTGTGTCGCCCCAAAACCCAACTCATACCCATAGCAACAAAGCACATCATAGCCAGAAATACGGAAACCATCCGAACTTCCCCCAACCTCTCGCTCTCAAAACCACTGTGTAACACGTGCCCCCCATTCGTACTGACTAAAGCCAGATGTACAATATTCCTCAGAATCCACTAATATTCTACAGAAGGCCCCCCAACCGCCTCAATTCCCTCTTTTGCCTCATACCCCGTAGTAAAATTTCTAGTCCAGCGACTAAAAGTGCCAACGACGGGACGAAAAATTGCGGAGTCATTAATCCACCCCTCAGAAGTGCGAACAGTAGGACCAAATATAGTCGAATCATAAATCCAGCCCGAAGATCCGACTCAAATTCAGTATAATCCTCAATCCACGCCCCTTCAAAGTCTTCCGCCACCCCTCCCCCTTCCACTCTGCGAATATCTCATCGACCACAGCCTTTCCAGAAATATAACTTGGCCTCATCAGCTAGTAACAGATTTCCAACCTTGCAATCCCCCCACACGCCATAGTATCTACTACCACTTTACCATACCTCGTCGTAACCCCCTTTTTGGCGCGTGCCAAGAGAGTTTCTTCGTATGAATACGAACAGGATCTAAAACACAAAATATCGGCCTTCGGGTTAACGTAGATGTGAAGACGGAAGTCTTGTTGGTGGAAAAGGTCGACATAAACCCTAAGACCTACCTAACGTGCCTCATGATTGGTGTGGAGGATACTAGGGATGGCATTAGGGGTTTCGATGTAAGAAAACAAGAGGTTATTTGGATTCGATGGAAGGAGGTCTGCATCCTTGGCCACGGTCATCTTTACGTGGCGGGTTTGAGATGCTGCTTGATTCCAAATGAGAAGTCGTAATTCGGCAGGAAGTTGATTAAATTTTTCCATGTTGGTTTTGTAGATTCTCGAGCGAGGTAAAGGGAGTGGTGTTGCAGAGATGCGTGCGGAGTAGCACCAAGATCGATGGTTATTAAAGTGGTTAATCACTTTCACTACAAATTCAAGCTATACTAGTTTTTATGGAGACGGAATAGCCTCTGACTCACCCGTGCAGTCGTAGATTCACTTCAACATGGGTAGTCTCAAGAGAAATTCGAAATTTATTATACACGATAATTACGAGAACGTGCTTTCAGCACGAAGCTGAAAAGTTGCAGTCTACGCATCTAAGACTATTATAATTCAAATATCGAGACTGAGATTATAAGATCCTGATAAAGGATGTATTTTCTAATAGTAGAAGAGAGAAACCCTGATCACAGCCTGCATGCCTACTTGCTCACTCTTTCTCACATCAAACATAAACACAATAAAAAATATCTTTCCGGTTGTAAGTGCAATGGACTCCCCATTCCGTTCCCCCCCCCCCCCCCCCCCCCCCCAAACCCCCCATTCCGTCCCCCCCCCCCCTGCCCTCCCAAAAATCTCAACCGCTACTCCTACCTAACAAGCCACCACCCCTCCAATGAACAAATCACTCCTTTCTAGCCTTTTCATGAATCAACCAACTGTACTTCGGTGAATCAGTGAAATCACTCAATCCATAAGTCCTCTTCAAAATCTCCGTTCCTGCCACAAACTTATTATCACCAGAATCAATATATTTTGCAAAAGGACCTGGCTTTATGATGAAGTAGCTAGGTATGCTGCCCGACAAATCATATGATTCAAGTAGGACGCAGATGATGTCGTTACCACGAAGTGTCTTCGCAAAGTGGCATCTCATTTGTCCAAAGAAACGGTCGTTGCATTTCGTAAAGGCCGCAAAGCAGAGAATGTCCACCGTGGGATTGACGAAGGAGTGGAGAGGAAACTCTACTTGGTCGAAGAAGTCGATGTAGAACTGCAAACCGACTTGGCGTGACTCCTGGCTTGCATGAAGGATACCAGGGATAGCAGTAGTTGGTTCGGTGTATGATATCTTGAAGTTATCTTCAAGCTCCGTAAATGCCGGAATGCTGTCTGAAATATAGGCCACAGCCATTTTTACATGGCGGGATTGATATACCGCTAGGCCCTAGATATGCAGCCGAAGCTCAATCGGTAGTTGACGGAATAGTTCAAAGGTTTGCGCCATGCTTGCTTTTGCGAATGCTTGATATGGCGATCGCGAACTTGAAATGAAAAATGTTAGATGGATATTGTAAAGGAAGCACGTTGTAGATGTAGGAGCGCTTAAATTCTCACACTGTAAGTTCGAGCTAGGCTAGCTTTTATAGATACGGAATAGCGTGTGACTCAACGTGTAGAGTTTACAATTAAATTCACTTGAACTCCAATCTAGAGACAGACTCTGATGACGCTGTTATATTCACCGCCGTACCTCTATACATCTCAGTAACCACCATATATGAGACATACCACTACCGCGCCAGAAGAGAAAGCTCTAGCCCAGCTTCTTGCAAGCTTCTGGTTCCGCTGCAATATTACGAGCATCTGTCACTTTTACGCGAAACTTCAAGAATAATAAAAACAAATCTTCCATTCTGTGAAAAAGAGAATCCCAATAGCCAGTCTCCCGCATAAACCACCATCTTTATCGCGTCAAAAACTTGTATTCCTCCTAAGTACCATAGGGGTGATCTTTTTGCCCCCATTGGGATCCCCTAATCCAGCGCTCTCTATAATCTCCGCCATCACGTCCTCTTTCTTAACCCTAACATTTCTAAGAAAGGCACCTCCACATGGCATCAAGATCAAGTAATCCGACACTGTGTTCATTGACGGCTTAAATACCTTGTCCCAAGCACACAGCGCACCATCTCCCCGATAATAACCTCTCTTCATCACATTATCTCTCGCGTCTGTAATCGCGTCACCGCCAGGTCTTGTGGGGCAGGATGAAAAGCAAAGAATGTCGACTGTTGAATTGATATAGATGTGAAGACTAAATTCCCATTTGTCGAAGAAGTCGGTATAGCTTCGTAAACCGATCTGGCGCGCCTCTCGATTGGTATGAAGGATGCTTGGGACGTTAGGAGATATTTGGTGTAAGTGAGCTTATATTGCATTGGAAGAGAAAGGCAACGTTCTTCGTTGATAATAACCACGGCTATTTCGACAACGCGACTTTGATTTGCTGCTAAATCCCAGATCTCGAGTCAAAGCCGTGGAAGATCTTGGAATCAGCATTTGTCATTTCTAGAAGCATCTTTGAAAAAGAACGAGAAGAACATCATGTATTAGTCCTCCTAAAACAATCTGAAAGAAGGAACGGAAATTTAGAGAATACTCACCTCGGGGGGGCAGCTGAGGAAATAGATGAAATGTTTCCGCTATGATGGTTTTGGGATTCCCGGAGCAGGGTGTTGGATAAATAGTTTGGAAGAAGTTCACAAAAGGGTTGTGGTAAGAGAGCTTAAGTATCCAAATGGTAGGCTGTAAGATCTTGCTTAAGTGGGCTGAGGTCACTTATTCCCATGTCTCGTTTTTGTTTTCACCTGGGCTGTGCAGCAAACTAAACAGCCAAAAGTTCACTTTATTCTAAGCGGGGTTGCCATTAATTTAACAAGTCAGCGTGGTCCTTAGATAAGCGATACAACAGTGGCAAAGAGAAGTGGCACTTAAACAAACCACACAAGGAACAAATGGAGAACAACTAAGCCGAAATGAACATAACCCATTTCACAGCCCACGGAAGGGGAGCACTACAAAATGCATAAAAGAAACTCACATTATCTATAAAACACCGCCACCATTCCCTGGGTTAAAACAACACATCTTGTATGTTAATACACACGGTCCCCAGTTCGGCACTGCTCCCTCTTGAGCCTCCTCAGCGTCTTCTTAGGCAATAAAAAGCCTCTTGTAGAGTACTCAACATCCCCTCCCCCACCTGCCTCAGCACCTCCCTCGGCACCCTCACCCCCTCCCAGCCCAGCCCTCTTTAAAATCTCCTTAACCTCCTCCACTCCATGACCCGTTCCAAAACTAGGCTCATATCTCGAAACGGGAAGAGGCTTCAAAATACTATAACAAACCCCCTCCACGCCCTGCACGGTAGCCTCAGCAAACAACATATCTCGTTTCCCATATTTCTTTAACATACCCCTGCACGCTTTCATCAACAGGCTCAGATCATGACTTGAACAGGCCGTCAGGCACAAGATGTCTACTGCAGGGTTGACGTAGATATGAGAAGGAAAGCAGTGTTTGTCGAACACGTCGTCAATATAGACCCCAATACCGATTTGACCTGACTCCTGGGTGGCATGCAAGAGACCAGGGACCGCACCAGACTCAGATATCTTCATGACTCTTCCCCCCAAGACGCAGCCGCGGTCGTTGCTAGTTGTAGTCATCTTAACATCGCGACTTTGGTATGCCACCAGATCCCAGATCAGCAGCTGAAGTTCAGTGGGAAGTTGATAGAATAGCTAGAAGGTTTGCATCATTTTTCGCACGCGGTTCGATGCGTGGAGTGAGGAGGTCAAGTTGGTTTGTTTTGGGAAGTAATGAGTGGGTATTTAAGTGCCTGGAAGTTCGCTTCGACGATGTCATAATTATATTCACATGAACCATGTTGAAGTTTCGAGTCTGAAAAATGAACAATGAAGTAGAATAATTGAAACTGCATCCATCCGAATATTCAAGTGTTTTACCTTTCCCAGCCGTATTGCCACTACTAAACCTCCTAATGAATCCTTCCCGTGCCTTGCCTTACTTTTGACCCTATCCTGCCTTCTCCTATCCCTACTGTTCGGTGATCCTAGCCAATTATATCTCGTTCCAGCGTTCGGCACCCCTATCCTTTCCAGTCCTGTGTAGCCTATCCAGCTTCTCCTATAGCTTCTTGGGGGAGTAGACAGAATGTTTCATAATTCCTGAGTCCTTGGAGTTAATTAAATCGCATATAAAACACCTTGTAAAATACCTTGCAACGTACTAGTAGATACCCTTACGTCCTGCCTATTACTACTAGCAGCTGTAGCCCCTCCTTGTCTAGTAGGCAGAGTAAGCGAGTATAGGTATACAGGATAAGCGAGGATAGATAAACCAGGTCAGGAAGGTAATTTCAGGTACGGGGGATTACCTCAACCACGGTTAATATAGGCCTTTCCGCTCCTAGCCCTCTTTTTTTACTCTCCCTGCCTCTGCTAGCCTCTATTCTAAGATTTCCTAGCTACCCTAATCCTTCTTTTATACTTATCCTTCCTAATTATAACTTAGCCTAGAAAGAAGAGTATCCTATCTTTTTATATCCTGAAGGAGGGGGGTATCCCTTTTTATCTAGATGCCTAGGATAAGCAAGGCGGGGAAAGGCAAAACGCTGTCGCTGTGATTCTAAGAGAAGCGACGCCCTAGTAATAAAGAGACGTAACAACCAGATAAACGTAAACAGAAAAGAAACTAAGATCAGCTAATGAAATTTACAGACGCACCAGGGGGTGTAGGAATTCGTGGCTGACCAAGAGTAGAATCCCTCTGCTCTACGTCTTAGAACAATTGACTTGAACTCAAAAAATCAAGTCAATTGTTCTAAACAACTAGAACAATTATATTTGCATTAACTTCATTGTCCTAGAAGTTTTAGGATATTGGAGAAGAGAAAGCGCGAAAGGGCTACAGTCACGAATTCTTGCACCCTGGTGGACGCAGAAGCCTGTCAAAAAAAAAAAACACAAGAAAAGTACAATTCCTATTTTGCAGGAAATACCTACAGCCACCCCTCCAAAACCACTCTTTCTATATCATACGTTAAATGATAAATACTGTGTAGTATATCCAAATCCCCGCTCCTCCATCCCCATTGGCTCTGGCTAAAGCAACGCAAAATCATACACCTCACAATCAATACTACCCCAACTCAATTTAGCCCTCTACAAGATCTCCATAACCCCCTCCCTCCCCCAGCCGTCTTCTAGAAAAGTACCAGGCTTCATGACCACATGCATACTATACCCCTCTCCCCCCGTGCACCCTAGCCATAGCATACAACATATCCCTCACACATTTCCTCATAACAGCAACTTTAACTGCAACCAACGGGCCGGTGTCAAATCTATTAAGGCTGTGAAGCACAAGATTTCCACCGCCGGATTGGCGTAGACGTGGCGAGGGAAGTATATTATGTCGAAGAGGTCGATGTAAAATCCAAGACCCACCCAGCGGGATTCCTAGTTGGTGTGGAGGATGCTGGGGCTGGTATCGTCGTGAAATACCTTGATTCTTGGTTTTGTAAAGAAGGAGTTGGTGTTGCTGCTGGCTACAAACATCTTAACAGCGCGACTCTGATGTGCGACGAGATTCCAAATCTGAAGCTGAACTTCGGCTGGGAACAGATGGAATAGCTGAAACTGAATCTTTCCTCCTCACATGGGTATGGTTGTCACGACGGGTGAATTTGAGTTGAGAATTGTTAGTTGAATAAGTTGAGAGAAGTATAAAATTGGATTCAAGACTAGGATATATATTCGACCCTCTGACCAGACCAAGCAATAACTATAGTCACTTGAACCTTGTCGAAGTCTCGAGTTCGTTCTTGAACAATGAAGCAAAACACTTTTGAACCTGCATTCCTCTCCATCATCGACAAGTATGAGACAACGCAAAACACAAAGACGCAGCCATCAACATTAAGAAAGGTGGGCGAAACTTTCTGACCTAGTACGACGCAACTTGGGAAAGGAGACTCGAACTTTCGATTTCAATCAGAACACTAGAACTTTTTACAGGAGAAAGAATCTCCATACAAACTCTACACGGACCTAAAATCAAGCGTCAACCAAAGAAACAGACCACTAAATAATTCCACAAAACCCACAAAAATCAAAATAGCAACGACTAAAGGAATTTCCGACTTTTTACTAAAAGCTACGAACATTGAAGCAAATTTAATAAACTAAATTGCAAGCTTGCATGAGCGTTCTGCGGAAGTTCGAAAGCAATACTCGAAAGACAGAATACCATAAAACCCAGATTGCAACAGAATACTCCAAGAACATTCCGAGCCTACCTCGAACAAGCTACACATATTAGTAGAAGTAAGATGGCAAGTATACGACTAAGATGGATGGACGAGGATGGTTACCGAACCCGCGACAACAACAAAAATGTAAACAATACCCCTAGGACTTATCACAAGAATATCTTCCCCATGAAACATCAACACAAACCTAAAAAAATCAAGCTTCAACAAAGCAACCACAGACCAACGCAATACGAACCAACTCCACAGAAACCCCATAAAATCAAAATAGCAACAACGTCTATACAAAAATAAC
>LKUV01000115.1:0-186058 GCA_001414455.1 Hymenoscyphus fructigenus | reverse complement strand
AAAAATACCCCTGTAATCATTAGTAATTTTTCCTTTTTTAAATAACACTTTAATATAAGATAAGTAATATTTAAAAACTAAGAATTAAGAATACTCTTATATTAATAAAACTAAAATTTCAATTTTAGATTTTTTTATTAATAAATACGGAAAGTGCACGGTTGTGCACAGACGTTTTTCGTATGAGATTTCAAGTGGCGAGGTACTGATATTGACGAGGTGCTGATAAACCACGTTATAGATGAAATTGTTAGAGGTATTGTGATATCAGCTCTTAACTTATAGAAGACTAGTTTAATTGGGGTTATCTCACTCTTGCGGTTTTATATCCCTCGACGCATACAGTAGATAATTTCCCTCCTTGTAGCACACTTAATGCTCCATTCTATACTATTGTTACTAATACCACTCATTACCTTGACCTTTGCGACAAGACGCCCAACAATTGCTCCTTTGCGGACGACACTCCCCTTTATTATTACTCGAGGAGATCTCGAATGAATTTCTCAGCAAGATTGTTTCAGGTTCCACGTGTCACCAGTATTCAGGGCTTTTTTAATTGTATTCACGAAGCAATGCTTATTTCTTTTCATATCGTTTCCAGTTTCTTTCTAGCAAAGAGACGTCAAAACCGGGCACCGAGATTATCCTAGAATTGCGAAAACTTAGGTAAGACAGGCTCTGGACATTATATCTGCCTGAATTAGTTGGCGGGAAGTATTACCGTGGTCCATCGGTATGCCTTAACTCTGGTGTATCTCATCTCGGATTCTCGGCAAAGGACCATAATTATGGAAGCCCCATGGAAGTATAACAACAAGATTGGGTTTGAAACCATTGGCACTATATAATAATAAGTCGGTGTAATATGTGATACCTTCATACCTGGATTGAGTAACTGAAAATGGAGCCGATTATATCTTAATGGAAGGTGCTCAGGAAATTCGTTGATTGCTCTCTTACTTTACGTCAGTTGTGCGAAAGTTATGAGAAGAACCGATTTTTAATGCTTCCACCCCATTGTTGGTGAGTAAATAAGACGTTTCAAACAACAATAGAAGAGTGCGGGAGAACAACGACCATGCCTCAAACCAACCCTTGGACCTTACTTATATTTCCATTTTATAGCAGAATCACTCTCATATGAATCATCCTTAGATATTTTACAAGTTATCAACTACAATTCTCCGCCTCCACTCAAATGGACGACTTCCGTCGGATTCGGCCCCCAACACTCGGACACAATTATACGTAAAATACCCCAGTCATCACCCTCCGTCTCAACAACCAACCAAGCTTTCACCAAGACTTTCATCCAAAATCCGCAACTGTTTCATCTGCACCCTTCAAAAAAATCATACGATTTACCCCAAGCTCCAAGACCCTCCAAAACACACAGACAAAACCGCATCTTTGCCCACCCACAATGTGCTGTGCCACCGGGTTGTCGTGTCCCCCCCCCACAACCGCACCGTTTCAACCAAGACAAAAAACAATCCCATATGGACCAATATCCGAAAACCAAGAGTAGTTCTATTGCTTTGGATTACCGAGTTTTGACAGCACCAAGAGCACTAAGAATGTCAAGCAATATTTTTCGCCCTGTCGAAGAGATTGAGCCCATTCTTTCCCCAGCACCAAGATAACTCCAAGAAAACATGTACTTGAGGTATACCCACATTCTCCAGAACCAAGAGAAGGCCAACAACATCCAAGACTGGAGATCTGGAGAAGTGAAGGGGATGGAAAGCTAGAGAAATCCACAACCAAGAGAATGAGGTGCAGAAAGCTTAGGGTTGACAACGACGATTGGTTTTTTGGGAATTGGATGCGCTTGCGATGGGCGGGAGGAGGTTGTTTTGGTTTCGGTATTTGGAGGTGTTATTTTAAATGAGCTGTAAAAAAGGGCATTCATATCGCATTGCGATGATTGCCAAGGGATTCTTGGAAGTTCGACCCTGTGTTTCTGCGGACGACGACGAATTTTATCCAGTGACTCAAATTAGACTCACCAGGAAGAAGTTTTGAATACTAGAGCTCTAGCGGATAAAATTGAGATAAGGGGGAGTTGATTACATTGTTTCTTGATGAGGCGATGAAACATTTGAAATTCTTCGAGTCACTTCCGAATGGCAGTCCAGGTATTTTGAAAGTCTTTCGTATTTTAATTATATATGGTTTCTTGTATGCTGTGTATATAATCTGTCGCGAGCATACAAGCAGACAAACCAATACTTCATATACAAAGATCAGCTCCGCAGCTATATCTCCCCCTCACTCTGCCCCGCAATGCAAATGCCAAAAAGTATAGTAACTATGCTCGCATGATTATTCTTCTCTTCATCCATCTCTTTAATAAACAGTAACAAGTGCAAATAAATAAATCTCAAAAGTAAAAAGTAAGGAAGAGGTATCCCCATACCAAGAAATAAACCACCAGTTTGAAACTCCTTTAAAATGCCTGCCCTCAAGAAGAAAACCACCGCCACCCGTACATCCTCGTCAAACAAAGGAAACATAAATTTACAAGCTCAAAATATTGCCTGTGCCGATGGTGTTCTGCACGAATCGACTGTTAAAGCCGATTATTGACTTCATGAGGTTGAATGTCTTGACATTAATAGGAAGTGTCTGCGTAGCAACGAAGAAGTTAATACCCTCGGTGCAAGGAGGAGTAGTAAGAGAACCACCATAAGTGCTGAAAGGTTGAACATCAAGGAGGGAGATGAGAGCAGCAAAGTCAAGAGGACCAGTCTCGGTGACAGCTCCAGGCTCCTTGATAGCGTCCATCTTTGGGAGAAGCTGGTTGAGGAGAGGAGTAGATCCAGCAGCCTCGCAGAGATGGAAAGGAACCGCGATGACTGCGAAGGCTCCATCCTCGGACTCGTGGACCATGTGCATCTCCAATGGCATGTATTCTCCGTCCAATGTGTGTTCTCCAGGTGTGTGGAAATGGAATTGTAGCATGTTGAAGACCTTTCCGTCGATTGTAGTGGTAGCGTTCTTTTCCTTCATGATGACTTCGATAGTTGTGCCCAAGTTTTCGAATTCGGTGTCTTCAACTGCTGGGAAGTTGAACTCGAGAGCCCCCGCGGCCACAGCTTTGGTGGTTCCGGTGGTGATATCGATGGGTGATTGAACTTTGCCGGCTGAGCAAGCGCTGTTCTCAGTAGCTAGGTTTTGCCAGAGAGCTCTGTAAAGTGTTAGTGACTTGCAATGTAAGAGGACAATGGTTGTGTAACTTACGGTCCTTTGGCACCGAGATATCCGAATGTAGCAACATCGACGCGCTTAACTAGTTCACCTCCGATAGAGCGCTTAGTATGAACCTTTCGCTTCAAGAGAGATGTTCCATGAGCACAAGATGCAGTAGTAGATTCGATGAAGACGTTGAGGAAGAGAGCGAGAGTGGTGATTGAGTACTTCATGATTGCTGTTTATTAAATCGATTTTCCAGAAATGATTTATATAGTTTTTTTTTGTTGATGTGGAAGATGGAGATCTATGTGAAAGAAGTAATGAAATATCTAAAAGAGAGAGAGAGAGAGAGAGATCTATTGGACTGGATGAATGAAGTAGGGGCTGATGATATCGAAAGAAAAGATAGTGAAAGGAAGAGGAAAGATATATATTCATCTTAGCCAAGATGTAATGACAGTATGAAACTGTGATAGATCCCAGAACATGATCAAGATACGGAGGGCTCGGCGAGGTAACGCACGCAAAACGCAAATCTCAGGCTAGAAGAAGGAACAATTTTGCTCTGTCTCATGAGAAGCCTCCTTTTCTCTTGGCTCAAGCTGTTGGATGGCGTGAAAGAGGAGGGATGAGAAATACCAAGAGGTTTGAAGGCCTTGGGAGGGCGCCTCTAAATGCCCGGGCAAGGCAAGAAAGCAGGGGCTATAAGTCCTAAGCTGCGGAGGTGACCTCACCAAGCTGTTTATCTTTGGCAGAATGGAGAAAGAACATTAAATTGTAATCTGATCGGGAAAGTTTAAGGATATTGGAAAGATTGGCGAGGTTGAATATTGAACTTTCAGAGATGATCTAAGGGCTTGTGAAAGTCAGCATTCACCGCCATCATGCTCGTGGCTGAACACTGCGGACGGCACTCACTCCCAAGGCCGGCGGCAATCTCAGTCAGGACTGAGAATGACAGGTGGGTGAAAGCCGAAAACGTGAAAACGTCCAGGGAGAGCCCGCCGCGCGCAGATACCAAATTTGGACATCTCAGACCTCCTTGATACGGGGATTAGCGCTGGCTGGTACAGAGTCCGGATGTAGAAATGGCACCTGCAGTGACCCCGGTTCACCGTTGGGAAAGTTGGGATGAATCAAGAGGGGGCGGCTTAAGGCTGTGGCAGTATTGGTGGCATACGGCACTCGTATGCCGCAATGTATGTGTTGGTTGCCACGGCCGCGTAAGACCTCTCGGTGGATTGGTCTGGTGTTGGTAAATTACAACTGGGAAGATGTCAAGAAACTGTTGACAAGGGAGCCCGACGTCAACTCGAAGAGCCACGGCGCTTGGCTGGGGAGAGCAGAATTTCGGCGGGGAAGCGAAAAGGGGGAAGGCCATGTTTCTGCATGCTGCAAGCCTGTCTGCTGACAGTAACCCCCTTCAGGAGCAAGAAGAGTGTTCAATGCTCAGCCACCCGCGCTTGGCCTAAAGGAGATGAAGACAGATTCTTCTTGAGGGTTGGGATCCCCTCTATTTCTTCTTCTCGGCTCTTTGATCTTTCTTAGTTCTCTCTTTCGCTTCGGCCCAGACTGTCCCGCCGGAATTTTCCGCCTACTTGACGCTCTCAATTTGCACTTGCACAACGTCGACGTCTACTGCCCAGAGATGCCCAGAATGCAAAGGAGACACGGCATGGTCGTCTCCTGCCCGCTGGGAGTTCAGCATCATGGCAGCTCCACCTCCAGATCAACCGAAGAATGGAAGAGAAATAGCAGTCGACTCGACAACAGTCCCTGGATTATGCGTAACAAAGAAACACCGAAGCTTCGTCCGAACATCGAACCATCCCGAGTCACGGTCCAACGACTCGTCTAGACTTCAAGTCTCAAACAATGCGCACACGGAGGGCCAAGCTGTCATTCTGCCCATCAACGCAAGCAAGCTTTTTTGAGGCCTTCCGGAGCTTCAAACTCCAAAATCTAGACCACAGGTGAACTCTTCCCCATGGGGGTTACACAATTCAAAACGCTTGGAAAGGCTTCAGATAGACGGCCTGGATTGAGGCCGGACGAGTTGCTGGAGGGCCCTGCAGCCCTGTAGTTGCTGTCCAAGACTCCAAGAAACGCTGGTTGAGAACGTGGGCAAATAGGGGACGCTGAATCGTTGCAGGGAAAACAAGCAACAGTCCCAACTCTTCGGCCTTTCACCGGCTACTAGCGGGGACTCCTGGGCTCCAAGACTCTTGGAATTCAGGGTCCTCCTGGCTGGCGGAGATGCGGACACCAGCACCAGCACCAGCATTCAGGGCTCTTGCTCAGGCGCATTATTACTCGTCACCGCGCTACCAGAACATGACGTGAGGAATTACCCAGAGTTGCGAGTGTCATGTCGGCGTTTTTGTGTCAACAATCCAACGTTGGTGGCGGTTGTTTTCTATTGCAAAATAAGCGCATTAGCCAAGTTGAAAGGGGCCAAGTGGCCTCCATCGTCGTCGAGCACGTGTAGCATTGGCGCCTGTGTTCTGCTGTTAACCACGCTAAAATGCTTATCTCCCCTTGTACTTCTTGTTTTTACCTTCGTCCCTAGTCTTGGTATCTTGGAAATAAAACCGTTTTTAGGCTAGGATGATCTGCCTAGGTGGACTATCTCCGTCTTAAACTGGCAATCGTGCTAGTCCCGACTCCAAATTTATCAAGTGGGTTTGACAAGAGCTAGCTGCATGCCAATGCGCTGAGCAAACTCTAAATACTCAACCTCATCTATCGGACTCCTCAGGTTTAATCGTCCGAGGCATACTTCTCAATGTAGGAGAATGGCATCAGAAACTCAGCAAACGTCTTCGTTGTCGTTTATATATCAAACCTCTACCTTGTTTTTGCTTTCTATTTCTCGCAGTATTTTACCAAGGAGATATGTCTCGGACGGGTAGCCAGGTGTAACCATATCTTTATCACAAAAAGAAAATAGTTTCTTGGGAGATAAGCATTCTGGTTTCTCCTATATTTATGTGGATATTCTTCCACTAAAGATTTATTTCTAAATCCCTGCAAATCTTTGGACGAACCTGTGGTTCGGCCCGTATCGTAAATGCTTCGGACCGATGGCCAATCAGTGACAATATTTCAGAATCCATTTTTTCTTCTTTTTCTATTTACATTAGTGTATATCTAGGGACACTCTGTCTAGGCACGCACCTCTACCGACACCGGTGTACCAACTTCCAAGCAAAGTCATCTTCTGGGTTCTTAACGTCAGGAGAAACAGATGGAACCCCCAACTATGCACTATGTCACTTGAATACCAAAAGCTTCTTCTGCCTCATGTGGCAGATCAACATTGCCCTTTACTTTATTTTGAACGGTGCTATATTCTGTAAACTTATTTCGAGTGCTATATTGGAGGAGTATTACTGTATGTTAATTAACCCCTATTTCTTTTGGTTCCTTTTTTTTTACTTCCCCGAGTGATACGGGAATTTGTTATTTGCGAATTGAAGACCTCTTTCCACCCTTTCCTGTTTCAAATCGGAGTTCTAAGATATTCAGGTTTTTGACGGACAGGATGACACAAGCGAAGATAAATCCCGTATGTATGCTACGATTTCTCTGAGAAAGAGATTATTATGAATCGCTGGTTTTAGAAAAGTTGTTGCGATTAACAAGAAATATTGTTTCATCGCAAATCCTTTTGTTCTATTCAAGTATTCTAGAAATCATCGGACAATGACTTTAGGTGAATGAAGTTACGAGACCCCGTTGATATATGGGATGTCTTGAGGACCGGGATGATGCAAGACAAATGAGCATTACTTCGTAAACGTTTTCTTTGCTTTATATTCTACAAATCGCTCTACAAGAATTAGTACTATTGTTTGAGAAGCTTTGGAAGAATTAGAAAGTTCGCTTCTTCATTATCCTAAAAACTCCCGGATAATATTTGCTGTAGGTTTATGGCTTTAGTTCATGCAGCATTCCTTGAGAAGATTTTGGTCTAGAAGTTCACAATATGATACGGGAGAGGCAAGTCATTGGTTGTTTTTATTGCTTGAGTTTAAACACATGATTACGTTTGCTATTTCCCCAGTGCAGCTGTTTTGATATTTCCAAATTTAGGTTCAGAATAAACTCCATTCCTTGCTGAACCTCACATGTAAAATCCCCACGGTTGATGCTTTCTCAAAATAACACTTGTCTCTGGTTATTCGTAGTTGACGTCAATGCTTCCCATTTCCTTACCATCAATCTCAAGTGAGAACTTCATAAGTGCAGATTGTATACTTATGACTACATCATAATGAATCTTGACGTATTTGTTCCCATCGTGACCCTTGTACTTGATAAATTGTTTCTTCGGGACCTTCCTGAGGTCCGCGGTGAACTTACAAATCAACTTCATCTTAGGAGAAGGATGCCGTGGTGCGTCTTCGGCTTCGCATTGGTAGAGTCTTTCCACGAATAGACGCTTAAAAGGATGATGCTTTTCGGGAAGATATCGATTAAAACCGAATTTGATCCGCTGATCTCTCTCAAGCTCTTCTCCCGACTTAATATACCATGTCATCTGAATTTTAATCAGCTTAACTCAAGCACAAGCAACTCTCTTAGTCTTACCTTCGTGAATTTCTCTTTGCCTGTATGCGGACATGTCCATGTATTTCTACCCCTGTCGAGTTCTTTCTCGAAATTACCAGAGGCTTTGACCCCATAATGTCTTGGGGCAAACCAATTAACAATTCTTGCTTCTCTTGCAAGATTGCTGAGGACAGCGCCCCTAATTGACGTTAAAATTCGACAATAGAAGTAAAGTAGGTGGACTCTTACTTGACAATAGAAGCCCACGCATCTGCCGGCTGGATAATCTGTATGCCCTTATGGGCTTTCTCTAAGACGGATTTTAGGTAGGCACTGGAACCAAACCCACCAACTTACACGATAGCCTGAGAAATTAAATATCAATAAGAAGTCTTTTAAGGGGATCCTAATAACATGAAAGTCAGAATACCTTTATGAAATTGTGGTTTTGGTTCTTCGTTTCAGGGATCTTTTTGCCTTTTGCTCGGAGTCTTTTAAGGACAATTGCTGCGACCTGAGCATCCACCAGTCTAACGATATCGATAATCAACGGATAAAAATTGCCTTCATATCATCCCTGGGGGCGTCAGCGTACTGCATCAGGATGAAAGAGAAGAAACCAACCCCGTCATTTCCCAGCAGTTCGCGACTAGACCACGCTCTGGGATGTCGGGAAGACCTGCCCTCGGGAAATTTACATAAGCTAACGGCCCTGAGGGTCCATAAAACCTTGGCTTTTGTTGTTTGTCGAATTCATTCATGGCCATTCTGAATGCATCGGTCTTTCTTAAGCGATGGAACTCATCATCACCTATGAGATCATTGATGGCTTGTTGAAAACGTCGGTTAAATCCCAAAGATCCGGCCATCGACCCTAGATTTATAAGTTGGGGATTCCAAGGGAATGGGCCTGGACATACCTGCACTCGGTATAACTTCTTTCAGTTCCAAACGAGATAGCCTGGTGATTTCATACGAGATTACTATGGATGAACTCGGAGTCAGTATTGCCACTTCTAGAAGTTTTCTAAGAAGGAACAAGGTTGTCTCCCCCATAAAGCAACCCAAAAGGGAAAGACGAACTCGGAGACTACCTACGATCAACTGTTCCACCACCAGCATCGCAGACTACGAAAGTTTCACCAACTTTCAACCCTTGGCCGCTCAACGCATTGAGAGAGTATAGTGCAGCCGCCTCTGGCTATTTAACCAAAACAACAGGATAAATATCAGCTTGCTCCACCGCCTAAAGATAATTTAGCTTACATCGACACAGCTTATATTTATGGTGTGCCATACCTTAAGCGTTAAATTCATTGCTTTGTCAGACCAGACAACGGGAACCGTAAGAAGGAACACCTGTTCGCAAATCTTAAAGTAGTTTGCTGGGACTTTAGATTTGATAATTTTCAAAGCGTATTTGTAAATTTCTGAAATGTAATCTGCAGCAACGTCGACGGGCCATTTTACGATGCGTTGAGATCTTCACCTGCGAGCGACTTTGGGAGATACTCGGGCGTTTCCTGGTCAGGGTCCAGTAAAAGTTTGATACCATGAATTACATCACCTTTATGCTCTTCTCCACCCCAGGTGAACTTCTCTGGGTCTTCCACATCGTAGCAAATGGTTGTTGGAACTTTGGGTTGGGAGTGTTCCTCAAGTCCTATGGATGTTAGATTATGAAGTTGATTCTTGAAAAGACTCATTTCCTTACCAGGCCAATCAGTGATGGCATACACATCAGGATTTTCAGCAAACGCAAAAGCTATGCCACTAAAAGTTGTCCCAAAATCAAGAGCAATGACCAATTGATCATCAGAATCATCAACATTGGGTGGCATGATGAGATTTAGGTTTGGTTTTGTGGAGAAGGAGAAGCCAGAAATAGTTGCTTAGGGATAAGAGGGATAAGGTGGATCTGTGATCTGAAAGAGATGTAAATAATGCTTGTTTGTGTCAAAAGAGAGTTTGTTGTTTGGAAAAGCTGAAGCTCTCAGTTGGACCCTAGACATGAAGCCACTGTTATTGTTTTGTATGCCTGAGGAAGAACTCTCACTTGGAGGCCAAACGCTGGAGTGAATCAATGTCTACCTCAGCCTTTCCGACTATTTCCGGCTATTGCCGCCGACTACTGACCAGTTTAGCAAAGGTTTATAAAAAATCTTTCTCAGAGCTCTCCGCTTTTCTTCCACGACCCAACTTGCAATACAACACGACTTTGTTCAATTCTCTTCTTCGCAGCACTCAACCTACAACACAACACACCTTTATTCGCTGCTCTTCTTAGCAGCATCATCGCAAACTATCTAGGTATCCAGAACACGAACAACTTGGGGTTTCGAGTACTCGGAGTCAAAATATTTCACCTTCAACAAGCATGCCGCCAACTATCAGACTCAACCATACCGCAAAACAGCACAACGAATCCGTCAGAGATACCGAGTTCGACATGCAAGAGACTCTAAAGGATATTGAGCAAAATCTCATCGCCCACATCAGCTTGGAGAGTGGAAGGGTGACGGATACAGTGAAAGACCTCTTCAAAGCAGGTGGAACAAGTTTGAATCCCAAGGACACTTCACCAGCAGTAAGATAGTACCAGATTTCAACTAGTGAATTGATTCTGACCTTTCGCAGTTCTCAAATTCAATCCCCGGAGACCACAATACTAGCAAAACACAAGCAACGACCGAAAGTCAACACAACGCCCACAATGGCCACAACGGCCGCTCGGACCCAATGAGCTTAGATCATGTAGTTCACGGTCATTCCAATTTGGAAAATCAGGATTCCGAAGCTAGGCATTCACCTCCTAATTTGCGCAAGCGAAAGTTTGAGGAGCTAAGTGAGGAGGAAAGTCGAAATTTGAAAGTACTGCTAGCCGCGACGGAAGAAAAGCTGAACGAATCCGAGAAAAGATCCCAAGTTTCGGCAGCTCAGGTTGAAGAGTTGAAGCAAAAGAACACAAAGTTGTACGATCAAGTCAAGCAGTACAAGTCGATCCTTCTCGAATCTGGCGGAAAGCTTACGGAAGATGTACCCGACGAAAAGATCAAGCAAGATTATGCCAGCTTGCGAGATCAGATTTATCACATGGTGGCTCAATACTACCGCTTGGACACCAAGGTTCGTCCACGAGGCTTGACTGATGAGTCTTTTGAGTGGTTGAGGGAGTTTGCCGACTTATACAACTATAATACGAATTCCGAAAACCTGAGAAAACGCTTTCGAGGATTGATTTTCGGCTATGTCAACACAGACATTTTCGGCCGACCACTTTTTGGAATTCAATCAGGAGAAATTCAAGAGGCTTTGGCCTACTTGGAAGAGAAGATGCTGAGCCAAAACCCTGGTAAGTGCAACCAACCCGGAGACTCAAACAATTACTGACAATTTGACCATAGATAACTACCCGGATATTGTCGAATGGAGAATCCAAACCATGAAGTGCATCTCTACGTTTGACGATGGACAAACAGAAGCAACGAATCTTGCTAAAACCACCTACAATGACTTGAAGCCATTTATGAGAGGACCTAACAAGAATGGTAAAGAGCTATTTGAGCAATATATTAAGCTCTACACCGATGCCCAGAATCTCGCTCTCCTCATGCGTAGCAGCAAACATATTTACAAGGTCGAAATGCCACTTGGAAACTCTGATTACAATGAGGAGGAGTCTGTTGCTCTTGGGCGCGAGATCTTCGATAACAGTAGCGGAAAACCGGAGCGCGAAGTTATCAACTATTTGGTTTTTGGCGCATTGGTCAAATTCCCAGAGGGTAACCTTGAGCGTCGAATCCTTCTTGAAAGAGCACACGTGGTCACCGCCATGGAGAGTGCTTGAGTTTCTGGTTGGCATCGGGTTGGTTCGCCTGTCTTAATTCTCCGTCCCCCGGAGGCCCTGAGCCAACTTTAACCAAGTGCTAACCAAGTGCAACTTTTATATTTCAGTACCAAAGCGGTCGCCCAACCCCCAAAAATACGCTGACCGGACTTCTCACAGAAAACACGATGGCTGGATGAAATAGCGAGGTATACAACTCTCGGCCATGTCTTCACTTGCGAGCACAACACCCTGCGGACATTGTCGTTGCTACTTAGACTGAAGTTGCCAAAAGCTTTGCATTCACCACCCATCACATCATTATCGCAAGGAGCAGAACCATATTTCATTATTTCATTTGTTCTCACCACCAATAGTATACCCCTCTGAAACAGGCTGGTATTTGGATCCAAGTGTCCGGACAAAATCGAATGCTACAAGAAATTATCCATGTAATTAGGGAGAATCAATACAAAAAAAGTTACACCTCTGACTCCAGCTGCCCAAGGGAAAAAAAGGGTTTAAAAACACGGGGCTATCATTGAAGACTTATCCAAGAATGTTTTTTCAAACTTTTGCTAGCAAGCTTTTACATACCAAAAGTAGCCTCTTTGTCTTTCCATTTCCCAGGAATGAGATGAGTGAAAACACTCTCGCTTAAGTGCTCCGATAGTCTATCACCGCCATCCCAACAGGGGTCAAAAATGATCAGCATCACATCGCCAACTTGCAGGGATAACAATTAAAGCATAATTATAATGCGTTCTCAATCGCAACATGGCTAACTCTATTCGTGAAGTCTCCATACCCATTATGCGTGTTCCCATTGCCAGCTCGTACAAAAAAAAAACACGAGAGCTAACATTTATGTTTTCCATTATATCGAAACCCAAAACTAAGAAGCAAACCAAGAAGTAAGAACTTCAGTCAACACCCTGCATACATCCCCTTCCCCTGAAATGCGCTAACGCAATGAAAGTGTTCTTTTGGAGTTTTGAGAGGTTCAATTATCTACTTCTTTTGAGCCCTCTTCCACATTTCTTAGACTGCATTGCACAATCAAAGAAATAAGATAGGGAGGGGTACAGAGAACAAAAATATAAGCTCTTACCTACCTAATCTTTAAACCAAGCTTCATCAACCCAGTTCACAAGGACATTGCAAACTCACTGAGCGCATAAAGCAGTCTGCAGAAAATAATTGGAAACTTTTCATTCACACCCCCAAAAGTCTCGTCTAGCTTCCTTGAAACTACACCCACATCCATCCACCACACCAACAAAAAAACCAAATTATCTTGATATCTCCTATTGCTTAAGTAAACGATTGCCCCAAATTCATTACCGTGCTCTTTACAACATTAAAACAAAAAGAAAGGAAGTGAAGGAACCCAACAATGTGAGAACCCATTGAAATAAAGAACCGTGCCATCCCAACTCCTTCAAAAGATTCAACTCCCTAGCCAACTTAAACGTAGTCCTTACAAGAATCCAACAAACAGTTACTCTGACAATTCACGAAGGTCCAACTCCCAGTTCAGTCACTCATCATCTCATCATCTCATCACCCCATAAACCTATGCCCCCCCCCAAATCTTTACCAGCTCGCCCATCATTCGAAAATATCCCCAATAGCCCTATCCACCAATAAAAACGGCCAAGGCGCATAACTACTCTTATAAAACCCATCCACAAGCCCCTTACCCAAACCAAAGGATGAAATCCTAGGCATCTCCCACCGCTTAATCGCAGGATCCCACTTCTTAATACCACCATGCCGCGTATGTTCAGTCCACGTTCGTGTAAGCTCATACCAAAATCCGGGGTCTCCGCCGTATTCGAGATGAGGCCAGGCTTGCTTGAGGTTTTCGTATTGCTCCTCCCATGCGACGTTGTTGATTCGTTGATATGGGAAGGGGGGGATATCAGGATATCTTTTTGCTTGTGCCCAGTCTGTGAAAGGAATGTTAAATATTGCGAGTGGGGTTTTGGAGGGGGACTGTGTAGAGTACATTGTGTTGTTTCGAGGGGGGAAATAGGAAGAGGATGAACTGAAACTACTCACCAGGTAGCGGATCAGTATTTTCGTTGTACAGCGCTGTATACTCAATGAGCCCACTGAAGACAATCCGACTAAGCCCACCTAATCCAGTCCCCCGATCCCTCCGCAAACGCTGTAACCCACTCCCCGAACTCTTCTCCGCAAGCTTCACGTCTTCAGAAGCAGTAGTCCAGTACATAGCCGTATCCACCACCAGCCGTTGAACTTTCGCAAGATCCCTTCTATCGCAATATTTCCGAAAATAAATATGGTTATCCTCATCTAACAGCCGTCGTCCCAAAAGCAAAGTATCTTTCTTGAAACAAAACGGTATTAGCGGATCTTCATAGTCGACAGAGAAGGATAGCGGATATATTTTCAAAGCCTCGACGCGCGACTCGTGACAAACTTGAAGGTTCGCAACCCGTTGTCCAATTCCATAGAAGCGGCAATTCCTCTTGAACTCGACGATTTCGATAAGTCGACCTTCGGGATTATTCAGGTTCCAGATCGCGAGTCGTAATGCTTCAGGAAGCTTACTGAAGAGGTGGAAGACTGGCTGAGGTTCCGGCTCGACGATTTCAGTTGGTGAGGAGTCGTTGCTTTTGACCGCAAGGCTGTCTTCGGTCTCAACACTAAGTACACGTATAGAACCACAATCCGAAGCCGGTGTATTATCCATCTTAGGAAAGTCGAAGTTGAAATTCTCGAAACTCTGCGTAATAAGAGGGGAGACTTCATGCTTCGCGCCGTTTCCAGAAGACCCAGCGTGATCCCAGCTCGGGGTTGGAGCGGTCGCAACTGAATCACCTTTGTCGCATTCGAAATCCGTAGATATTTGTCGAGCAGCTTCTTGAATCGCATTCCAGATAGCGATTTGCTCAGTGATGTCTTCGTGGTCTGCGGGTGGGATCCATTCTTCTTCCAGTCCGGGCATCTCGTCATCGCCATCTTCCACCACCAGAGAACTGATTGATTTGGGCATCTTGAGGACGGAGTTTTGTGTAGATCGCAATTGGCAACAATGGTGGTGTACTGAGTGAAATAGTGAGAAGATTCAAAGAGCGTTGCGTTGACGACAAAATATTGGATGACGTGAAGCGAGGCTGTACAATGAGAAAAAAGAGCCCTTTCCACGCTTATGTTTCAAAAAGCGAGAATGAGTATTTTATGACGACTAAGAGCAAAATTACATGGGTATTATTTCTTTTACAAATTTGACTACTCGCCACAAACAAAGGAGATAGCTTTTCAAAGGATTTCGTAGTCTGGCTCTGCTGCCTTGACTTCGCTCTTTACTCCAGCAAGTCCAAGGAAAAATTCCGATAAGCCCCACGCTGTGTCAAAGTCAGTATTGTCTTTTCTAGGCATATGTCTGAGGGGGACGAGGAGGAAAAAGTGTCTCAATTCCTCTAAAAACAACCTCAAAGAGAGAATAAACTCACCACCAGGATCGGGGACTTGCTCAAATCCAGTTCCCCCAATATACACCGATCTTCCTAGACTGGCTTTCATGCCTTTGGTACTATCTGCACCCTTTCTAGATGCTTCAGCTGCCTTTGTCAGGTGGCCTGTCGAGTTAAGTGTCTCAACAAACGGCTGCAAAGCATCGACTAGTGTACGGTCTCCGGGTGTTGCCGGCGTGTAGTTACTCAAAGAAACAGAAGCTGCCTCAAGCGCTTGTCCCCAGACTGCAGGACTTGCAACGCCCGAAGAAACTCGTTCTCTAAGTGCGTGTGTCAAGGAATTAAGATAGATGGCATAGAGCGCTCCTGAGGTTCCATCCATCGTGACTTCCACTATCTGCACTATCTTACTGAGATCTACTACGATATCTCCGGATAGTGGGGTGTCTTCAAGGAATTTTAAGATAGCTGGGTAAAGTTAGCACTGTTTATGTCTCATATCCCAGACAGAAGATATACCTTCCGCCCCTCTCTTGAGGCCAATGCCACAATCCCCATCACCCACAACGGTGTCATATCTTGTGACGTCAGGTTCTGCATCAATCACCCTTTTCAACCCAGCAGTGAGAGCAATCTTTGAAGTCGCAGGGTCATATTTCAAGCCACTCGACTTGATTTCGCCAAACCCAGAAGTTCCTTCCTCGCGGGTCTTTGTTGATTTCGCTTCCCAGGTTTCTTTTCTGATTGGTGCTGTCCATCCTGCAGCTTCACAAGGAGCATCCAACAGCTGCAGCATGCTTGGTCCCCCAATATCTGTATTGACAACATTGAGAATAGTTATGCTGAAGCCATTCCCATTGAGACTGGTCATGTAGGTTCCTGCCAATATTCGTACTGGCTTGATATTCCATGTCTTCTCCAACTGGCCAACCACCTCAGCGGTAATTCCTCCCAACTCCAAGACACTGACACCACCCAGGTTGTTGATCAGAAGTACAACTTCATTTGAATTAACGTTCAAGAATGCCCGGTCTTCGTCTTTTGGGTCCAGAAGCTGCAGAAGCATTCTTTTAACCAATTCCGGGAGGTCAAGCACGGCTCGACCGCTACCTGGCTCATTGTGGATTCCCATGCCGATTTCAACCTCATCTTTGGCCAACGTTTCCTCGGAATTGAGAGCTCTTCCCGGAACGTGGACATGCTCCAGACTGGCACCAACACTGATAAGGTTCTCAGATACCAATTTCGCCACACCATAAACAGAAGCCAGGCTCGCTCCCGTCGCAGCCAACGCACCGGAAATCTTGTGGACCAAGACTGTACCAGCAATCCCTCTTCGGCCAACCTTTCCAGCCTTTGCTCGTCCAACACCAACATCGTCTCCAACGACTAGCATTTCAACGTAAAGTCCGGCAGCTTTCGCCTTCTCGACAGCCATTCCAAAGTTCAACACATCACCGGTGTAGTTCATGACTGTGACCAGTATTCCCCGTTCTGTATCAACTCTTGACATGACAGCCTTCCGGATCTGCTCAGCGCTTGGTGAGGCAAAGATGGTACCAGCAACACCGGCAGATAACAAGCCAGCTCCCACGAAAGCTCCAAAGCTTGGCTCATGGCCACTTCCGCCTCCTGAGATGATGGATACTTGTGATGGAGTATCATCAGGTCTTCTGTATATGATTTTGTTTTCGGCATCAAGGGCAACGGAGGGATTCGTTAGGGTTAGGGCATGTAAGGCTGAATTGACCAGATGGGTGGCATCGTTGATGAAGTGTTTTGTCGACATTGTGGATGTTCGTTGGGAGGTGATGAAGGATGGAGGGTATTACTTCGGGGTGGAGAGGAGGAGGATGTTTTGTATGGAAAGGCATCAGCCCATGGCAATTGGTGGTGCTTAATAGGTAGAGAGCTACCCCAAGGTGAGGGGTTCATGCAGTGTGGAGGGCATCGGCGGGGAAGAGCTCATGGAGCTCCACGTCCTAGATTGCTGCACTTTTCTTACTGGCTGGTCTGCCTGTAACTAATAGCTTCTTCAATTGCAAGCAAAAGAGGGCCATGGCCTAGGCCTAGCTCTGGTGTGATAGGAATATGATAGGTCAAAAGAGCTTCGTGAGAAGACGTGTTGTGACTTCCCTTTAGTTGTTCCTTCTGGTAAAATAGTATTGTCACATATCTGGAAAGAAAGATATCATGGTTTGATTCTCCCATCTTCGATTGTGAAGAAAATAGCCAAGTACGGTGTAGAGATGCCCGTCGATACCGATATTGAAGCTTGTCGAGGAGCGGGAAGAACACCGCAACCAGACTCCGGGGGGAGCCCCACCCGCTCAACCCCTGCAAAATATTCCTCGACCTCAAGCTCCAGTGCCCGCAACACCATCAACTCCCCAACATGTCGCAAACAGTACCCATCACTATCACCGTCACCGTCGCCGTGCCAGGCCAACGCCTAGGAACAGCCAGCGACTTTCTTCCCGGCCCAGGAACACATATACACGATGGCGCACTCTACGCCTCAATCCTTGGCCCAATCAAGACCACTACCCCTCCCAAACCCGCCGGTCCTCAAAAACGATTGACGAAAATCACTGCTGCGGTGCCGGCAGCTTTACCAACGGTATCTATCGAGCGGGACATCTCTGCGAATAGTGGGAAAGATGGAGCGGGGAAGTCAAAGTCGGAGATTCTGCCAGAGGTCGGGAGTACGGTGCTTTGTAGAGTGATGAGGATTAAACCTAAGGAAGCTAGTGTTGCTATCCTGGTTGTTGGAGAAACTGTCTTGGATGGAGATTGGCAGGGCTTGATACGAGTGCAGGATGTTAGAGCTACGGAGAAGGATAAGGTGAAGATCTTTGAGAGTTTTCGACCTGGGGATATTGTGAGGGCGATTGTGGTATGTATTTTCCTCGCAAAAGAACAGAGGAAGCAAGAGCTAATTTTTAAACCTAGATTTCTCTTGGAGATCAGTCGAATTACTACCTTTCGACGGCGAGCAACAATCTGGGCGTGATTATGGCTACGAGCGAGGCGGGCAATTCCATGTACCCAGTCAGCTGGAAAGAATACAGAGATCCGGAGACTGGTGGGAGTGAGAGTCGAAAGGTGGCAAAGCCCTTTTGAAAGAGATCACGCCCAAGGGGAATTTGTGTGTATATCAGCATAGCGTTTGGCGTTGGGTTCTTAAAAACGGTCTATGTCTTTACGAGATTTACACTCGACACAATTCTATTTGCGATACCCGTGGTTTGAGGAGAAGAAAGAATTGGGCGAAGAAGGCACGGTCAATATTACCTATATGAAGTTCCGTGGTCCAATTATCCTTGTAAGCCAGTCCACATTCTTTCTCTATTCTACATAATTTTTCAAAGGGGTCCATACTAGTGCCAAATTCAGATGTAGGGGACGGGGCTTACTCTGAGTTCACCTACCTCACTTTGCATTGTTGAAAACACTCGTAAGATAATTGAATATTGTCCGAGAAGGGTTGGAAGAGTTAGAAGCCTGGCTTCTTGATTCTCCCAAGTACATCCAAACAATAAATATAATTGACCCAGATGTTTCGCATAGTTTTCAATACGGCGGGGGTACTCAGAAAAAGTATGTTCCTCTTACTAATTTCGTCAAGTTCTGTCCACACGTGATGTGACTTCATTTTTTGACGATTGCCTCATCATTTCCATTAGTTAGCTACCACACTTACTTAGGTGCGTTAGTCTCAGTATTAAGTATCATCAGCCCTTCCTCCATCATCCACTTTCAAAATTTTCCTTCAATCATTCTACACGCTTCACCTACACTCAACTATCATCATCCACCATGTCTCCTTCGAAAGATCCGCCCCCAGCGTATTCCCTACTTCCTTTATACGAGCCTCGAGATCATGGCGATATACCTTCCACATCCAGAAGTACAGTCCAGACGCCTTTACTTCATACGCCGCATACACCACAAACTTCGCATATTTCGCGTCCCCCACGCAATCCACACAATCCAAGAAATCCGCGCAATCCACGTATTCGGCCTATATCCCCAATCTCGCCAATCTCACCGATTTCCCCCATACTGCCAATCTTACCCCTCCCAGGCCAACGAGCAATCTCACCAATCTCACCACTCCCACCGCCCCTAATGTCAACCACATCAACATGCCAACAACCTTCCAACACCTCCACAAGTAGAACCGCCAGAACCACCAGGAGAAAACGACGAGCCAAAGCCCAACCATCAACATCCTGGTGGGAATTTCTCAAATCTATTATCATATTTTTCCTCGCTCCCATACTCTCTGGCATGATGTGTGTCCTCTCTCCTCTTCTCTGCGTCTTGTCTACCCTCTCTCCTGTAATTACTTTGTTCCTCTGGATTGGGGGGGTTTGCCTTGCTATTGAGGGGGTTAGGTATGGGGTGGTGGCTGTTTGGATGGGGTTGGAATGGTGGAGGGGGGCTAGTAGTTGAGAAGGGGGGCTTGTTTGGTGGATGGGGGATGGTGGATTTTTGGATTAGAGATTTTGAGGGTTGTTGTTTGTAATTGTTTGTTTTCATAGATAAAAGTTTGTTAAGGTGTCATTTCTATAGAATTTTATAAATTATCCAATTTTTCTATTTGAGGTTGTTTGTTTGTGATATCGTTTGAGCCGGTGTGAGAAATGAGTGGAACAGAGTAGAGTAGTTTTCAGAAGTGTATGTCTACACAGATTTACTAGAGTACTTTCAGAGAATACGTAACGAATAACGAAGCTAAAGATCGAGTGCGTGTATTTGTCTGTTTATAGTCTACTGCTGGGAGTAACTTGTAAAGTGGTTAAAAGTTACTACGCTACTCTGTTCTATATAACCTGATAAAGCTACTCGACCATATTTTGAGTCCCCCGAAGAGGCATTGAATAAATTGCACCTACCCGAACGGGCACGGGGAACCCCTTTCAGTAATTCCATTCTGTCTAGGGAAAGAAGAATTTGTGACGAGGGGGTATTGAACCGTGGGGAGGTGCATTTACGTTTAGTGAAAGTAGTCATGTTTATTAAGCTTCAGGATCGAGGTCTCTCATACGTCTCGCACAAAAATTTGTTCAGATTTCATTCTCAAATTTTCATTACAGTATCTCTAAAAGAGAAATTACTATGCTTTGCCTCCTAGGTCGTGATATCATGAATTAATTGCTACCCCCTTAAACACAGTGCATAACTCCATCAGCATGAGTATGACACTCCTGTCCGCTAGCAGCAGCAGTTGCAGACGCCACAGCAGCGACAGAGGTACTTGAAGCCGCAGGAACAACTCTCGTCGGGTTAACCGAGGCACTTGAGGAAACGGCGGTTGAAGTTGCTGCAACTGCCGAACTTGTCGCGGCACCTCCATGTCCATGTCCATCATCAGCTTCGGCGACTGGTTTGCCTAAACATCCCTCCCCTGGAACACTGATATCGTAGGCATACACCTCGGTAGAGAAGTAAGTCAAACTAGCCGAATTACTAGCAGCAAGCGTATAGTTTTCTCCCTTCGCTAGTTCAATACAACCGTTATATCCATCAGCGTGGTGCCCAACAATCTCTTCTCCTACTGGAGTGGTGTGGTAAAGACGATGAACCAAGTCACCAGCCCAGAAATCAGCAGGTCGACCGGTTGCGATGGTAAAACCACGGGAACAGAGAGCTGCGAGGGGGAGACGTGTTGTGTATGAAGGTTCGCATATTACGGTCTCGGATGAGGCGTTGGATCCTCGGTGGTGGCCTGCCCATTCTGAGATATCATGTTAGAATAACTCGGTTTTGGTGGATTTTGGGGTACTTACTATCTTGAGTAGCACAGTTCTTGTCAGGGTCATCACAGCGGAAGAGTACACCGGCACGGTTTGCAGTTGCGATTCGGTCCAACCATCCAATGACGGGGGCAGTTGGTCCAGCACCAAAATACTTTTGGAAGATTTCCGAGTTGTTTCCGTGGACCAGGACTGAAGGAGTTTCGTCAGCAAATCGTCTTTCAAATTTCAGGGACGAGAAATACGTACTGTGTTCCTTTGCATGTTGAGCAAGGAGAACTGCTTCTTCAAGGCCTTTGGAGATTTGATTACGTTCCGTAGCATTGCAAGAGCTATGAATAGGAAACTCGGAAACATATCCCGCCTTCCAATCATAAGTACCAGCAAGAGGAGCTTGACTTGAGGTATCGTCCGCGAACGAGAGAGGTGTATCACGCTCGGTTACTGAGAGAGGCAAGACAGCTGCGAGAACTGCTTGGGCGAAAAGTCCAGCGAGGAAAGTGGAAGTATGCATCTTGAAAGATTTCTTGATGAGCTTGTACTTGAGTTTGAAGGAAATAGATTTCTTTAAGGATGGGAAGCAAATAGTTCAGAGGGCCGAAGGACTTTATATACATATGTCATTGCCTCCGTGAGCGAATAGCCGTTTCTTGGAATTACAATAATTCGCACGGATGTTGTACTTCTCACATGTGGAGCACAAAATATTTGTTTTCCAAGACTTTCTGGAAAAGTTTGAAGGGCCAAGAGATGGGAATTCGGACTAAGTCAACCATTCCAGCTCGTAAGGTTGCTGACGAAGTGGTTGGGAACTTGCAGATTTCAAGTCATATTTGCACGCCAAGACATGGATCGGTTGATCACCTCCCAGCCTCTTAAAAGCCAAGGGAGGGGTTTGCAAAGATGGGACCCTGTATCTTGGAGAGTGGAGAATATCTCATCCGATCTTCTGTTTCCCAAGAAACAAGCTATGGGCTCCTTGGTGATTATAGGCTTTAGTTTACTTTTTTATCAAATAGTGGCATCTGTCACACAATCCTTATGTCATGTGTAGCTTTCTTGTGAAGTATGTTTGTTTTTTGAACATTTCCTAGAAGCTGGCTTGGTGTTTGCTACAGTTGGTATATCAAATAAGCACTGTTCCCCCTGATGACTTAACTTTTATGAGTGTATTGAGAGATTTCACTCCCCTCTATCTTTTATCCAACACTTTTATACAATACAGTACTTATTTTAGTAGCTTATAGAATACAATTAAAGCCAACCCCCCCCCCCCCCCAGATACCTTTATAATCTATGAACAAAAATCAGCGACACCCTATTTTTTATTCCTAAAATCCCCGAGAACACTACTTTCTCCAACTACCACTTCCCAACAATCCCTATCAAATAATGAAAATATCGAAAGAAGTAAGTCCTAAATACCCATCAAGGTCCCCATCTCCCTATCCATCAAGGTATAGCCAAGCTTTCACACCTCCACTTTCCAAGTCTTGGTTTCCCCAACCCACACCACCTCACTCATTCCTACAATACGGAAGTATAGAGAGAAATGCAGAAACCCGCTGAAATCACTCACCGTCACCCACAATTGACGCACTTGACGCCATTGCAGTCAATATCAAAAAGCTCAGAATGGCGCCAAGTCCCCGTGAAGCTTGGTATTTCCCATTTTTTGACGTCTTGGTATTTCTTGGATGGGTTGAATGAGGTAATTCTCATCCGAGTTTTTGGGATTTTGCGTCTTCTTTGCAGAGTGTAATTGACTAATAGAATGTTGTGTATTAGTTGAGTGGGATGGACACCTTGAGGTTGTGAATGGGACCTTGTCTTGGTGTTTTTAGGTGGCTGGAGGCTGGTCAGCTAGCTGGTTGGAAGATCTTTTGAGTATATTAATGTGCGGACCTGCAGGTGTTCTTGCATTACAACAATTGCTACGTCAACCCTTTGAGAAGTACTAGACACTAAGCATAATCACAACTTTGTTGAGATTTTGTCGACGGTTACGCTTTTACAGCTCTAGTTTGTTACTATTCTAGTATAATTCTATGACCTGCTATCATGTCTTCTAAGATGATCTTTCGTGCTGCTCTTCTTGTAGTTTTTTCTTCACAAGCACTTTCCCAAATCACCCTCACAGGGTGCCATCTAGACAATGGCCAAGAGTAAGTCCAACCCTCTTTTACCTGCAGCAAAAGTAAATGCTGATCCATAACTAAAGAGTCTGCTTGCTTCCTGGTGGTATGGAGACGACAGTAGCCACTGCTACAGGAAGTTTAATGACCAGCTTAACTGGAACAACGACTATAAACTCCCCCACACCAACAGCACCAACTTCAGTCACAGCTAGCACTACAGCTACAGCCCAAACAACAGCCATTACCGGATGTCACATGCATGGTGTCACACAGTAAGGGGATTCGAAATCCTCGTTGATCAAATTCGGCAACTAATAGCACAATAGGTATTGCGTCAAAGGCGACGGAGCAGAAGTGCAAGTGCTAGCCACAGCAACTGGAACTGCCGCGCTCCCCACATCTTACAATAGTTGCCATGCCCATGGAACGGAAATGTAGGTTCACTCTCTAGAGCATAGAGCGTAGAGCCCCCAAACAAGCAAAAATGAAATGTCATTTCAGGAAATTCGCTAACGATATCTAGGTTCTGCATGACAACAGATGGCGAAGAAGTAGAAGTGGTAGTAGAGGGCACTACCGAGTCGGAATCCACCTCAGAAAGTACTGAAGAGACAACCGGACAGAATTGCCATTTCCACGCTGGAGTCGAGTAAGTATATCATAACTCTATTGTAACATTGGCTAACTCACTTCTTAGACATTGCGTTGCGTCCGGCGAATCTGAATCGGAGTCTGAAGGGAGTTGCGAACGGAAAAACCGAGACTACAAAATAAAGCTCCGAGGCGGGCTTATTGTTGTAATGCTCGCAGCCAGCCTCATCGGCAAGTACGCACTATGCTTCTTTATGTGTCTCACTGACTTTTATAGCTGTGTACTCCCCATTGGCCCTCACGAAACTGCTGAAGCGGGATACGTCTGGCTCATTGTTTGTGTTCATACAGCAATTCGGAACCGGAGTAATCATTGCCACAGCCCTGGTTCATGTAATTCGATTCTGAAAATTCCGAAAAAGCAAAGTAAAAATACATACTAACGAGAGACAGCTACTCACCCACGCCGAGCTCATGTTCGCCAACAGCTGCCTGGGAGAACTCAAATACGAATCGACAGCCACCTCAATCACGATGGCAGCTGCATTCATAGCCTTCATCGTCGATTATGCCGCACACCGTCTAGCCCACTGGCGTCTTACCCGGAGAGCATCAAGAGACGCCGAGAACCAAAGCCCTACTTCAAGCGTCGCCGAGAAAGCCAATAATTCTGAAGAAATCATTCCAGTGACTCCACCACTTGCGGCTGCCGGTCACAATCACGGAGAATTGAACCTTAAATTATCAGCCAACGACTTAACAACCGTGGTCGTTCTCGAATCTGGTATTATCTTCCACTCCCTACTCATTGGAATCACGGTTGTGGTTGCTGGTGACTCGGTGTTTGTCCCCCTCTTCATCGTTATTATCTTCCACCAGATGTTTGAGGGTCTCGCTCTAGGCACAAGAATCGCTTCGATTGACACTACACACGCATCTCGTGCAAGCAAAATCAAGTTGTACATCGCCATGCCACTTGCCTTTGCTTTGGTGACTCCTATCGGAATGGCGATTGGTATCGGGGTTTTGAAGCAATTCAATGGGAACTCGCCTAGCACGATCATTGCATTAGGGACATTAGATAGTGCGAGTGCCGGAATTCTTCTCTGGGTTGGGTTCGTCGATATGTGGGCCCGAGATTGGATATTTGGACAGTTGCGACATGCGTCTTGGTTCAAGACGATGTGGGGGGCCTTGGGGTTGGTGGGCGGAATGGCACTCATGAGCTTTCTTGGAAAGTGGGCTTAATCCTGCTTGAACCAAAGAAAACACCTACCCAAGAACCCGGAGAAAAGATAACAAAGACAAAATAGACACTAGGGAGGAAGGGGGGAAATAATGCCTTTACGAATACACGCAGGTTGCTTGGGGTTTCTTAGCATATATAGACAAAAATATAAGAACGTACTTCGAAAAATAAGAGGAAAGGGTGCGCCTTCCTGAGGGCTTCCGCGTACTAGGTATTTGTGAGGCTCAATCATTGCACCAGGCAGACGTCTGCCAATCAAGGTAAACCGACCTTTGCACCCCAGCAATGCTTAGATGAGCAATTCAACGTGAAAACAAGTGCTTCCTCTCCTCAACACCACTAGCGACACTCATTATGAAGATTTTGACATGATTATTGAATAGACAGACGCGTAGGCTAGAACCGAAGAAAGATTTGGAACTGTGACAAAACAAAATTGGACAAGAGGGACTGGCAAAGTAGTGCTGTTGGTTGCAGCACACCATCACAGTCCCCCTATACGTTTGCGACAACAAGAAAGCATACATGCTGAGAGGCCCAGGGTAGGTGGGATGGGGCTTATAGCTTACTCCAAATCCAGACAGAGGGTCGTGCCTTCCCTTTTTACTCTCATCGTCTTAGCATAAACCTCAAGTTGAGTTGAGCTGAAAGGGAAGGAGCAACCCCAACCTCGTGCCGCGCCATCAAAGTCATGGAGTTCATGGAAGGAACGACCCCTCAACCATGACCCTTGACCGATCTCGATCTGGAGTAGACGAGCCTTCCTCACTCACTTGCTCCAAACTTCACTTCAACACCCACAGCCCCACCCCACCAGCTGCCTCTCCAGCGACAACATTATTTGAAATAGCGCATTGTCCCATCAGCATAAAACAGTCTTCGTGGCTGGAACGTTTAGATAAGGTTATTAGAAAAGTACATCTCAAACAAGAGACTGAGCTACCGCTATTACCCCTTGCTAGACCAAAACATTCCTGATTAATATCAGGATGACTTGGGGTCGTGTTGGCAGAGGTAATTCTCTGCACTGTAACATTCTTTTTGCAGTTTTTTTGCTTGAGCAGCGCCGGAGTGTGTGGGTAGGTTTCTAAAACAAATTGGGTCGAAGAAGCAACCGTGGACGAAGAAAACCATTTATCGCCCCTCACTCTTGTCTCACCCAACTTTTGAAAACACAGAATTGAGATGTTCTTCTCCATCTCATCTCAACCCTTGCGCTCCTCGCCTCTCGCTCCGACCTCAAGCATACTGTCATCCTCTCAGCACCCGAATACGTTTTCAACAGCAATAAACATATTATAGAGAGAGGTTCAGGGCGGGTAGGAGGTGCTTTATACTCTGGGTGTGGACAGAGGGCAGTTGTGCATTCCTTTCTGCCATTGTTCTCGTCGTCTTAGCATGATGTGGTCCAGATTGAGCTGAGTTGAGTTGAGTTGAGAAGGAGCGATTCCAACCTCGTGTCACGTCGCGTTGGTCCGGGTTGTCAAGTAATCGAAGTTGGGGAAGGAACGACCTCTTAACCTCGCCCCATGACGTGGTCTCGAGTTCCACTCTCGAATTGTTGGGGTGCTTGGGATTAAAGCCTACCTTATCATGTGAGTGGTACAAGGTCAGCGTCGAGGTAGGAGCGACCTCGAGCCCCGGTCCTACGTGTAGTTGATATCGTTGAGGCATGAGGGAAGGAACGACCTCGAGCCGTTATCAGAACCCGCAAATCGCCATTTGATCTTCCTTAAACGAAGGCCTTTGGACGCCTCGTCTGTAAAAGACCAAAATGAAAGTGGTGATTAAAAGTAAGTATGAATGTTTAAGAATCAAGACTCGCTCTTGATAGAGAATATTTCCAAACCCAAGTAAGGATGGCATAAAATGGGCGAGGGAATTTCTACTTTAAAATAGTGCGACTATGTTGAGAGGTTCATTTTGTGTGAGATGGGGCATGTACTCTGGGTGTGAGCGGAGAGCCATGCTCCCGCTTGTTCCTCTCGTCAAATTACCTAGTATTCGAGGCCTACTTAGGTAGGTAGGTTGACTCAGGTCGAGTTGAGTTGAGAGGGAAAGAGCGACCCGGTACTTGGATCGAGGGTCGAAGTTAGGGAAGGAAAGACCTCGACACTTGATGGGCCCTCGGACCTTAACGTCGTTTAGGGTTCGGGATAAACTACCTTAAGGCAGCAGAATCTGACCATGTAAGCACAGGTAAGATGGAAGGAGCCACCCTCAATAGTTACTGAGCCCTAGCCATCTCGCTGAATCTCGGATGACTTTGACCTCAACTGCGCAACAATGTGAAACCTCGATACCTAGGTGTTGACCAGCTTAAATCTGCTTTTAGTCAACAAAAATTCAAACAATGTTAAAAAGAAAGAAAGAAATCATCACAAATAGCAGGAAACAATGACAAGAATTTTGCTATTCGCTTTTGTCCATTTGCAAGTGTGTTGCATTATTCGTCCATGATTAGCGTAAATAACGATCCATCACAAAGGTAGCCCGGCTCCTGGAATCAAATTGACTCGACGCCTGGCACGCCGCATTTCCAGGTATTTGCCAATCATGTATTGACAAGATGGTATCTTCATTGACTTTTTTCTTCAACGCCATTGTATTCCCAGAGAGCCACTCTTTAATAATTGTCATAATCCCACCGAATTTCCCAATACCATTTCCTCAACTTAGAAGAACGAGGATAACTGAATCTCCACGCAAGAACCTGTAGTAGAATGAATCAGCATTCCATCCCTGATATTGAAAGCAAAATCCCGCAATGGCTGTCGCCCATGTAGACACCGCCTATTCAATCAAAAGAACCCAACTCACATCTTGCTAATAAATCGATCCTTGTTCACAGGTCTTCCCTTCTTTCCGGCGCTATTTCTTGGTGTCTCTGTCCACATCTCCTTCACGTTCTCCAAGACCATATTGCAATGTCTGTCGAAAGCCTTGACACGCGCGAGCAGCTTTCGGTTGTTTCGGCAGGATATCAGGACCTGGGCGTGCGAACGAACCGCCGTCTGGAGAATGGAGAGAGGACCGGATGTGAATTCGTGCTCTTCGAGTTGAGCAATCTCAAACTCTCTATCGGAAGGGTTAGTATGGGGTAATTCGAGGCGCGGGGTGGAGGGGAAATGCGACGCACGTAAGTTCAGCTCGAGGCTTGGAGAGAAGTTCTCTAGATAGAAGTTAGCGTTGTTAACTTGCAATTAAAGGGGTAGTCGGATTCCATACGTGATTTTTGCTGCGTCGGCCATGATGTCGTTTTGTTGATACAATAACTTTTAAGGTATCCTCTACTCCAGCCTTGCACTGAGGGCAATTGGTCGTGGACAAAATCGCGATAGAGCTCCCAAAATGGCTTAGCTCCAGAACCTTAAATTTTGGTGCAGCGCTGTGGAAGCCGACGCGGACCGAGGAAAGTAGCCCGAAGACCTCGTTCTACTCTTGTATTATTGTGCAAGAGGCTTCGACTCCCTCTTCATTCACTTTCCTTTCCCTGTACCAATTCTTCCATGTTCAACTAAGCCTCAATTCCCCTTTCTTGATGTTTGCGAGGTCTCTCTATTCGAGGTCGGCGGTGCGCTGCTGCCCAAGGACTGCTGCGACGATGCCATTGAGAGCCTCCATCAACCCTAAATTTCTGGGTACCGCAAATGTATGCACCAGCAGGATTGTAGTAATGAGCCCTATACTGACTTATGGCAGATGGCTACAGAGTCGACATCCAGAACTAAGGAGCCTGAGGTTATAAAAGAGCTACAAGGGGACGAAAAGGAGGATGTTTTATTTGATACCCTATTTGGATTACGGACGATCGAGCTCAACCGACCTAGGAAGCTACACGCCCTAAATGGATCAATGATTCGGAAAATTGTGCCGCGATTACAGGAATGGGCGAAATCCGACATGGCGAATGTGGTGGTTATAAAAGGTTCCGGGGAGAAGGCATTTTGCGCTGGCGGTGATGTTACCCAGCTGGCGAAGGACAACACGGAGGGACCCGAGGGTCAGAAGAAATCGATCGACTACTTCGGCCTGGAATATAGGCTCAATCATCTTATTGCAACATACTCGAAGCCTTATGTGGCAATCATGGACGGCATAACAATGGGCGGTGGTGTTGGATTGAGTATACACGCTCCATTTAGAATTGCCACGGAAAAAACAGTATTTGCAATGCCCGAGACGACCATAGGATTCTTCCCGGATGTTGGAGCTTCTTTCTTCCTGCCACGGATGCCTGGGGGTGTGGGCACATACCTTGCGCTCACGAGCAATAAGCTGAAGGGTGCCAACGTGTACTATGCGGGCGTTGCGACACATTACATACACTCAACTTCCCTTCCAGCACTAGAACGTCGTCTCGCCGAACTTCGATTCAAGGATTACTTGTCGTTAGACGAGCGATTACAGCTTATCGATTCAACTATTGAGGAATTCAGCACTGGTCTTCCTCACGACGAGCCAATAGTTCTCGGTGGTCACCTCCGAAATCTTGTTGATCATGTATTTGGAGAATCAAACTCTGTTGCTGAGATTCTCTCCAAACTGCGAGAGATTCCGGGTGGAATCAACTCAACTGATGGCAGTTGGGCACGGGAAACACTTGAGACTCTCCACAAGCGTTCACCAACAGCAGTGCACGTGGCCCTACGTCAGATGAAACTTGGCAAGAGATGGTCAATTGCAGAGACCTTCCAGCGGGAACACCAAATCGCTGCCAAATTCATGAAACATGGTGATTTCACGAAAGGTGTATATGCACTTCTTATCGACAAAACTCAAAAGCCAGAATGGGAGTTTGGATCATTGGAAGGCTACCAAAAGGCACAGTCGAAACAGGCAACCGATCTTACCGATCCATTCTTTGATATCGAGGGCCAAGGTGCGCAACGATTGTCGTTGCTGACTGATGGAGATTATCACCAATATCCACATTGGCGATTCGGAATTCCTCACGAGGCCGAGGTTGAGCACTTTGTCAAGCAAAGTAGCAAGACAACGAAGGAAGTCATTGATCACTTTGTCAACGAGAAGCGGGGGAAGCAGGGCGTGCGCGAGATTATGTTGGATGTCATGCAAAGGAAAACCCATTCAAAAGGTGGCAAAGCCATTTGGGGCCCACAGCCACACTAGCCTCACAGCCTGAAGGTAGCGAAGATGGATGTATGATAGTGTGGTAAATCCTGGATGATAATCTGATGGATCATAGAAATGTTAAGATATTACCGGTCGCAAAGGAAAAAGCGAAGCTTAGCGAAGAAAAGGAGTTGTCATGTGATTATGCAAAGGGGGCGTTGCATCAAAAAGCCTAAGTGGGGCTGAGTCATAGGCGGGAAATATTGAGCAACATCTCTAGCGAAAGTATATAAAGGGTGTTGGAGCCCCCTTCCAAAATTCCATTTCATTTTTTGTTTTAGTGTGCTGTGCTGCCTTTTCATGCTATCCATCCACTAAATCTCACAACCTTGTTCGGAGTTAGACTTGCCGATCAAGTTCCAGGCTGACCTGTCAGAGCCTGCCATTTTGACGTGCATATCGGCTAGCGCCAGCGTTCGGGGGAGCTAAGTTAATCCGATCCGACTTTGAGCTCTACCTGCAAGGTCTATTCAGCGGCTACTTCTGACCTTTGAATTGGTGTTCCTCTGGTCTTGCAATTGGACAAAAGCTCACCAAACACCCTCCTACAACTCAACCCTCCTACCTAGAAACAACTCAACTCTTTTCCTCCTAAGCAGTGCTACGGAGTACTCTGGCGTTTATTCTTGTTTTACTTCAATCTGCCTCTTTGAATTTTCAATTCTTTGTCGCCCTCTGCGCGCTAACTGAATTCTCCTACGCGTAAATACTTCACGATTCGCGTCCAAGTACCGGCCACCACCTTTTTCGCCTTGACCTCTACCTCTTCAATCACGACCACGTCTTTCCTCCACAAACCCCCAATGCATTCACAATTACTACAATAGTCCTCGAGGAGCTTCGCGACAGCTTCAAACCTTCCTTGGGTTCGTACTAGGAAAGGATCGAAATGTCGTCTCCCATGCCCATGGGGGGCCCCACCTCTCAATGGCCGGATGTCGATTCACAAAGCTCGATGATGAATTCAAATACTGGTGGCAATGAGGATGGAGTTACTCTCAGGCCTATGAGGCGTAGGTCTTCATGGTAATAATTAATTACAAGAAGTAATGCTGACTGTTGCTTGCTTTTACAGTCAAGGTTCTCTACACTTTCGACGACCAGAATAAGACCAATTGTTTGGCACGATGGCCTCACGTTCTCCAGGTACAAACGGTCGCCATGGACGAGACGACTTCTATCGGGGTGATCGAGTTGAAGACCTGTATCGAAGCAATTGTACAATGCAGTCCCGAACTTGTTGCCAGGCTTGGTCAAGACTACACCGTTTACGCCTACGATTTTTCAGAGTACGATAATCCTCTTGTAGGACAGGGAATGCTTTCTTGGGCTTTGGCAGCAGCTTCTCCGGCCCCCGATGCGCCAGCTCACCAATCCACCAAGCTTATCACTGGACGAGTGTGTAAAAATATTCTCGGGCTTTTTGCAAATGGCGTGAAGGAAACCCTAGAAGTTAAACTACGACTTGTACCAGTCCCTACAGTCTTACAAAGTCAATATGTTGATGCTATGGAAAAATACCGAGAGCTAAGCAAGGCGATGCCGGCAGGGCTCGATCCTAAGGACTGGATGAATTTCGTTCAATCAAATACAAGTTTTGGTCAAATGTCCAACAAAGCAACTCCCACACCAGGACCAAGTCAAATTCAAAGCCAGAGGGACGGAACAAGTATGGAAGTGGTTAACCAACTGCTTAGTCCTAGTTTACAGCAGCAGCCATTGAACCCTCTCGAAGATACTAATGCTACTCAGAGCTCTGGTGAAACATCCCAAACCGGCACCACCGCTGCTGGAAAACCCAAGAAAGCACCACGTCCTTCGCGGGCTGGGGTCAAGAGGCCCAGGAAGCCCCGGGCTCCGAAAAACGGTCCAGTTCAGGGAGGAAATACGTCCGGGTATGAAGAGGGCACCGATGGAGATGATGGTCCGTCGAATCGAAAACGAGCAAAGATCACCCAGACGGATTGGAATAGCAAGGCAGCAATGGGTGACAAGTCTGACTCACTGAGAGTAGCTGCAAGCACTGCGGGATCTTTACGCCTCTTCCGTCCAATAGCAATGAACCCAAACATGCCTGGTACGGGAAATCATCTCCAAGAAGTACCTCGAGCTCCAACGCCTGTACCTCGAGCTGCGAATCAACACATGCCCCGGGACAGTCGACCTACTCAAACTGGACTTCGACATAACTCGTTTTCTGCCCCATCAGTGGAACCACGCCGACACATCTCCCCTTATCCTTCTATGGGCAACCCTGAAGACCAATTGAGGACTTCGATTGAATCAATACAAACCTCCCCAGAACGACAAGATAGTCCGGCTGTTACCCCTCCTGGTATTGGATCATCGCCCCCAGTTATGAGAACCAGACCCCCTTCCACAATGCGATCCAGTCCACCTTGTCCATCGAGTCCCGTGCTACCACAACTGCCTCGAACTGATTCGGGCTTCATGAGTGGTTCAATGGAAGAGCTCTTTGGAGAAGATGAGCCTCTACGCCTGGACGATGATCACGAAGTGTCTCCCGAATTACCTCGACATCGTGCACCCCCACCACCACCACCGGCTCAAGTGTTTGATTCGGGATTTGTTATTGAGGAGGAGATGCCAGGTCCAATGGAGCTCTTACCTACAACGATGCCTAAAAGACCTGATCCAAAACCTCTCTCAAAGCGAATTCAAAATAGAAATGCTAGTCGTGCAAATAGTCGTGCGTTGAGTCGTGCAACAAGTGTCGCATCAGAAGATGGGCAAGTGCTCCCTACTTTGAGAAGGGACGAGGGATTCACACCTAGCCAACTCTCCTTCCCTGCGCATGTACCTCAGATTGAGCAACAGCAACCAGCACAGTTTCCTCAGCAATCTCAATCCCAACGCCCATCATCTCGACCAGCATCTCGCCCCACTTCTAGAGGTGGCCCTATGGGAAAATCATCCACACCTGTACCACCTCCCCAAACTCAGTCTACAAATGTACAAGCAGCTCCTGTCCATAATTCAGCACCGCAACCAAGGCCTGCATCTAGACAGATCGCCCGTACTGCGTCGATGGGGGCGCTTACTCTTCCTGAGATTCCTCCTAGTGATCCCGTCCTGCCACCATCAACCCTCCACCGCTCTCAGACATGGTCAGAAGCAGCACATGCCACACCTGAAGGATCAGTTCCTGCTGATGTACCAAATGGTCCTCTACCGTTGTCGCATTATATGTCGCAGTTTTCAGATTACGTCCCTGGGATGGATGTCAACAGTTCGGAATATACTCGTCTCGCCAAAAAGGCATCCATAAGACAAAAATTGGAATTGGCAATTGCTAATGGCGAGATGCCTCCTTTCTGCAATAACTGTGGTGTCATTGAAACCCCAACCTGGCGAAAATCTTGGGTTCAGGAGCGCCAAGGCCAACCTGGTTACTATGAATACTCGGACGCTCCAGGCAAAGTCACATGTATCAATATTTTGACCCGTGATGAACAAGGGACGCCAACATCGTATCAGCTCATCTACAAGTCATTGTTGTCCACTGATAATAAAGCTGATTTCAAGGAATATCAGCTATGCAATCGTAAGTAAATTGGTATTGCCGACATTATGATAATACTAACAAAACTTTAGCTTGTGGCATTTGGTTGCAAAAATATAAGAGTCAGCGACCAAAAGAAAAATGGCAGGCTTACCAACCAACGGCGAGAACAGGGCAACGATCTCGGAATAGGAATCAACAAAGTGGATTCATGACATCGGATGCAAACTTCCCTCCATCAGATGCGTATATGCCGCAATCAGAAGCAAATTTTCCTCCTCCGGAAATCCAACTGCCTCGAGGCAATACTGCTGGCGCCCCTGAGGCAGGATCACCAGTTGAAGGTGCAAACTACGCAGAGCGGCAACCATCTGAGGTCTCACAAGCCGGAAGCCAAAGACGGCGATCGAATAGTTCACAGCCTCCAAGACAACGCATGAAAGCAATGACTTCTGAAAATTCTTCAGCCGCTTTGAGACGAGCTCTTCAATCGAGTCCAGGAATGTGGGGCACACGCAAAAGTCCTATCAATATCGAAGAGGAGGCTCAAAATGATACTCAGAGCCCCAATACAAGAAGATTGATTTTCCCATCACCTAGAAAGCCTGGCACGCCCAAGGTTCTAGGAGAGATGACTACTAATAGAGTTGTCCAAATATCATCGGATATTCTTGTTTCTGAAAAGGACATCATGGATGCGATTGACAAGGAGAACCAACCACCGGCGCTCGAAGTCGATGATGAGGAGGAAGACGCAGAGCTTTTGAAGCTGTTTGAGGAAGAAATGGCTCGTCCATCTACCCCAAAACAAAAATCGCCCGTTGCAAATCCTTTCAAAACTCCAACTCGACCAACACCGAACCATAGGCCAATTACCAGAAGCATTTCGAGATCTCACCCAGCGTTGTCACCTGGGCAGTTGCTTACCTTCGATCAAACGCCTTTGAAAACGCCTAGTAGGTCTGTTCGCCGATCACCAAGATTTCAAGAGCCTCCACCTACTCCGCCTCAATTTTCTCCATTTACCACAGCCATGAATTCGATAATGGATGAAACGAATAACAACAACGCTTCACCTTCTCGCAATCTTGAAGCAGAGTTTGCTAGATTGGCAGATCCGAGCCGCAACATCAACATGGATTTCAATATCACGGACTTCTTTTCGACAGATGCCCCAATGCCATCCTCGCCACCTAGGGGAGGCTTCAGTCTTTACGAGGATCCTGTTGTGATGCAGCAAATCAATTGGGATGAGTTTAACTCGTTCAACATTCCACAACCACGAGAGGATGAGACTGTGTTGGTCAAGGAAGAGCCACGGGACTCTCCTTCAGAGAAAGCTGAGAGCGAGAGTGGAGAGCCAACTGCATAGGGATACACCTTTTTTTCATTTTTTCTTCATTTTATTGTATTTGCATAGCGTGGTGTGTGGTGTTTTCTGATCAATTTGGGGGGATACCACAGCGAGTGCAATGGTGCACGTCAACACGGAGTATACAAGGAGCATGTCTGGTTTATGGAGTCATCTAGTGGATGCATCGGGCGAACTTGCTACTGAATTTCAATTGCTGTAGGGGTAGCTATAGTCGCCATGAATAGCGAAGAGCGTTCAATGAGAAAATAAAACAATGTAATAAAGAAAAAGCAGATTGGCCACTTTTTGATGTGATGTGTAGAGACGTGGATTTCATGATCTGAATGCCATGCTAGTCTTGCAAAAATAACAAAGCTACGACGAATTTCTTGGAAAGTATCAAAGCAAGAAAACATTTTTATGTCGTCAAATCCGACACGGAGAGCTGGGTTCCTCCAAAAGAGAAGACATATTCGTCTCAACGTCGTCAGCTTGAGCCTAGAATATGCCCAGCTAACGGAAGTCCTCCCTTCCTAACTCCTCCCCCAATTATCATTCTATCGTAATCGTGTTCCCATTTCCTCCATTCTTAAGCTGTAGCCCATCCCCCATCGCAATCATGAGTAAAAGATCTCCTTGTACATATGCGTCGCATCAACAACCGCGTTGATGGCCTCAAAATCTATTCATTACCGCATTAGCCGTCATCCCTCTCTCATCCCCATAATCCCCCATTTCTTGCTTTCCCCTCAGATAATAGAAACAACTCACCAACCAAGCTCTCCCTTCCCAAATCCGTAGCCCTCAACACCTTCACACTCAAATCCCCATTGACCTTTCCCACGATCTCCACCGCGTGTCCGACTGTCAAATGTGCGTCGCGGTTTAGGATCGCGGTCATGTTTCCGGCGCAGTCGATTGTTGCTTGGTCCCCTCTTAATTGAATAACGCGGCCGACGAGACGGACGGTGCGCGAGGTGAAGGAGTCGAGGTGGGGGGAGAGGATTCGGGGGGTTGCTAGGGCTTCTGCCATTTTTGTTGGAGGGGGGGTCTGTGCGAGGGGTTATGTTGGATGAGTTTATTGAAGGGCTGGAAGGGTTGGTTTGGAGGGAGTGTTGTGGTTGATGGAGGGCGTTTGGATTTGAAGGAGGGGTTCAACACAAAAATGACACGAAGTTGTCAGGTCGTCACGTGCTAGCCAAGATACTGTGTAACCTGAAATGAGGGGGTAGTGAGAACAAACATACATTCATACGCTGCCCAAGAATCTACGTAAAATACTGTTCCTGTTTTCGGTTACTTCTGATCTCAATCCATCATGAACGACCAGGACGAGATAAGAGACATTGTCAAGAAACACACCACCCGTATTCATACAGCTATCTCGGAACGTGGACGTGAGATAAACGAACGGATATCGAAATTTGGGGTCAAGTTGGGCAGGACTATGATTGGTGTACAACAAGATTTGAATAATTTCAACCAAAAATGGATCAGTCCGACGATTGAACGATGCCGTGTATGCACTCGCCCCAGCATCAACTCTTCATGATGACGGGAGCAAGAGCTTGGGAGAAGCTGATTCCAGACCGATGAAAAAGGCGGGTTGGTATTGAAAACCCCATGAGGAAAGAAATCGTAAGTAAAGTCCCAGACTTCTGGATCCTCTCTTCTCTATTTGTTCTTCTGCACGCCCTTAAGTATATATTTCCTAACTTTACCACAACCAGACAACTGATTACTAGCCCAACATATCCGCTATCAAATTCAACTTGAAAAATGGTTCTTCCCCTATTCCTACTCCGACTCCGACTTTGATTATGATTTCAGAGCTCCCCCGAAATCCAAAAATGAGAAAGAGCATGCGATCAGTATAGAAGCCATCCAGCAAAACCGTCAGGGTGCTGTCGAGGCCCTTTTTAGGCATCTAGGTGCTTCGTACGATGTATTGAGGAAAGAGGCAATGAGACAATTGAGGAGACAATACCGAGATTTGAGTGGAGTTGAAAGGATTTGTGAGATGGAGATGATGTTTAGTTGGAATTATTATACCGCTTTCATATCGTTTAATTTCTCTCTTCCTATTCCATCTCTCTTCGCTTCTTTTATTCAAATATCCGCAAATAATACACTTTAATAGTTGAGTTTACTAGACTCACTATTTAATACTATAAGGTAGTAATATAATTAGTTAATATTATAATAGATGAATAAAGTATAACATATCTCAATTCTCTAAGACCTAGGTAAGATAAGAAGATATATCTATCATAGGGCAAGAGGAAAGAGACAGGACAGAGCCTTTGATCTTAAGATAAATAAAATAAGTAGAGAGATAAAAGGAAGTAGTAACAGTGAAATTACTTGAAAAAAGATAAGATGAGATAAAACAACATAAGACGAAAACGTAGAAAGGAAGTCGTGACTGTAGCCTCCCTCGCGTTTTCCCTTCTACAATTGTCCTAATACTTATAAGAGAATAAAGATAATACAAATACAATTATTCTAGTCGTTTAGGACAATTAAGTTGTTTTTCCAAGTCTCAGTTAAACAACCGATGAAGTAGAGCAGAGGGCTTCTACTCTTGGTCAGTTACCTCCTCCCCAACTCAACAAGGAAAAATATGTACCCCCAACAACAATCCCCCTCCCCCCAATTCTGGAATTAAAGCAACCGCCCCGTTAATACCCATAGTCTCCAAACACCTCTCAACCGTTTCCTTCACCTTTTCAAACTCCTCGCATCTCTCTTTATCTAGGTCTCTACAAATGTTTTGCAAAATGATAGGAGCTTTGAGTTGCTGTTGTAGTGCTTGTGTGGCGTGAGCCTTAAGTTGGGTTATGGGCAGGGAGGAACCACCTCCTTCGAGAAAATGTAAGAGAAGGACGTTTTGGATTTCTTGAAGGAGAGGAGGGAGATGTTGCGGTTGGAGTGGTTGGGGGACTGCAGGGACTTGGATAGGGGCATATTGTGGGATAGCTTTGGGGGCAGGTGTAAAGGCTGGGATTGGGGCGTAATGGAGGGGCATTGGTGTTGGAGCGTAGGCTTGGATGGGTGTCGGGAGGTAGGTTGTTGTTGGCGTTGAGGTATTTGAGACGGAAGACACCGTTGACGGGGAATAAGGGAGTGATTGGGTTTGATAGAATTGTTGTGGGTAGGTATTTGTTCTCGTTTGCGGTTCTGAGATTGTGGACATGAATGAGGCTTGGTGGTTGATAGGTTGCGATTGTTGTTTGACGAAAGATGCTGGTATTAACGGGACTGATTGAGGACGAGATGCTTGTGCTGGTGGACTTGTGGCTGGTGGAGCTGGACTACCTTCTAGCTCTGCGATGAATGTTTGCGGCTGCTGATATGAAATTGGGCGTCCATAATTTTGAGATGGGGCAACAGCATTTACTTGTTGATAAGAAACGGGACGTCCATATTGTTGGACTACTGAGGAGGTAAAGTTTGGTTGTTGATATGAAACGGACCGTCCATGACTTTGAGGTGTTGGAATGCTATTTAGAGGTAGGTAGGAAGATGACCGTCCATAATGTTGAGGTGGTGGTATGAATACTAGATGCTCTTGGGGTGTCCCCCCTGGTAATGAATTATTCGAGACAAATGCTTGAGGGTGTGAAGCTGAGTGACTTCTATTTCGTGACTCTTGTGGTTTCCGTTCTTCTGGTAAGGAGTGACTCGATACTGCTGCTTGAGTTTGTATAGCTGGAAGACTGGCATGCTTGGGATCTTCCTTTGGATCTTTTGACAACGAGAGACTCGATACAGACGACGCCACCGGTTTTGTAGTTGGGGGACTTGTATGTCGTGATTCTTGCTGGGGACTTGGGGTTGGTTTTGGTTTTATAGAGCATGAACAGGACATCCACGGGTATGAACTATGTTGATGACCACAAGGACTCTCAGGTTCTGTTTTCGATTTTATTGAACTCTTGTCATCACGCTTTTTTCCATCGTTGGCCACTGCTTTGGTGACATCCCCCATCCCAGCGTCTTCCTTTCTAGTCGAGAACTGGTACCCAACGATTTGTATTGCAATTAACCCGAGAGCAAGGATATAAGTCGATACCAGAGGTTTTCAAAATTCCAATCCTTCGATGTATCGTTTGAGAAGCTGCCTATATGGCTATTTTTAGAACCGGTGTTGAGAGTGATTGGTGCGGAGTGAGTGCCGTTATCAAGATGTAACACAAGGACGGAATGAGAATGCCACTAACCTCTGTGCAGTACATGAGTCTGAGAATTCTCGTTGAAAAAGGGTGAGGTCGTTGTTCTCTGTGGGGTAATATTGGTGGCTGATAGTGTCAACCCAACTGCGGCGTAGTGCTGACTTAGCGCCCCGAAGACATACATAGGTACATTTTCAAACGCAATCACAATAAATGCTCAAAAAGTGTAGCAAAAAATATCTAGTTCAATTCACGTTCTATCTCACAGTTCATCATGCTCTTTGTCTACCTTAACTTCCTCCTTGGCAGCTGCATCGTCCTCACCAGCTGCCGCCTTCTCCGCCTTACTCTTCTCAATAAAAGCGAGAATCTCCTCTTCACTAGGCAACTTTCCATCCTCTCCCACCTTGAATACGGGTTGTCCCTCAGCATTCGTCTCCAATGTCTTTTCTGGGTTCCAACCAGACGAAGTCGAACTCTTCGACTTTGCGGACTTGGTCTTCTTTGGCTTTGGTGCCTTCTTCGACTTGGTAGGTCGCTTTGACTTGTATGGTTGTTGCATACTCTTCATGATGAGTTCAACCTGGAGGTCTTGAAGTTGTTTGGCCTTGTCGGCGAGATCCTTGGTCAACAAAACGGGGTCCTCTGTTTCTTTGAGTGACTCCTGTTTGGCGAGTGTCTCAGCCAACCACTTGGAAATATCTCCCTCTAATTTTTGGGGAGCGACGAGGTCAGAGTCCTTGTACACAGGAGGGTCCATAGTCTCCTCTGCGACTGGTTCCTCAACGGCAGTTGCTGGCTCATCCTCCAGTCCATCAAAATCATCCGCGGCAGATGGTGTAGCTGAAGTTGTGGCTTTTGCAGCACTCAATTTTGAGGCGGTGAAAGCTTCGTGGTTTCTTGTATCATTTGCGATTTGTTCCCTGATTCCTGCAATCATGATCCGGGTCTGGTTCAAGGCTTCATTAAGAAGTTTGAGCTGCTCTGGACGAGATACTGTCTCATCCTTTCTGATTCCAATAGGGCCGACAATATCTGCCATCTCCTTCGTCTTTGCCTTGAGCTCCTCCCGGGTGGCAGTCAAACCACCTTCGTAGATCCAGTCACTGGCCGCCTTGGATTTGGACTCCAAGCTGGCTCTCTCCTCGGTAGTAGATGCAGAAATGAAATCTTCATTCTCAAGCAAATCTCTGACTTTATAGGTGTATCCTTCGAGCTGATTGAGGGCTTCCTCTCTAAGACGACGATTACGATCGGAATCAGCAAAGGCCGAAATTCGACTCTTCATGCGTGTGATTTCGGCAGCTGGTAATTGTGGAAGTCCCTTGAGCTCAGTTGTGAATTTAACGGGAACAATCTCAAGTCTTTTGACGATTTTTGGCTTCTCGTCCTTTGCATCCTTTGATTTGGAATCCTTCTTGGAGCCCTTCTTAGTATCTTTAGAAGCTTTGGGGGAGGATGCAGAAGTTGAGGAGCTTGTAGAGCTGCTAGTAGAAGAGCCAGACACGGTCTCAACGGTTTCGTCCTCATCGGAGAGTGGCGCTTGATCCTTCTTTCCGAAACCGAGCATATTTTTAACGCTGTCAACTACGCCTGCTTTTTCCTCATTTTCCTCGACCTCACAATCGACAACTGCTTTGATGATATCTACCTCTCCATTGGAGACAGAAAGACGAGTGCTGAGTTTGAAGTTAATGTCTCCATCTGTGCAGCCAAACTTCTCCTTTAGTCGTGCGACAGATTCTGTCAAGTTTTGTGTTGTCAATGTCAACAATTCCTTCTCAGCAGAACCAGGAGAAACATTTTCGGACGATGGAACATGTTGGTAAAAGTTGATGGAGAAATCATGCTGGTTCTTGAAGCTGTATTGCTTCTCAGCGCCAAGGAAAGAAGCTTCTTGCCATAACCGCTGGTGTTGTGGTTTCTCGTAGATGTTGGTCCATTTGATACCGGCAGCATAGACAGCAGCCTCATAAGCTCGGATTTCCTTGACTCGGAATGAAGGGCTAAGAGCAGCTCCGCGGAAACCAGCACCAAATACAGCCGACTCATCAGAGTTGACATTGGTACGAACCTTGTCAGCAGAGCCCATGAAACTCTCGAGTTCTTTCTGAACAAAAGGCATTCGGATGGCTCCGCCGTGAAGAATGATAGAGTCGAGGTCTTTTGCTTGAAGGTTGGCCATATTCAATGCCTTTTCCATTGCTACCTTGATACGGGCAGTGTAGGATTCTGCGAGTTTTTCAAATTGTACCCGAGTAATTTTGTATTTAAAATCAACATCCTCATAGAGACCCTCAAAGCTAGCTTGAGTATTTGCGTTGGCACTCAGGACATGTCTCATCTTTTCCGCTTCCTTAAGGAGCTTGGCCGAAGCTCTTCCATGCGCTTTCACCTTGTCGAATGATGCTCCTGCGGCTGTCGCTTTAGGCGAAGAAACGAATTGCCCTATCATATCATCGACAATGATTGCATTGAGGGCGTCACCACCAAGGGTTCTGTCCCATCCAGTTCCCACAACTTGAACTTCCTGTATAGTCTTGTTGAATTTTCCAACGTCTTTCACGGTTCGTCCTTGAAATTTCAAAATTGTGGCCTTTGTTGAGCCCGCGCCCATGTCGAAAACCATGTGATGTTCTGGGCTTCCACCCTCGTTGACGCTCTTGAATGTTCGAGAGGTGGCATAATTCAATCCGACCGCTAAACCATCACTCACAAGCTCCAAAATTCGAAGACCAGCCAGATCTGCGGCCAAAATTACCGCTCTCTTCTCTTCAGCCGTGTAGAATGGAGGAATGGTCACAACCAAATCCTTAATGCTGCTACCCCTTCCTGCAAGTGCCTCGGCGTTCTTTTGTATGCTCTGAAATTCCATTGCGAGTAATTCCTCCACTGTCCATGCCTCCTCTTCTTCCACAAATGCGCCGCTCTTGAATGCCACTGTGCCCCTTGTATTTTCCTTCACCAATTTCATTGCTGGATGTCGAGATGCGTATTCAGCTACCACCGAGTTGTCTGCCCCGAGACCTAGAAGTGCCTTGAGATTTGGGTAGACATCGCCGGGAAATCGAACGGCCAAAGCCATAGCATCGGATCCATAGGTTCTCTCTGGGAACTCTCCGCTTTTAGGACCGCCCTTGGAAGGTTTGAATACGACGGCGGATGCTTCCTTTCGTCTCGAGTCCTTGGTGAGGACAATCTCGAGAGGGATTCCAGGCTTGACTAGAGCTGCTTTGATGTATTCGGTGCCTAGGTCGACTCCTAGAACTGCAGACGCAGCCAGTGCGGTTGAGCTGAAGAAATATACGAGGCATAATATTGAGAGGAGGGGCGACGAGAGCATATTGCTCAATGGGTGCCGCTGGTGAGGGGCCATGTTGGGTGGTTTGGTGGTTGTATAACGCAGATGCAGAAGCAAGACCGCTGCTAAAAGAGTGAAGCAGCACACAAGGTTGGATCAAAGGACGAACACTTTTATATGACGCCTAAAGTGCAGACATTTAACAAATGTGTCCACAAGTCTATTGAGCCAGCTTGCAAATAGCAAAATAAGAGAGGAAAGATGTTTTGGGGGGGAGAATCCTTGTCAGGACCCAAGACTATTAAAAGGACACTTTGCGATCAAGCTGTTGCAAGCTGTACCATACATGGGTAAGCTTCGGATGTATAGCCTTGTCTTAACCTTATATATTAGGCATGACATAAGGCTTCATTTTTGGCCGGTAAAAATAGTCCAACTCACTCCGACTCCGAATTCCGCAAGTATCTCTTCATCTGAGCAGACAAGAGCCCCAAACTTCTGCACTGAATTTCATGACCAAAATCATACTTCAAATTTGCTAGAAGATTCCAATTGCTGAGCCTCACTAACAAATCCAATCTGCTAATAGGTTTAGGTCTAGTTACACCCTTTAGAGATCTGCAAACACCAGGAGTGGGACAAGGAATGGTATGCAGTCAACCACCAAAACTACGAGACCACTTGGATTCCACGGTTTTCGAGTTCCATTGTATTGAGGGCATTTGACGCACAGCACTCCTCAATTGGTAAGAAGAACTGGCTATAAACAAGTAGCAAGAGCAACTGAGAAGCAACTGCCATTTGGACTAGCACATATTGCAAAGTACACAGGAAAGAATCACGATAGGTTCTTCAAGCCTTCACAACCCTCCTGTCGATAAACCATCTACCATGGCTGCAACTCCTTTCATTGCCTTCCAAGAGCCTTCGACTCTCGAAGGCTACAATTCCAACTTACCCCGCTCTCAACAGCCTTCCAATATTCCCAAAACATTTCTGGATGCCATGGAAATTCGAAAGCAAGTGTTTGTCGTGGAACAAAACATCCCGTTGGAGAATGAGTTCGATTCTGATGATCCGCGGGCATGCCACTGGGTTTGTGCCTCCCAATCTCCTTCATTACCAGTACTTGCTAACGTTGTCCGACAGGTCGTTTATGCCTCAATAAACACCGTAACAGAACCCCAGAAGACGGATGACCAAGGGAACATTCTTCAATTACAGAAGAGTGTTACTGTATCTCAACCAATTGGCACAATACGACTCGTACCCTTCCCTCACCCTCCACATCCAGAGCCAGGCTCTTCATATGCCGCCGATGCCCTCGAAACTGCCTCGACCTCAAAACCTTTCGCACCCCCACCTTATATTGTCGATAGACCTACAACACATCATGATGGCAAAGAACCATATATTAAATTGGGGAGAATTGCCGTCGTGGAGGAGTTTAGGGGAACTGGAATTGCTAAGATTTTGGCAAACGCTGCAATGACTTGGGCAAGGGAAAGTCCAACATTCTTCAATCCATCGATCGAAACTTGGGGTATGAGTAAGCTAGGCGCGAGCAACACAAGTGAGATACCCCGGTGGAAAGGCTTGATTTGTGTGCATGCCCAAGAACAGGTCGCAAAGGCGTGGGCGAAATGGGGATTTGAACTAGATAAAGGTATGGGAACATGGATTGAAGAGGGTATCAATCATGTTGGAATGTTTCAACGGCTCGAAATCAAGGAGTAGAAATTGTGAGTTTGGTCTTGCATCTTAGGTCAAGCAATCCAGAATGAATAGGCTAGGTAGTCGAGTAATTACTAGTAATGTTCTTTTATTACTATAAATAAAATGATTCTCTCTCCGGACTTTCTACGGATTCTGCATCGAAATCATTACTGCGTTAGTTTGCAAATCTTTTTCGTTTCCGTTCTAGAGGCCGCTAAATCTCACTTCTTCCCCTCTTCCTTCAGCCTTGGCGAGTCACACCGGATCTCACTCCGCGAATCTGCAAGAGTTCGTCGTCGCTTTTCTTCGTTCTACGTTTATTTTCTAGCTCATATTCAATGATCTTCAGATAAAAAGCACGTGGTTTCAAATTTCCTATTTCTTAACGTCGTAAATGATCCCCTTATCAATTGATTTATTCAAATGGCAGTAGATTTTCTCAAATGGTCGCTTCCCTGCGCCTGCAGATCCATCTTTTTACATAATTTAGCAAGCATCGCCCCCATCTTTTAACGCTTCAGTCAGCATACCAACATTTAGGCTGCACCTCTCGAATGGTTCGTCCTAATTGGGTAGGGGCGAGGAGATTGGGTCTTTATAAGTTGGGGATCTTCCCCGCTTCGAAGAGGCTTAGAGGAGAAGGATTGATAGACTCGTTTAAATGACGTTCATGACGAGAAGCTGACTTGTCGTTTGAATGTCACAGGGTTCTGGACGAGAAAGGAAGTGATTGGAATTTTGAGAAAGATATATAAAAAAAGTGCTGCCCGGACGTGAGGAGGAAGAAGACAACTTTTCGAGCTACTTCTTTTTTGCAGTCTTTCATCACAATCGAGTATAAAGGTCAATATCCCAACGGTACCTTTTCAACCCACTGGTACTTCACAAGACCCGGCTTTCTCAACTTCACACGCAACCTCGAAACCAAACTCACAAACACGACTCACAACAAAACAAAATGCTCCGCCAAACCCTCACCCCCATACTCGCCCTCCTCACCTTCCTCACACTCACATCCGCCCAAGTGCCCAGCACACCAGACATCTTTCACCTCACAACCTGCAGCAACACCCTCCCAACCTCAAAAATCATCTACTTCGTCTCAAAGGACTCACCTCATCCCGAAACCGCGCCCACGGAATCCGTTACTCTTCCCGAATTCACGACTTTCAATGGTACGACGCAGAATGCTGTGGTTCAGGGTTTCAGATTTGGAGTCACTATTGATGGAGATGCTTTGAGTAGGGAGGCTGGGGAAGGAGTTGGACGTGGACGGGTGAGTTTCTTTGAAATGAGATTTTTTGATGACTTTGCTAATATGTGTTTGGTGTAGTATGCTGATATCCCTACATGTCAGGATACTGGATATAGTATCTATAACTGCTTCAGGGGAGGAGAAGAAGTGGTCCTGGATGAGGGGGCTGTTGGGGGTGTTTGTAAATCATTGTTCTCGTGTACGAGAGCTAATGCTGCTGTTTGTTGATTTCGGAGAAGGTTTGGGATTCGTTGATTTGGCGTTTTTGCTGCGTTGGGGCGATATGGATGTGGACCGAAATCTGGGGGATCATACAATTAATTTGAGAATCAAATTCATGCAATATCAAAATTGTGCCTGATAGTTGTGGGTGTTTGGCTTTTATTTGAGTTGAGGCGGAATGAGAAGATCTTGTGGGGAAGTTGTGGTTTACTTCGGGAATATATTGACTGGCTTCGTATCTCAAACACTCAGCACAGTAATTTTATTCTCCAACCTCGATTCAAAACATCGACGTGGTTATAATCAAGTACAGAACCTAGGAAATTTTGTCTGGTAGCGAGGCCGATTAAGTTTTTATGGGCGAGGAGAGAAATTTTTGCTGGGCGATGGGGGAAATGAGAATGAGAGTTGCTGCCTTCTATTTCAATTGTAGAAATGATTCATTCAGATCTATTCAGGGAGAGGTGCGAACTAAAAGGTATGTTTTAGAAATATATGGCACCCGCGAGGAATAGCAGTGGGGTGGTAGTACGGAGTACAAGAACTTGCAATGATATGCGAAATGAGTAGATACAATGAAGCCAAAGGATATTTATATTGATGAAGGAGCCGAAGTAATATTATGAGGTTTGGTAAGAAGCCACTTGTCTATAATACATCTCTTCCAGTTTTTGAATCTGCCTATAATTCCTACAGCTCCGCTAATATATACCCACCCAACCACAAGACTTCAGTGTCTAAACGCTTATAAGACGAAACTTGAATGATAAGACTAAGCCTCACCGGTTGAGCCCGAAATCGATGAACATTCACAGGGAGCAGTAAAGGCTTTTAGGTTCGTACCTGCCTAACCACCTATTTTTGACTGAAAAATTTATGCATCGGCTAATCAAAGTATGCATCTAGATATATTGAAACAAATTAACAGTCCCAAACAAGATTGTCTTCAAAAACAAAGAAAGCACTACTTTTACGATGAAATGAATGTAAGCTCTTATTATTTTCTAGGCTCGATGTGGTGGGGGGATGGGTTGACTTGCGCAATAACACTTTAGTATACCTTATTCAGAACTGACTAACTATATCTACATATAATAATAAATGATTTCATGTTTGAGTCTACAATCAATGTTATTCGATAAACAGATATATCCAAATTTCCTTTACTCAATTCGATTATTCTAAAAATACTCGATTATTTACATTGAATGAACGTTCTTTGGATAAGTATGTCATACTGGCTACTTGGAAGACACGCGGAACTTCATTTATTTAAATTAGTTATCCATAATTATTTAGGAATACTTACTCCCTGAGTAGCAACGCCAATAGCACTAGTTATAACAGTTCACTTTTGTCGTCGAATAGTCCGTGTGTCCCCTGAGAAATGGTGACCTTAGAAATGTCTACTAGTGTATTGGTAGGTAGCCTATAAATAGCCTCTTACTTCGGTAAAAAGTTCTAAGAATTCATCATCTCATACATGCATGCAAGACCATATAGAATATTGGAGGGGAGTCCCGACCCATGACTCTATGAACATAGATAAAATCCAATTTAATTACATACCCAGGAAATAGGAATCCCATCACTTCCTCACTGTCAAAGTGACATTCAAATCTCCCTTATCCCAAAGAAAGAACACCTTCTGCTCAGCCCAATTATTACTCTCTTCGCAAAGACTTAAATCAAAATGCCATAAAACCCGTGCAAGAATAGCTTTCATCTCCACTAGGGCAAGATGCTATCGTAAAATTAGCAACTGATGAATATATCGTTTTGAATAACTGACCTGTCCAATGCAATTTCTGCTTCCGAAAGAAAATGGTTGCAGGACACCACGTTTATCATTCGCGAAACGTGGATCGTCTAACCATCTCTCCGGGATATATTCCTCTGAACGTGAGAAGTTGGCTTCGGAATGATAGGCACTCCATTGATGGACACCAACTGACGTCTAAGGAATCATTAGCCACGACTCTCAATAAATATGGAGATAGTAGACTGACATTTTCAGGAATGAAATATCCATTGATTACAGCGCTCTGAATGGTTTTGCGCGGCAATAGAATCGGTACCGGAGGATACATTCGGAAGCCTTCCTGAATGCAAGCATGAAGATATTTCAGTTTAGAAAGCGATGCGAATGTCATCTCTGCAGGATCTGGAAACGATGTTCGGATTTCGGTGACAAGCTTTTTCATGGCGGCTGGATGTTTGAGTAGGTGAAATGTGGCACCACTGAGTAAAGTGGCGGTTGTTTCACTGCCAGCTATGATAAGGAGATTGGCCATATTCAAAATCTCTGGTCTGCTCAACCCCTTTTCATCGTTATGCCGGAGAATATAACTTTGTATGAATTAGTATCTTAGTACAAACAGTTTTTGGGGATAGTCACGGTTTACCTCATAAAATCATTCCTATTGGTTTCGGCCTCAAGTCGTCGAGCCGCTTTCTCGATTGTGTATTGCTCGTGTCTTTTCTTTGCTCCTTGGAGTTGAGGAAAAAGTGCGAGAAACGATAAAAGAGGTGTTCCAATCAATGGATATGCGTTCAAAATGGCGAACATTCGTGCAAATTTGATGCCTTTGAAGATATTTGCAATCCAGAAATTGTATTCCTCGGTCCTAAGAGCATCAAATGATTCTTGGAAAGAAAGATCTCCAATAATATCGAATGTCGTGAAGTTGTACCAACGAACGAGATTGACTTCCCCTTTACTTGGGCCTCCGATTTTTTCATGAAGCTTCTGGATAAGCAGGTCGAAGTATGAATTCAATATGGGCTCTTGCTCTCTCACTGCTGCATCGGAGAAAGCGTGGCTTAGTGCACGTCTCATTCGTAAATGATCTGCATCGCCAGCAGCTAGAATGAATTTAGTCAACAAGTGAATTAATCTGGTGAATCGAATAGACTCACAGATGATGGAAACAATCTTATCACGTTTGTCTGCTAGGTAAAAGTCAACATTTTTAGGAATTTGTTTCTTTCCTTGTCTCGAGCCATAAATAGCTATACATATTCGTTAGATGGAAATCTAGAAAGGAAGTTGGAGTCAAGTACCTTGCCATGCCTCTTCGTTATTAAACGAGACATTGTCTGGAGATATCCGAACAGTAGGTCCATATTTATCGTGCAACTCTTTCGAGGTATGAACGTTATAACCAGTCCAGATGTCCCAGAATTTGGCTGTATGGAAAGCATGTCGAAACTTTGGCCCTGGAAGCTTCGCTAGAGGGTGTAGCGTAATATTGTAGATTCCAACGCCCATACAGTAGACGAAATACTAGTTTCCATTAGCAACCTTCGATTTTTGATCTTTGAACAAACTCACTGAGACACCAATGAACCCTAAGATGGTCCAGAGGACCAAATGACCCATAGCGTCCGAGAAGTGGTTTAAAATTATGACTCGTATTGTTGAATTGTCGGTGAAGATTCTTGAGCGTGGTATTCGCGAAATAGAGATGAAATTTTGGCGATGCAATTCTTTTTATGTACAACCATTTTTATTGGCTTGTTCGCATGGGCGGATGCCAGACGTACGGAGTACGGGTATGAAACAATCCGAATTATTTCACTTGTTGAAACCATTTCGCCACAATAGTCAAAAATGTGATTGGAGGACGTGTTCGTGTTCGGATGGCGTATTCGCAAAGTGCAATAAAATGACCCCAACCTACATCGTGACAGCACAACTCATAACTTTGATTCCAACAACCAATCCTGCCTAAGTAGGTGATATGAAGTCTATCTGAAGAAGGAGTATTCGTACTCAAATGAGCCTTTCCGCCGCACATGCTCATGAGCAACCTAGGACGACGTAGTTGACTGTGACGCTTGCTTCTAGAATTGGAATAAAAGATGAGATGAAAAAAAATATCCGTGGAATGATTGGACGAGGATGGGCTTCAGATGATTGATACTAACATCCTCTTGCCTCTTGTAAAGAAACCTGCCTCTGCCATCGTCAGTTTTCCCCGTCTACGACGGAAGGTAGGTAGTTGACTTCGTCTTGGTATATGTATGCGGCAGAGCATCAAAGTTGCAACACCGGGATGCATTTTGTGGATGCCTTGCATCAACCTCCTCTTTCCCTCGCAAAGTCATCAAGCGTGACCTTCAAATCTTGCGAGATGTTCGCTATTCATATGGCCAAGAGCTTCTTGAACTTTTCTCGTGATTCTGAATATCTATGGACGTCCACTTCGACGTATTACAACCCGGTTGATAATTGACAGATAGGTGATTGGTTTTCGGTTTCAGAGACAACCAATGGTATCGGACTTTCGTTGCTTATAAATGTATTGCGTTTTTCCTAATCAATGTGATTGTATCTCGACCGGCTCGCTCAGGGAGTCAAGAGGATATAGGATAGAGTTGGTGTTTTGATGGAGGGTTTAGTGATAACGTTCGGATTTCTAAATTTCCTTTTCAGGACCATTCCGAGTATCGGTCAGGTGCGCCTTTATAACACGTGATGATAATAAACACACACCTTATACAGGGGTTGCGGCCCTGTAAAACTGGCGGCTCACGTAACTCTCGTTGAAAATCATTATTTTAGAAAATCAGAAAAACTTTAAAATATTGCGCCAGATGTTTTCTTTCAATGGTTCTACTATTCTACTAGGTTGCAGTTGAAGACCAATTTCTCTGTCCGCCGCGATAGGTGTGGTTGAGCCACGGAGCTCCATAATCACGTTTAGCTGTCCCCCATTCTTCATGTCAACCCGCCGTTCCATTTACTCAAACCCCTCAGCACGATCATGGACTTCCCAGGCCCCAAATCGTCATTCTTCGGCAATCATCAGTTTCCACCGCAGCCTACCAAATTACTCACCTACAAAACTTCATTCCCTCGACGCTATCGCGAAAGAGATAGGAGTCAAGAAAGTCTGGTTGAAAGACGAAACTACTAGACTCGGATTACCCTCATTCAAGATTCTTGGAGCATCATGGGGAATTCATCAAGTCATCACCCAACGGGCTGGTCTTCTCCTAAATGCAACAGTGGAGGAATTATCTACAGCTGCGAAGAAAATGGGGGTTAAACTTTTTGCTGCAACGGATGGAAATCATGGGAGAGCAGTTGCTAGAATGGCTCGAATACTTGGACTTTCAGAGACGAAGATCTTTGTTCCAGAATCACTCGACGAATTGACTCGAGATTTGATTTCTCAAGAAGGTGCTCAGGTTATCGTCGTTGATGGGGATTACGATTTTGCAGTGAAGGAGGCGGACTTACAAGCAAACAATCAGCATGGAATTTTAATTCAAGATACTGCTTTTGAAGGCTATACCGAGATTCCACAATGGATTGTTGATGGCTACTCTTCTCTTTTGGCAGAGATTGACGAGCAGATATCACAACATGCAGATGTCATTGTTGTCCCCATTGGTGTCGGCTCACTTGGAGAAGCTGTTGTTTCGCACAGTAAATTGGAAGGACGATCGACTTCTGTTTTGGCCGTGGAACCCGATACAGCTGCGTGTTTGTACAAGAGCTTGAGAGCTGGAACTTCACTACCTATCCGAACAAGTCATACGATTCAGACTGGCATGAACTGTGGGACGGTTTCTACCACTGCATGGCCGATTTTGAAAGCTGGAGTTGACGTAAGTACGACAGTCTCGGACTTTGAAGTACATGAAGTAGCTCAGTACCTCGAATTTGTCGGTATTGGAGCGGGACCTTGCGGGGCTGCTCCTTTAGCAGCTCTCAGACATGTTGCCAGCACAAGTCCTGGGATTTTGGGCTTGAACGAGGATTCAGTCGTTGTTCTAATTTGCACCGAAGGGTCTCGGGATTATCAGCTTCCTAGCAACGTACTTGGGGACTACCCGGAGGCGAAAGCTCGCAACCTCGTTGGAATCAGTTTATCGGGAAACAAAAGTTCCCATGAGAAAGAAGAGGCTGAGTATGTTGTCGCATGGTTAGAGCACCGAGATATAGAAGTTAATTGGCTTGGGTAATTTTAAATTGATTATTGGACTTAAGCAGAGTTTGGAAATATGATACGATGATATCGAATCAATTAGAGAAATAATTCTCTATCACAAGAAAAGAACACCCAAAACAGGTATCAAAAAACACCACATCCCTAATTTCCAAGTCTGGTGCTGGCAGGTTTAGCCCCGGGGAAATAAGTAGCAGGCACAGTAGGAATAGCAATAGAGACAGTAATCCCCACACCAGCCGTCAACTCCCCTGGCATAGTCGTAGCACTATACCCCGCCACGCTAGTAACCGTCTTGGTAACTGTGGCATAACTAGTATAACTTGCGCCAGTAGCCAAACATCCTCCGCTTCCATAAGCATTTGCGCATTTTTGAAGGACTGAGCTTCCGGCCTCGGTCCAGACGTTGAAATCGGTAATTTTGATGTCGTGGCAAGGGACGGCAGAGGGGCAGAGAATGTTGATAGGGGCTCTTTGGACACCGCTGGAAGCTGTCCCTTTCCAGGCGGAGAAAGTTAGATTGGAGTAGAGAACTCCTGAACCAGTGGCGGAGGATTTCGCCCACGCGCCGTCGATGTCCAATGTATAAGCGTTGGAGTGGCCGACGAAGTTGGAGAATTGAGAGTTGGTGAAGGAACCGGAGCCGCCGTTGGACTTGATCATCAACATTTGGTTTGAGTTTTGGGTGTAGATGTTGTTGTACTTGACATATGAGATGTCTGGAAATTCGTTAGTGAGAGTGATGGATGGGACCGAGTTGAGAACTTACCAGTATCAGCACCGAGAGAGCCGATGGCACATCCACCACTCCAGTTACAGAATACATTCTCGACGAGAATGTTCTTGGCAGGGCTCTGTTATTTGGGTTAGCTTGATTTTTTGCCAGCTTCACAATATCCATACCTTGACAGTAACACATTCATCCTTGTTCGTAACTTCTACATCGTGAACATGGATGTTGGTACCCCAAATATCAATTCCATCAAGTCCACCCTCGTTGCCACCGCGAACAATCATATTATAAACTTCACCATTCTCGCAAGTGTCCATCGTGAAATGGAAAGCAGGAGCTGAGAGGCATTAGCGATATTTTTCAAACAGTAGGAAAGAGATTTCTTACAGTCGACCAAAGCAAGATCGTGAACAGAGAAGTTCGTAACCTCATACAAACGAAGAATTCTTGGCCCATAGGTTCCAGCTAGAAGTGTCAGAATATGGAGCAAAATTGATGACATACAGACGCACCCGTGTGGAAAGTATAACCATAACCCTGAACTGCACCCTTCGAAGTGCTGCTGTACATTTCGAAATCGGTAGTGTGCTCGACGAAAATCATGTTTCCAGCACCAGTTCTATAATGACACTTCATCAGCGTAAATCCTCCGAAATAGCGAGCTAAAACTTACCCACTGCGGTAGATGATGCCATCCAAGTTGATAGAAACAGCAGTTCCACCAGTCAAAGTAACCCAAGTCGACATTCCATAATCTCCTGCGGGGATATAAACTATCCAAAAAATCAGTTTCCATCCCGTCCAAAGCCATCGCATGAAAAACTAACCCTGACCACCAGATTTGCACGCAGCCCAAGCACTGGCAATAGCAGGACCAATATCCGAAGTCTTCGAAGCCACTCCTCCATAGTTAAGAACATTGCAAACCTTAGTAGCAGCCTTATGCGCGGTCGTAGTCGAAGGTCCAACGGTTCCAGAAAGCTGCGCGGCTCCACCGCTTGCGAAAATGGCGCTCGTAAGAGCGACGAAAGTAGAAAATCTCATGATTTTGATGGTAAAGACTGAAGTGAGATATCCAAGCGGAATCTCAACAAGTGAGAGAGAAAAAGGGATATACGTATATACACGAAAAGAAGGAAGGTGGGGAGGAAAGGAGAAAAAAATAAAGAAGGGGGAGGGAAAGGAATATACAAGTCTAAAGACCTAGAATCAGGACATCACTTCATCGCCCTCATTACCACGAAACGGAAGTTGGGGTTCTCGAAATTAAAAAAGCGAATGTTGCGCGTTTGGAATAAAACGACGGAACAGGAAACCCGGTAAACTATGATGTTTTCGGCTCAGGAGCCCCTCTCTGCGGCGCATACCCTATCGGGAATTTTATCAGGCGACGCTATTTTCATGGATGTTGATAAATTTGCAGAGGGACATTTCTGTGGAGATGGACAGGGATAATTTGTGGAAGAAAACAATAAGCGGGTCGAAGATGAAACAGATCAACAGCACATTATTTGGTTATGGGGAATTGATTCGCGGAATAAAAAAAGCTTGTTCAACCTAGAACCCGGGGAATTGAATGCTTTACTGCATGGATAATCTACTGCATGTCGTGTATCGTGGAATTCCAAAACATAACGTCGTTAATTAAGATGCCAACATTACCGGGCTACTTCATAAATAAGAAATTCGCACAGGAGCTCATGCCACTGAGAATGCGATACTTTAATCTCGCCTACCGTCACTGGCCTTGAGATCATATCAAGATTCCAAGTCCCAGATAGCCAATCGCAATAGACAGAAGTGTCAAACCGACGGACCCATTGAGGCTCTGAGAGCTATAAGAAGCCGAAGAACTCGCAGGTGTAGTCTCCAACACGATAGCAGGCGTGGTAGTTCGAGCTGGTGCAGTGATAGAATTGGATTGTGACAGGCTATTTCCTATCGATGGTGCCTGAGAAGTTGCACTTATCGAACCTGGCGCAGTCGTGGTAGAAATAACTGTTGAGGGCGCAGCCGGTGCTGGCAATATTATTGTTGATAGTATTGTGGAGGTAACTAGCGCTCCCGCGACAGATTGATATTGGGTGCTGACGAAAGTAGATGTTACATAAGCGGTAATGGTGCTTTGGGCATTCAAGTATGATGTTGTAGGATAGAACAGGGTCCTCGTTAACGTCGAATAGGGGGTATATGGCGGCGCTGTAACTTGACCACCTGTGACGGTGGCATACTGGGTAATGGTAATGGTGACTGCCCTTTTATTCAAATCCCGACGAGCTGGAGCAGCAATCGTAACGAATGAGGTGATTGTTGTCATACCCCCGCCAACCGTCGTGGGTATTGTAGTACTCTGTGAATCGTTTAGTTTATTCCTTGTATAAGGAACCTGGAACTTCTTACAGAAGTTACAACGTAGGTTGAAGTGGCTGTAGAAACAGCAATATTGTTAACAATTGTCACGGAAGGTTGCGAGATGGTACGAGTAACAAATTGGGTCGGTGCAGTACTAGTCGTCGTTGGGTGAACAGTTTGAGTAGCCTTGACAGTGGCGGTAACCGTCGCTGAAGAGACGCAAGATGATTTCCCACCCGTGACAACGCAATATTCGGTCCCATCTTGACAACACCAGGCAAATCCACAGGTTCCTTGAAAACAAACATACCGACCTGTCAAGCCATGGTATGCGCGTCCGAATATTGTATCAGAAAAATGGAAGGATCCCTGGACAGATGGACTTTGCTCTTGCGCTGCCCAATCGATATCAGAATGAGAATCTTCTTTTGCCCGGTCCAAAGTGGGTTTCGACTCGACAGTGGCTGCTAAGCAAAGAACAAGAAGCAAGCAAGAGGTGGTGAGGATACGTTGCTGCATCTCGAAAGTCTAAAGGTAGAATGTAACAGATGGAAATGTCAAGAAAGGGCTTGCAAATTCGAAACCCAAAAGAGCAACCAATATGAAGGGAATCTCGGCATTTTGGGCTCGCTTTTCAACTCATCACGCCTCGAAGCCTCGTTCACAACTATCACAAAACTAGGTAGCAAAGTTTGCAGCAAAGATCTGCAATTAGTCAAGTGACTAATGCATGCGGCTCTTCAGATATCGTCTAATCAACTTTGAGGATATTCCAGCCACCAGATAGCAAAAGAAGGTGTGACTTATGTGCCGTTTGTGTACTTTCCAGGCTTGCGGTTTAACGAATAAAATCTCTTGTTCTTTTCAGCCGCGTCTCAGAGAGGAAATACCCCGCAGCAAAATGTGACAGCCCCCGCATCTAAGCCTCTAGAAACTTCAGAAAAGGAAAATGGTGGCTGAACTTTTTGGGGGTGCTTCAAGCCTCTGGAATCCTTCGGGTCACCAAGTGCTGCCACGTTCAAGAACAAAACGACGAATCCAACCGTTCATCAGTAAAATCATGACATAGTATACCATTTGGTGTAGTTTTCGGGGTCATTTGAAATCCATTTCAAACAACTACTGAAGAATGGTTCAACTTTGGCGAACTAAGTCTTCAGGAATTTTGTAAATGCAAAACAAGAGTCACTCAACAAAAGTGACGGGGGCTCTGTGCAACGCTGGGCGTCGCCTATCGAGTGATGGAGCCTTGGAGGCTTAATTGAGAGCCTTGCAATACGCCAAGTTTGGCAAGATACGAATAAACTAAGGCACAGAAGTAAGACAAGCCAAGCGGGAACGCTGTCCATTTTTTGCCCAACGAACAAGGATGTTACATACATTTTTTCAGAGACATGCTGCACTGTTCGGTCCTCGGCCTCGCATCATTGTTATGACGTGATATCTTCTTCCTCTCCTTTACTTACATTTACATTTTTTTTCAAATCCCCCCTGTTCTTTCTTTTTTGTGGTGCCGATGTCTAACCTTACCACAAGGGGGTGCGGCCGAAGTCACAGGAACTGGATTTTGGCCATACGAGGCATAATGTACAGCCTGGGATATAACATGTGGCGACTCGCCAATGGGAACGATTTTTTGATGAATTTGCAGGCTGCCAGGATTAAAGTGATATGGGTATTTGATCTCCGTTAGGTGTTCAATTGTGACGACTTCGGTATAAATCTTCAAGACCGATTGGCTGATGACTCGTGCTCCAAAAGAATTAGTCTCATGTATTTGATGTTCCGGGACGAAAAGAGAAACCTAATAAAGTTAGGTGTTAGGCAAAGAAAGTAGAGGTAATAAATCAAACTTACAGTTTGCTTGGAGCGTCCGTTGACCTATATCGCATTTCGAGCTAGGGCAATCGATATAGCTACTTTCAAGGGTCGATGGGAAGTTCTCTGGTTTCTTTGGTAACATCTCGGACAAGCGTATAATGTCGACGATAGGGGGTGGTCCGCTGGTCGGTTCATGTACTGTCAATATATGCCCACGTGTATTTCTGGTTGCGGAACAGAAATGGGATTCGGAACTCTGCTACCAAGCAGTAGTCATATAGAAAAGGGATGAATTTACTGTGAATAAATTAGCAAGAAGCGCAAAATAACAGAGCACACAACGGACTCTTGACATTTGTTGCCTAGTACTACCTGAAACAGCGTGGAGAAGAGGGTGCGCGTTGATTTGTCCCGCTCAAGAAGACTGTCGCCTCCGTGTACTAGGCGTAAAGTCTCCTCGAACCAATCTGTGAGACCTGGGTCCTTTTGAAGATAATCAAGAAATGTGGGTTGTTGTTGGTCTTTTCCGTCGTGTTCAAGAGATGGTGGAAGCAGTTCGCAAGAGAAATGATTGAGATGCACGGCTCTCCATTGCAGAGGATGAGCGGCGTATATAGCTTTGAAGGGATTCGCTAGTAGAGTAGTTTGAATTGATCCTCTTTCGGGAGGAGGGTACCGAGCCTTCATCATACCATTAGGCGCAGAGACATTTTGTTGGAAGACTGCTGGGACATACGATATGTTAGACTGCTAGGCTCCAATGTCAGAATCTCTTTTCCATCATTTGTTTCGCGAGATGGGCTGCGTCGAGCAGTGTTGAAACACGTCTTCGGGATGGTCAAGATAGTTCAGAAGCGGGTGGTTGATTGAAGGTCGCCTGAGGACGACATCGCGCGAGCCCCGTTTGGGTTTTGGCTTCTCCAGAAAACTCCCGAGATATTTGTGCTGGAATGATCGCGTTTGAAATAATTGAGGTGAAAGTTGGGTGGACATGAAGGTCCAGAACAGATACTCGCTTGAGGCAGCAATCCACTTCCTCGCTGTTTTTCCCAGCTCAAAACATCACTCCCTTCCACTTCAAAAACCATCCGCCAAAGCTGATGGAAAATCTGAGAGGCTAACTATCATTCTTAGAGCAATGATTACCTCTTTTAAGAAAAATACATTGCAACACCCCCTGAGCCAAATTCTGTTCACTTTCTTTCTCTATGTAATATCAATTTTCTATAATACTAGCCCCCCTCCTGTGAATACATGCACTGTCTCCCATCCATGTATCTTCAAATGCGTCGGCTTCATTGTTTCCTTTATGAACTTGAACAATCTGACACGACTGACCGGTCTAGCAACTCTAGCAGGCTCCGTTTCCCCTCGGAATTCATAGAATGCCAGCGGGTATTCCGATACACTTATTCTCCGCGCCTTCCTCAAGTAGACGACAAAACGATCTCCAATCCTGGGGGAATTCGGTTGTCTGGGGCGGGTTGTCTTTCGCACGACAGGCTTGAATACAAAGGTCAAATATAAATGGAATGAACAGCTCTCGGAAATCTCGTCAAATGGTTGGGTGGGTAGATACCGATCATAGTGACTACTAGGTATGGTTGGCACGACCAAGTTGTAGAAAGGACTCGGATGTGCTGCAGTAGATGAGTGACAACGGGCTCCTGGGAATGGGTCGATGATTTTGTTGATGCTTGTAGATTTATCCGTGGCAGGTGCGTTGGATAGCACTTGCCAGTGTCAGTCGTTGATTCTTGTGTTTGGCTCACGTCGTATTTCTAGCTACCTATTCTCCCGAGTTCATGTTTGGCGATTTCAAGAATGTCTAACTTATTTCTAGGACCAAGCGCATCCAATGGGACGGGTTCTTTATTATCGATTTGATATCAGCTCGTTGACTGGTTTCTGTATGTCTGGTTTTCAAAAGGTGGTTCCTTCCCTGTCTAAACCTCGACCTGCTGCTCGGCTACCCTATGGGAGATCAAACTTGAATGTCGCTCCTTCCCTCGCACTCAGAATTTGACCTCGTCATGCCGCCTTGATAAGAATTCAAGGAGGAAAGGCGCGGCCTGATGCCTATACCGTTAATTTCTTGCCACGAAGTCAACAGTAAATTTTTCAAGACTCCTGAGCCACCCAAGGAGTCGTGTTGCGATTTCCAGGAGGGCACTAGATTGCTCTGCCACTCTTTGGGGTGATTTAATTGGATGCTACAGACACTTCGGAACGATTCCATTCTCTCGTGGAAATAGATAGACGTGAGCAGTAAGCGTACTATCATTTAGGAAGATCCTGACAGAAGTGGACGAGTTGGCTCAGAGTTCCAGCGACCGGGAAAAATATTTCAGGGCACTCGATGTAGGTGTTGTTTACTTGAAGAGAACCCAGTTGCTGAGGAGGCTCAGGAAATGGGTGTATTGATTCTCCTTATGTCTCCAGGTCGAGATCGAGGGTTTGACCCAAGATCGTTCCTTCCGTTCCTTCTCTCGACATCCCACTACGATCTGAGGTCGTTCCTTCCCCCGAACTCAGACCTTGGCCTCGCATGCCACATGACGAGATCGAAGCGTGAGCGAAGGCATGACCTGAGGTCGATGATAAACCACCCTCTAGTTTCTTGCCATCGAAGACGTATCGCAGGGGTGGGTTTGTTTGGTTGAACGAATTGAGCATTGTTCCTTTTCTTTTGGGTGTGAAATATCTCTTCAACTCGGTTTTCTACATCGAGTTAGCATCAATCTCGATCCTGATTTTTTCTTCTACCTATTTAATCTTCATTATTTGTCGTGACCAAGTGTCAAGGTTCGTTTATTTATAGGCCATGGGGCGCAGAAGAAAAGTATATCTTCGTCACGCCTTAATGCTCATAAATAAGGTCGCCGATTCGACAACCCAAACTTGAAATATTTTCTGGGAGGCATGAATTGTTTCTTTGGCCGTTATTATTTTCGCTATGGGATTATTTTGCTTGTCCATCTGCTTTGACGGCGATCCCGCTGTTACCTACCAGGTCCTCGTCCCTGCCGGTGTTGACCCGTTTCCAAGATGGTGGCGACACTTTTTCTCCGCACTCGTAACATTTTTGCTTGTCAGATCTTTTCAGCGAATCATCACTACTTTCATGTGCTCATCTACTCACGTTCTGGAAGTGACACTTTCGTGTTCGGGATTTATATCTCAAGGATTTGGTCTGGTCTCAGACCTATCATCTCAAGTCGCAAAGTCAATTCCATCCCACATTTATGGGCCCCCAAAGACCCTTAAAACCCCCCAAAAAGCTCGCATGGGTTTTGATTCGCAGCTGCGGCTATTCGCATCGCTTAATAAACAACATGAGACAGTGCCTGAACAAATGGTGCTAATGCCATCCGCTCTCCCCACAGTCCACACCCGTCAGGCTAAACTAATCCCATGTGTTAGCCTCTAGAGACTTGGTCTCTGGCCAGTGGCCAATGGTTCAAAAGAACTCGGTTTCAACATAGATTTTTGCGAGTTTCTATCTGCATGCCTAGATGGGGACGCCTTCTTTGGTTCTTTCCACTTTGTATGATCATCAATTCGACCGTTTAACTTCATATGGCTTGCCAATTTCTACTCGCTGGACGACGACCTTTTTAATCATAAATTTACCATGTTAAATATACACGAGCCTCGTCTCCGATCATGGTCAGTTCGGACATTTTTTGCTCTCTTTTCCCTGGTGACTTTGCTTGCATTTCTCTTCGCAGCTTCATTCCAAAAGCAACCCCAAGGAGAGCTCAGAGGATTGTCTTCCAACAATAACCATAAGAATGGCGAAACCAATAATGTGGCAACCAAGTCAAATGCCGAAGCTCACCAAATCTTGGTTGAGTCTCTAGATCTGTTTAGAGATATACTAGCAAATATTGCAGCACAAGGTAAGTGGATTTCCCTCGACATAATACAAAATAGGGACTAACAACAAGCAGAAGACCCAAGTGTGGAAAGCAGTCGTCTGCTAAATACCGCCAAAGCACACAAACTATCAAACAGAGATTTGGCCTCTGCGTTTGGCGACATCATTAAGGGAATTGGTGATGACCTTCTCAAAGGTGTCAGCGGTGCATCCATGTATTTGGGTGCTGGAATTGGAAATGGTACAATATCTTCCATAGGCCTTTCGCCTTCCCAGATGAAGAAAAATACAGTAATTCCTGCAGCCACCGGTGTCAACTCGGTCGCCCAAGGCCTCGGTCAGGGACTTTCAGCCTCCATTGTCGGATCGATCAACATTACCTCGCTTTTGCCAGCGATGACAGGAGATTCAACAAACGCTGCAGTTCTATCCTTTGCTAGGGGATTAGGAGGTGGAGCTTCTTCCGGGCTTAACCTCAAAGCCGCACCCGCGGCAGCCTCCAATGACACCTCTCTCGCTGGAATCGTTGGCAACTTCGCGCTGGGATTGAGTGAGTCTTTCCTTTCGGGGGTTGATATTCAAAAAGCTCTAGGATCATTAGGTGGAAGCAACATCAGTGTTACGGATACGAACAAGGCTGCTCTCGCTTTGGCACAAGGACTGGGAGGCGGCGCTGCATCCAGCTTGAAATTGACTTCCCAGCCGGCATCTATGGACCAGTTCAGCAAAACTGAAGGCATTAGTGGTATCACTGGTAGTCTCGGCCTTGGTTTGAGTACATCATTCCTTCAGGATGCAAACTTCACGCAAATACTTGGTGGAATCGGTGGAAATACGAGCAGCGCCAATACCACCATTACGATCTCAGCTGCTGCAGAGGGACTAGGTGCTGGGCTGGGGCAGGGCGCAGTTGTAGGCCTCGGCTTACAGCCAGAGCCAGCAGATGAGGTCGCAAATGTTACAATGTCAATGGGTGCTCAGATCAAGATGATTACTCAGAGCTTTGGTCGAGGTCTCACACAGTCTGTTCTTGCAAATGGAACGGTAAACAAGTTGGGAACTTTGTTCGGTGGCGACAACAAAACCATGACTATTGATATCTTGAAGGTAGCTCAAGGATTTGGCATTGGTCTTGTGGATGGTGTACAGAAGAGTTTGCAAGATGCTGGTGGACTAGGTGCCATAACGGGTAGTGGGGTATTGACAAACAACACACAGAATCTATTGACCATGCCACCGTCTTCAACCTTCGATGATGGTGTTATGGGAGCGGCAACAGGTTTTGGAAATGGTTTTGGTGGTCAAGGTGTGAAGTTAATTTTCCAAGCACTGAAACCTACCTCGTCTGCTGCTGCTGACAGGGGAATTGACTCGAGGGGAATCGATTCAAGCGCGGTAAAGGCCACAAAGGGGAAATTGCAGGCTGCTCAAGGCTTGGGAAAACGTTCAGCCGTCACTGAAGTATCCATCGTCCGACATGCTCAGGACCAAACAAGCACCGAGAACAAAACAATCGCCGATATTATTGATCCTTTTCTTCAAAAAGGAATGGATGCTCTTGGCTGCAAAGGAATGGGAGGCATCATTGCGGTGTTCCTTGCAATTGTTCCACCAAATAAACTCCTATCGCTTGTGAATCAAAAGGACAATGCGAACTCCAGCTTTACTGCTGCGTTAGGGTCTCTTGGAAACTCGACTTTTATCTTCGAAATTGATGGCAATACATTTCAGATCAACGCTGCGAAGATGGATTTCAGGGTCAATGGACTTGATATCATCGTCTTTGCTGTCCTTCTTGTTTTACACAGTAAGCTATTATTCGAGATCTTCTCTACAGGGCTAACAAGAATACTCAGTCTTATCTGGGATTCTCGCATTCTCATTTGCCATGCCACTTATCCTCATTCTGAATTCCTCTAGACATATGCTCGTTCTAGCCGGAGACCCAAGTTTACAACCCGACACGTCGAAGTGGAAAAAATTATTATACTCTCTAGTAAGAAATCCAAAGTGGCAAAACTCTGTTGCCATCGTAGTGTTCATCCCATCTGCAATCATAGCTATCGCAATGGGTCTCGCAGTCGAGGGAAACAGAGAACACATGCACTCACCCCATGGCGTAAGTTTTTCAAGTCTATAACATCCATTTAAAACTAACAAAAGCAGGTCTCCGGTCTAGTAATCTTCCTCCTAGTTCTCCTAGTGATTGGAACATGGTACTTCCTCACAAAACCCAACGCCACGTTCAAAATCCCTAAATGGATCTACACCCTCGAATTCATAATCCGAACTTTCATCACAAATTTCACCATCATGTCTGGTTTCCACGCCCTCTCCGCAACGACCGCTTGTGTACTCCAGTTCGTAGATCAAGTCGCAGTTGTTACTGTTGGTTACTTCCTTGCGCTGCCTTCTATTGCGGCGCTTACGGTTGTGCTTGTGAGGCTGGCATTGGATTATGTGGTTCCCGAGGGCCTAGTGGTGAAGAAAGATCCAGAGAGGATGGGGCTTGTGGATTTTGCAGAGGTTGATGGGAGACCGTGGACTGTGAGGATGAAAAATACGGGGGTTAAAAAGTTAGTTATTGATAAGGGGAGGGAGAAGGCGGATGACGAGGAAATGCTTGTTATTAGGGAGGAGGTGAAAGAGAAGAAGAAACCTGTTTTGGATCGGTTGAAGACTAGTTTTTGATGGAGTTGGGGGGGTTAGATTTTTGTGTTGGCGTTTCAATGGGTTTTTGGGTTATGAGTGATGATGTTTTTGGGCGATATATTTTGGATGATATCATTAGAGTTTATATAGACTGGATGGAGATCTTCTATGATTTCGGGACACTTCAGGAAAGGCTCGAATAGATATTAGACTATCCTATATTAAAAAATAGTATAAACGAAAGTAGATTTGAGCTCTTGGAACTATCCTCAGGGCTTCCGTTTTATATTTCTATGGTAGAGTTTTTCCGCTCCGAGTCGGGTAGCTCAGAAATGTGACAGGAATGTGCATTTTGGTTCTCGCTATCACATGAAATGGTATTGAATCATATTACGTTTTTCGGAAACCTGCAGGACTGCCATCATAAAAGACCTGATTTCCTTCATTCAAATTGACAAAACGCCGCAAAATTACACCCACCAAGCTCAACCACCACAGCGAACCACGAAAAATTGAATCAAATCGACACAACGGAACCTCCATCATGTCGTCCATTCTTCAACAGACCTTCTCCCCGTTTCCCAGACTTCCAGTTGAGATCCGCTTGTGAATTTGGCGACTTGCTTTACGTGAACGCCGTCGGATCATTGAGCTAATTGTTTCCTACAAGAAAGCTCGTCTACTCACTCCGAACGCCAACTCCCCTATACTTCATGTCAATCGAGAATCGCGAGAAGAAGCTTCCTGAAACCTGACCTGTTTCTCTTTCTGGCATCCAGAACAAATGGGAAATAGGATGTACATCCAACCACAAGAGGATATCGTCTACCTACATTGTGGGTTCACCATTCCAACTCCAGACGAAATCCTCCGAGGTGACATCGACTGGGTAGACGACGACGACGACGAGCCAGGCATTCCGATTGAGGACAGTGCGACTTGTGCAATGAGCTTATTTGTTAAATCTATACCCGAAGACGAGCTCGCCAAAGTCCAGCATCTCGCCGTCAGCATGAATGAGTTCGACCACGAGCTAAGGGAACCAGAGCTGTTTGCACGCCACTTAACTCGATTTGTGGGGTTAAAAACTCTAGTTATTGTACTAGGAAAATGGAAACATAGAGACGAGCGGGTAGGAGATAGGGGTTTTGTTTACATGACGCGCTGTTTGAGAGAGGTGTTTGGTTTTGTGGAAACAGACATGTCGGAGGTTATTAAGAACACAACAAGACTTTTCCCTCACTGGAAACAATCCAAAGTGGAAGTGGTGGGGTGAGGAGCCACATACAGCTGAGTGTACTGGGGAATGTGATCAATACGAGAAGCTCGTCATTTGATTTTCCTGCGAAGTAAGTACAAAATGAGTCGAATCTATGAATGTTGAAGCTGATTACTTTCAGTTACATACCTCCTCAACCTATCCATCTTCCGACCTTTCGTCCTCTCCATCGGAATTCTTGTCGAAAACCGAATAGTCGTCTAGATACATGGGTGGAAATTCTTGCATGAACAGAGATAACCTCGGAAACGCATTGGATGTGTTTATTGTCTGCTGTTTTGGTTACACCGCGGGTTGGTCGTTGGCATCTGGAAGGGGGGGTAGAAAAAGGGGCAATTAGGCGAAGCGGGATTTGATTTTGGGGAAGACCTTTGAATAAGGGGTCTGCTAGACAGCATACGATTTGAAAGGTGGGCTTGGAGAAAATTGTTTCTTATTTTTGGAGGTGTTTGAGAAGCTTAACCTAGTTCTTGTAGACTTCTCCAACAAGATATTTTTTCTATCATTTCCCCCACTTCCACCCGACAACTTTCAATTCTATTTTTATGTTTGTCACTGGAAAACGCAAGAAGGTAATTGACTTTGATGACCCTCGGATCCCCTTCGGAGGCGTTTTTCCTGCAGTTCTTATTGGTCCGCAGCAGCCATAAGGTTGGACTGGAAGGAGTCCAGCCTTACTTGATTTCTGCGATCAAACCAACTTCAATCCATTCTACATCATCGTGGTCGTTGTAAAATCACTTTCTGCAGCTGTGTGAATATGCTCCAACTATTCGTCACTATATTCTTGGGCTTCTCCATATCTGCGACCTTCTACTACCTCAAATGGAGCCCTAGAAATGCCTCGTGACCTCCACAGCCTTTCCCTGCACCAAATTCTCGAAAGCCCTTTGTCGTTCGTGTTAGTGGTATATGATTGAGTGATGTGGTAGAAGCAAAGAAGGGGGTGATTGCTACAATTTGGTGTCAGCTCTTGCCTGGGGAACTTGTCCCTGACGGGTCCGTCATCGATATCGTTCCGTCTTGCGTTAATGAGAAAGATTTCATGGTATTGGTTAATTTCAATCCCCTGCCAGGATTTCTTGCTCGCCTGAAAAACAATCCCTCAGAGTTATTTCAAGCAAGATCCAATGGAAATATCCTGGTTTTCGATTGTGAGTTCTTGGGTTTTACCCAGATGTATACTCCGGAAAGGCAAACAATTGTCGAGTAAGCACTTCGTATAGGATTTCATTCTTTGATAAAAAGTAGCTGACTATTTAGTCTTGTTTTTATCACAGGAATCGGCAGCCATGGATATGGCTCCTGGACATCGAAAACAGAACCATGGTACATGTTGCCTCGACATTTCCTCCCTACTCGATTCCGAAATTCCGGACTATGGTATACGGATACAAAGCAAAGCTTGGGAGTAACAACTTTGGGAGTCTTCTGGATTACATACGTGGTTTTGAGAAAGCTCTTGAGCAAGTTCGGCCGGTGAGCATCGATAATATGAAGGTGCAAAAATATATTTTGATATTTGAGTGTTAGAATACAAGACCTGTCATATTCCTTGCTCATAGTTTTGGTGGAAACATAGTCAAAAACGTATCCCCTTTCGCGAATTCCTGAGGATCACTCACTTACTTACCACTTTCCCAGTGTTTAGTCAGAGATAAGCGAAACAAAGATGCGACTTTGCTCAAGTCAACAAAGGGGATTCTCTTCTTTGCAGTTCCGCATCGTGGAATGGATGTGGAGGGCATGATGTTGGCTGTCAGCATCAAAAACTCTATGCAGAAGCTTCTGGGTCAAATTAGCGAGGAAACTTACTGGATTGAGGCTCTCGAAAGTTTTGTCAATATCATCGACGGATGTAAAGTTGCCAGTTTTTACGAGACCCAATTGACTCGAAGGTTAAAGCTGGTATGTCCAAATTAATGTTTTCGGATCATTTTTAACAGCGTTAGAATCCTGATGGGTCCTTTGCACGTGTGGGCGAGTATAATGAAGCAATTTCTCCAGAAAGTGCCACTTTGGGTCTCGCAGACGGTGTTGAGGCAAAACACCCAGTAGATGCCGACCACTCTACTGTTGTCAAGTTCAACAGCGAAAGCTCACAATGCTTCATTGAAGCCTTGGGGTGTTTGAAAGAGTTTTTGAAAGGCCCAAACCATACAGTGAGTTAAAGTGGTAACTTATCTATGTGGGGTGGATGGATTTGTGCAGATACGTTTTCCATGCTCTCATATTGATATGTGATTTCGTACGGATTATGAAGAATATAATCGAGTTATCAATTTTTGGGCATTCAAGCCTTGGTTCGTGAAATCAGATAAACATACTGGGGCATGCAAATACTGGATCCCCACAAACTCCTCCACCCCTCCGTGAATTTTGGAGAAGATAGAGCTAACATGCCAAGCTAGCAATGCAACCTGACACAAGAGGAGATGAACTGTCTGCGGTCCTTTCGAACCTCGGAATATGAAGCCCACAAGAACCGAAATCCAGTTGCTGTTGATGGAACCTGCCGATGGGTTCTGAATAACAAGATTTATCAGAGTTGGTTATGTCAAAAAGAGGGTCCCTTGTTATGGATCTCCGCAGATCCCGGTTGTGGAAAATCAGTGCCATCAAGACACCTCATTGATAGAAAACTAGAAGAGTCAGCACAGAACGTCTGTTACTTTTTCTTTAAAGACGATAACGATGATCAGAAGAATATCACTAAGGCGTTATCCGCTTGGCTTCACCAACTTTTCAGTGCTAACAATTTCCTGGTCAAACATGCCTCGACTGAGTTCAGTCAAAATGGCGACAAGCTTGCTGGACTTTTCGACAGACTTTGGGATATTCTTTTGAGCGCTACCTCGGACGAGAAGATTGGACATGCTATCTGCGTGATAGATGCCCTGGACGAATGCCCCAAATATGAACGTGATATATTCCTCCGTGCCCTAGAGGACATTATCCACGAGAACCAATCAGCAGTGCAATCAAAACTGCTCTTCCTTGTTACTAGCCGACCCTATGAAGAACTAGTGCATTCTTTTGTAAATCTAGCTCATATCTAGTTGCGCGGAGAGGAGGAAAGCGGAGCTATAAGCCACGAAATTGACCACGTGATTGACTTTCGAGTGAACGAACTTACGAACAAAGGTTCTCACTCGAAACTCACACCATAACTGGGGGAGGTGCTTAGAGCAAGGCTCCATGAACAAGGAAATCGTAAATATCTGTGGTTTCACCTAATCTTCGCAGAGTTAGGAAAGAGTTTCAAGAAAACAGACATTGGACTTCGAAAAGTGATAGATCAACTTCCCAATTCCGTCGACGCAGCATACGAAAAAATACTATCGCAGGCAACCGATCGGGCTCAAACTTCCACGATTCTCCATCTAATTACCGCTGCAACGCGGCCCTTGACCCTCACGGAGATGCAGATTGCTTCAGAAGTCAATCTTGAGTGCCATACCATGGAAGACCTAGATTTGGAGAATGAAGAAGATTTTAAACTGAGGCTGCGAAACGAATGCGGTCTCTTTGTGTCGGTTCATGATCAACGAGTTTACCTTATTCATCAGACGGCTAAGGAGTTTTTGGTTTCTAAGGATGTCCGGAATGAGCCTACCGCTCAGTTAGACACTATGGCTTTGAGGAGCTCTATTGATCCAATAAGAGCTAACGCTAATCTAGGGGAGAAATACATGGCATATATTTTTCTGGAGTAATTTCACAATGTTTCTCTCATGCGAACTTCGCCTCGTGATATCGATCTTTACACAGGCAGAAATGCCTTTTTGGAATATTCCGGAAACCATTGGCTGCTACATACTCAGGATCGGGATATTTTTTTTTGGAAAGCCTCATCTCCCATATGTCCGCCTCTGCGAGGTCAATGGGGGCACTTTCAAGACCTGGTTTCCAGTTTGGTGGCGTTGTACATTTGGATGTCCAACCCCACAAAACGTGACGCCTCTCCTACTAGCATCCATCATAATGGATAAATGCCTGGCGCTTGATGGTTTGGGCAGCCACGAGGATTTGGAAGCTGCTGATGATTCTTTTGGAAGGACCGCCCTATTATGGGCTTCCTATAATTGTCATGAAGAGATGGCTCAACTTCTTTTAGAACGTGGTGCTGATACTGAAAGAACAAATGATGACAAGGAAACAGTACTATTTGAGGCAGTTGGCTGGGGAGAGGAAAGGATAGTCCAGTTGTTGTTAGAGCACGGCGCCGATACTGAAGCAAAAGACAATGCCAACGAAACAATGTTGTTTAGAGCTTTTCATGAAGGCCAGGGTAAAATATTTATGTTTTTATTGGAACATGGTGCTGATGCGGAGGCAAGAACTTTTGATAATGATGAAACCGTGCTTTTCAGTGCTCTTCGTCAAGGACAGGAGAAAATCGACCAGCTTTTGATAAAATGGGGTGTGGATATCAAAGCGGAAGATAAATACTGCAACACACCTCTACATGTAGCGGCGGCTGGTGTAGCAGCATGCAACGAGGCAGAGGATAAGAATTGATCGCAAAAACTAGTTCAGATTTTGTTGAAATTCGGGGCGAATATCAACGCAAAGAATCTTGACAATGAGACAGCGTTGTTTGGGGCCATTCTTTTTGAGAGAGTATCAATGGTAGAGTTACTACTGGCCGCAGGTATTGAAACAAATGTTGTGAACTCCGAGTGAAGAACAGCTGTCATGGAAGCTTTACAATTCCTAGGTACCAAATGGGATAGTGTAAAATGTTTTTTGGATGCTGGGGCAACCGTGACAGATACAGAGAGGCAAGAGATTTTGCGGAGAGCAAGGGGGGTTGATAGATGTGACATAGAAACTGATAGGTTGGCAAAGAATGAGATTGTAAAGATGTTGGAAGACTGAGTGTTTACTACCAGCTAGTTCCAAATAAAAACCTTGCAACCTTTGGGTCTAACGAAAGGCACCAAAGGGAGAAAAGGATTGTTCCTACGGCTTTGAAGCTGGGATAGAATATTAAATCTGGTATAACTAATTTTATTGTAACTGGCAATTAACTGTTTCAATGATATAGCATAATTAACTCATCTAAATAAGTTATATGGTTATAGATACTTATACGAAGTAAAGTCATTTAACATAATTATTCGAGACTCTTTGTTAGATAAAATGGAGTTTCCGAAAATTTCTATGTAGTCACAGAAACTTATAAGATATCTCAAAAATGGTCTAAAGCATTTATTACCCAAGAAGAATTAAACCTGCTAAGCAAACTTTAGAAGTTAATATGTAGCTGACAGAATTGATCGATTCTGTAACCATCTCAATTTGACATATTTAAGAATATCTAGATTAATATTTTAGACTGTTCAGGATATCTAAAATGACAAAAGCAATTAATATTCCATCTATTGTGCTTTGCAAGGCTTAGTAAAAATCGCTGTCTGCAAAGAGCTTGGATCATTAGACTACGTACACTCAATTTATTGAAGATTGTTCAAAATCATTTAGAAGAATTGAAAGTAGTACGGGGGAAGGTTCAGAGACTACATTGCTGCTAGACCATTGCAATGCATAGCTGTCATTTCCCTGGAAGGGTAGAAGTGAAAAATAATCTTGAGCGAAGCTGCTGCACTTCAACAAACTCGTCCGGCCCTTACCAACGCCGGAAACATATCCTATTCTAAGGAGAAGCCTCAAAATAATTTTGCACCTCGTCCTTCTCTTCCTCCTCGTTTTCCACCTTCTTCTCCCCCTCGACATCAACCTTGTCCTCCACTGGAACAGCAGCCTGACTCACATACTGCTTCAAGTCCCCTACAATAGGAGCCAACATCCCCGGAAGCAACTTCGCAGCATCGCCCTCAAAAATGAAATCCCCTTTCCTCAAACTACCAGCAGAACCCAAAGATTTAGAATCCATATTCACAACCGCGACTTTCGCGCCACTTTTTCTCGCTTCATCGACCTATCCCACATCAGTTATCTCCGCCAATCCAAAACATGGAAAAATCACTCACATAACCAGCGGCAGGATAAACCGCAGCGGTAGTACCCACAACCAAAATCAAATCAATAGGACCCTCGTCAATCCACGTATGAACATCACGCAAAGTCTGCTCCGGAAGTGATTCTCCAAACCAAACAACACCCGGTCTCAACAATCCGGTTTTGCAAGATGGGCAATGAGGAAGTTCGGCTGGATCAATGGTCTTTGGAGTGTTATAATCAAGTATTTTTATAGTGGCAGAGACAGAGTTTTTCGCGGGTGCGAGACGGGCTGTGATGGATGCGTCATCGACCAAAAGGGATGGGTGGACTGGGTCGTCGTAATTGTCGTACTCGATGAAGTCGCAGGAGTCACATTTCAGGTCAAATAGGGTGTCGTGGAGGAGTTTTAGTGAAGCTGGGGGATGGTTTGCTCGTTGGGAGAGGCCTGTGTGGTTTGTTAGATCATATGATGTACCCTCCATTCGAGAATGGGAACACCTGAGAGACTTACCATCGACATTCTGGGAAAGGCACACAAACCCATCTCCCTGCCTCTTCGCCAACTCAGCTAAAGCAAAATGGGCCATGTTGGGCTTCGCCTGAAGAGCCTTGTGTCTTCGATAAGCATAAAATAACCACTAAAAGGTAACCAAGTTAGTAAACCATCATGTTCAAACCAATACAAGATTTTGCAACTCCCAGTCTCCACCCCAGCTTAACTAAGAAACTACAAGAAGAGATTGAGAAGAAAATAAAAACTTACAACCAACCCAGGATCCTTCGCAAAAGCCTTCGGAGTAGCCAAACTCGTAGCCTGATAATCTATTCAACCTCTTGTTAGCTCTTATTCCCTTTCCCTTCATCACCCCAATTCCCCTTCCCCTTCCCCTTTCCTATATTCTTGCCAAAAAGAAAACAAGACAAATAATAAGGAAAATCGATTCAACTCACTCCTCCACATTCCCCCCGCACCCCGAAAAGTATCCAGCCCACTCGCCGCACTAAGACCCGCCCCACAAAGCGCAAGAATCCTCTTACTCCCCTTAAGCAGCTCATGAAACTCATCCATATTAGTACTAGCCAATTCCAAAGAAGGAGCCGAGCGTTTATAGGTTGTAGGGAAGATGGCGAAGCGATCGCCTTTTCCGCCTGATGGTTTGGATGCAGCCATTGTGGTTGTGGAGAAGGAAAGTTTGCTATGATGAGATTGAAGATGAGAATGGAAGATTTGGATGGAATGATGAGATGGTGTTTATTGGAGAGGTGAATGAGCATTATATATGGATGGCGGGGTGCATTTTGAGCCTCACTCGCCGAGTGAGTACAGGGTGACTTCACGTACTGAAAGGACCAACTAGGGACACGTAAATAATTTAGGCTCCAGCCAGACACGTGATAACTCCCAATCCAGTCGCCGAGACCAATCAAAGAATCGAGGATAACATCACTATTCTGTTTTGAGTAACCGTCTCCAGGGAAGAAGGCCTTCGGGGGGAGAGAGAGTGAACGATGTGCTGCCAAGCCGCAAATGATTCATAAAACTTTTTTTTTCAGATTCTATCTAAACCCCGCGGACCAAACCTATGCCAAATAAACATGAAACCCATTTCATGTAATATCAGTCGTTCGTTTTTCTCATTCAGCTTTTTAATTTAAGAAAGCTGCTGCTTCAACTCAATACATCGCTTCAAACGCCTTTCTTTCCTTCGCTTAAGCTGGAGTCTCATCGGTAATGAGTTTTGTGATCTTGCCAATGGCAATGGTTTGACCCTTAAAAAAGTTAGCTGGAATAAATCGAGAAAATAAAGATTGTGCTTACCTGATCTCTGAGAGTAAATCGTCCTAATTGTGGATAATCTTCAAATTTCTCCACACACACTGAACCAGCTCCACCAATGACCTCCATTCGAGCGATAATACTATCTCCTCTCTTGGCGTGGGAAGGAGGAACTTTACTCTTTCTGTTGGTTCCTTTCTGGAGTTTGTGAAGTAAAACGGCGAATGTGACTTCTTCAATGGCCGAGTGAACGTGCATAACACAGTTGAAACCAGCAGAGAGAATACTCTTCAACTCCAGAACACGAATTTGAGCCTCGAAAGCCGTGACGCAGTGAACAAGACGCTTGGGAGAACAGAGCACGAAACCTGGAAGAATATCTTCTTCTTCAATGCCACGCAATCTTAGTCGGACTTGGTCTCCGCATTGTGCCACATTAACTTCGTCTTCAGTCTCTCCGTAAAGTGCAGCTACTTCGACTTTGTCTCTGTTTGGCATCATGGTCAAGGCCATACCTTTCTTGACAACACCAGCTTCAATCTTGCCTTCCACGATGGTTCCCATGTCTCGGTATTTGCCGTTGATTGGTAACATAAATGGAGCATTAATCTTTCTTTCCAGAGTTTTCATGTTATCAAGATATTCAAGCAGTGATGGCCCATCGTAAAATGGTGCGACGCCCTTTGGTATGCGGTCTTTAATTCCCATCGTTTGTTGAGCTGCGATAGGCATGAAGAAAACATCAGTCTTCAGATTGTATCCAGTCTGCTTCAAGAAATTGGCGAGTTTTGTCGTACATTCGGTGTATCTGGCCTTGGACCATTCGACCGTTGGGTCATCCATCTTGTTGATGACGACGACAAGTTTATTGACACCCTGGGTTTTAGCCAACATGGCGTGCTCTCGAGTTTGTCCTCCCTTTTCGAATCCGGTTTCGTATTCTCCTTTTCGGGCACTGATTACCAAAATTCCTACATCTGCCTGAGAAGCACCACCGATCATACTTGGTACATATGTCTTGTGTCCTGGGGCGTCCAAAATACTGTATCGTCGTTTCTCTGTCTCGAAGAAAGCTCTTCCAACCTCAACGGTTTTACCCTTTGATCGTTCCTCCTTAGTAAGATCCAGTGCCCAGGACAAATACCAAGTCTCACGACCCATCTCCTTTGCTTCCTTTTTGTTCTTCTCCATTGTCCGCTCGTCAACCATTCCTGTCGCATACAGAATAGATCCTCCAAGTGTAGATTTTCCAGCATCGACGTGTCCAATGAAAATGATATTGACGTGCTCTTTACCGTAAATTTCCTTCAGCGTTTCCTCGTCAACATCAGCTGCCTGCTCTTTCTCTACAGCATCAGCCTCGCGAACAGCAGCCTTGGTGGCTGCACCCGAAGGACTTGATCGCCCCGAGGAAGGTGCAGGTGATGTCTTTCCGCTTTCCGGGTCCTTCTTCTCCCCTTTTGTTTGTGTTTTCTCAATTGCCTTTGCTGCAATAACCTTGGCCCCCGCTGCAGCGGTTCCAGGCGCATCTTTTTTGGCGGCCGCTGGGGCTGGTGTTGGATTGCCGATCGACAGAACCTTCGCTTTTGGCTTTGGCGCATCACCTCCGATACTCAAAACTTTTGGTGCTCCCGCCTTTGTGGTTACTGGTTTGTTCAATTCTGCTGCTCCCGCTGAGCCTTCTGCTGGTCGCTTCGCAATCGTGGGGGTGTGTCGAGGAGCCGCCTGTGGTGCTGGGGCTGCTTGTGGTTGTTGGGCATATCCGCCATACTGCTGGTCTGAAAAGGTTAGTTATATGAAGTGAATGGGGCGACATGAAAAATCCGACTATGTCATTCGCGACACAAGGCGAGTAATTGAAACTGTCGTCAGTTCCGGAATAGGACTCACTGTAACCTTGATTATAAGCTCCGGGAGCCTGATTGTATGCAGCGTTGTAGCCACCTTGTTGGGGGTATTGCTGCTGGTAACCGCCTTGTTGCCCACCATATTGAGGGTATCCGTAGCCCTGGCCGCCTTGCTGATAAGGATTTTGATATCCGCCCTGATCGTAACCACCTCCGTATTGTTGGAAGCTCTGCCCGGGTTGGAAAGATTGCGCTCCTGGCTGGAAGGAGTTTGCTGCTGGTCGGAAACTGGGTGCGCCTGCGCCTGCGCCTGCCCCTCCTTGGGCGGGTGGGCCTCGCTGATTGTTGTTCAAATTCATCTGCTGGGTCTGCCGTGACAGGTTGTCGTCCTGTGCGGCGGGATCATCTTCCCAGGAGTTGAGGTCCGACATGATTGTTGATGAGGAGGAGGAGGAGGAGGAGGAGGAGATGTCGGGAGGTTGAGGTGGAAGGTTCAAAGATTTTCTGTGGTTGTCACGCTGAGTGATATCAAGAGTTTAGAGTGTGAGCAGGTGGGGCTAAGATACACTGTAGCGGGCTGGTTGGGCTTTTATCGAGGGGTCGCTTGGTGTGGCTGGTAGGGCCGAGGGGCTGTACGTCACTTACCCATCCTTAACAGTCAATTGTGACTCGTGGTGACTCAAAGACGACTCAACAAGATTTGATATTGCAAGGTCCTCCTTCTAGTTTCAATTAAAAATGACCTATTTAGTGGTGAATCTTAGGTTGCCTATCAAATTGTGGTAACTAGACGGAAACCGCGCTAACTTTTATCCGCAAAGTGACTTCTTCTGACTCCAAACCGCGCTGCAAAGTGACAACACCAACGCGCCAAAACAAAAACATGAAATCATTCCCTTTAACTCGGGTTCTTGTTACGACTTCATGGCCGTAGCGGATGACTGCAAATCCTCAACGACCATAAGCAAAGATGGACGCCTTTTTGCATACGGTAATTTGTTTGTCCATGTTTCATGTCACGTGTGCTGACTATCCAAGATAACTTCGCATGCTATGAACTATGCCATCCGGTATGAGAATATATCTTATTTGCCTTGACGGATGTGGCTTACTGGTTAAAGATCTGGAATCGGTCTCACGGCAGGGTTCGCTATAAACCAAACCACCCGACTTCTCAAGGTATGAACCCAGACAACTCCAATATTTGATGAGCGCAGCTAACTCGACAACAGACGGTTGAAGACCGCGATGATAGAAAAGAGTTGCATACCTTACAATTACGCCTCGATGGCAAAATCAAAGTAAGTTTCGTAACAACCCGAGATGCTTCTCGAAATCACATGATCTATTTTGAATATCCAGCTTCGAGCCTTGTCCTTTCAGTTGATTCTCGAACCCAGCTGACTAGATACACAGATTATTTCCCCTGCTATTGACATGATAGAGTTGATGTAAGTTCCCTCCAATACTGTCTATCTCCAATATCTAACCACACAGCTAGTTCTGCAAGAGGAAACACCACTTTAGAATCCGCCGTTACCTTGACAAAGGCTCTTCGTTGGGATATACAACAACTCGGTACTCGACTTGAGAAGGCAGCTGGTGCTGAAGAGATATCACGAAAGAAGAGTACTCGATCAAAAACAAAAGCAAACCACGATGCTGAAATTCGAAATATTGTCAAGGATATTCGAGCTCTTCTTGCACGAATCGAAGATGCAGTACCTCTAATCAATCTTGCAATTTCGACCTCCGGTGCCAGTCTCTCTGCAACTCTCCCTAACACTGTTTCGCCCTCGAGGCTGATGCAGGCAAGCACATTACTAACCTATGGCGATTGGCAATATTCTACGAACCCAACCTCGGCAACCCAGATTGGACCAACCTTGACTTTGACTCTATACATGCTATTCGCTGGTCATGCTCCAACCGATCATGGAGATCCCAACGAAAAGAGCAAGAATACTGGACCTCGGAAGCGAGGCGAGGAGAGAGATATGAAATGGAAGGAGGTCATTCACAAAGCCCAGATCAAGCTTTTGCGTACACCTTTGACTACGTCTATGCCGACCCTAAATTCTGCAAAATGTGAAGGAAGAAGACCATCGACCTTGTCAGACGAAGATCTGGCAAACGATTATGCATACCAGATTCAAATCATCGAGGATCTGAACGACGATAGAGTGCACAGCTTTGAGGAGGATGAACTTCAACCGGGACCATATGAAGGTGTCAGTCTGGCTGGCATTCGAGAGGTCATTCCAATTCATCAAATTTCGAAGATATTTTATGCCGACACGGGGAAAATCCTCAACATTGGCAATCCAGGTGAAGCAAATAGCCCTGTTTTGTTGTTGAAACGAGACATAAATGCGCCTCTCCCGAATCGTATGATGGAAAGTGATGAGAATGCAGACGAATTGTATGAAGATTCAGACGAGCTGGCTGTCCCTGATGATGTGGATGATGAAGGAAACGATTCGCAAGAAGATATCGATCAGCAAATCCGACGAGAGAGCATGGCTATCCAGCACGACCAGAACAACGGACACCGAAATGAGGAGAGTCACGCATGGCGTTTCCCCCCGGATTTAGATCCAGAGTGGTTTGCACTGGAAGTCTATACCGAGGCTGATGACCTCACCGATGATGAGGATGAACCGGAAGATGAAGAGGGTTCTTCTCCATTAGCAAATCATTCAGCATCTCAACCACAATCTCCGAGTGAGGACAAATTGGGTAGCAGTCTTGGAAAGCTTAGTGTTTCTGAAACCCCTTCCTCACCAATGTCGCAGGCTCCAACTCGTCATAACAAAGTTATACCAACCCCAAAACGTCCGCAATTCTCACCAAGTCCATCCCCATTTACAGGTGACATTTCTAATCGCTATGGCTCAAGAGGGGGTACACCAACTGCAAGCGCTCCAACAACCAGCACACCCTTTGGACAAATCCGCTCTTCTCTTTCTCTGCTCGAGATGCTTATCCGTCTCACTGCTTTGCAGCAATTTCAACAAGTTTCTCACCTCACAATTCCCGATCAACTTCTGGTATTCTTCCTTTCAGAGTCTTCATCCACTGGAGGATCCGATTCCGATGGGCGCCGCCAAACCCGTTACGAAGCCCGTCGAAAAGTAGGCTTCGATCCCTACGATGAAAGCCCCGTCAAACTCCACGGAGAAGAATACCAATACCAACAACAAGAAAGCTTCCCCTCCCCAGACCAAGGACGCATGGGTTTCCGAGACCACGACGAGCGATCAGCACAATATGAAGATGATCGCTCAAGGAGATACCCGAGCGCGAGTCCCAGCTGGTTACCGCCAACTATTGATGGACAGAGAGCAGATACTCCGGGACCATGGCTTCAGCGAAATAATAATTTACCCTCTCCTCTCCCGAGGATGAGTACACCGGATTCTTTGAGTCCTTATCGACCGGCACGAAAATCTACGAGACCTTTACAAAGGGTGAGACAAGAAGGCAGGAGAGAGAAGGGGAGTCCGCTTGGAAGGGGTATGAGTGTTGAAACTGATTCTACGCTTGGAACTAGTCCGGGAACACCTACGATTCGAGGAGCGGAGGAATTGGGATGATTTATTTTCGTTTGGAGTAAAGTATGCTTATGAAATTGCTGAGAAGAGAGGATGAGAAAATTATCTTGATGCACTATACCCAAATTTCTCGCGTTGTATTAGGGGAGAGTAGATAGAGTCTGAATACCAAAGTTTCCTTCTGGGATATTACTTAAATCCATTGCTTGTAAAAGGAGTTTGAGTGAACGTTCTAGAAATGATCCTGCGCGTCCTTTGGTCGAGTAGTTGGGGATGGATTAGTAGGCAATTTGAAATGGGCTCGAGTTTAGGTTTTAGCTAAGGGATGAAGGTTGAACAGGTGATTTTTGTGGGGATGTTGGGGCAGACCTGATCAAACCTCAACACAAAAATCATCAAAATGGCTAGAAGCAATAGCGCACTTACCCTCCTCAGCTAAATTAAGATTTTGGGCGATGAGGTATAAATGTGCCGCTCTGACTAGAATTCATAAAAAAACAAAGATTGGTGAAAGTATTGGCAGATGATGTGGAGATCGTGTGATTTTTCAAGGCTTCTAATCAATGTGTTCTACGCTAATGGAAAAGCAGCAATATCATATATGGTGAAATGTAGTTGTAGCTTACTTATGTTGATCTGCTATCATAAGACGTGAAAGCAGGAAAGAAATTCGATAGTAACTCTCATTTCGACAGCAAATGGAAACAAGTAGACTAAAAATGAGCTCTGAAGTAAGCTTACAGAGGGGTCATCGGGTGACTTCAAAAAACAAGGCCATTTTCGTTTAGTCTCGTCAGAGCACCACTTCCCAAGATTTTCGCGAGTTCACCCGACCTTGGGTCAGCGGGAAATTAAAAGATAGTATATATAGGTTTCAGTTTACCACATTCCAAGCATTTAAAGAGAACTTGAGTGGTGTGTAAACGATGTGGCATGAATTTTTGATAACAAAACCTATGTAATTAAATAGCAAGAAGTGATAGTAACACTTAACGTTACTTACTTTTCTTGAAGAACGACTGGACATTTGATAGGTAGGTTCACTGGTTCAAATTCCACACCTAACTAACAACACACCCAGTCTTATCACCAATTCTCGCTTAGAACTCATTCCGAGAGGCTAGAAACTTATACTTTCTAATCTCCATATTACGAAGACTTCATGCATTTGATAACTTGTGTCAAGTATTAACCACAGTCATGGCAATTCTCCGGCCTACAATGAGATATCAATTAATTCTACTTGTACCCAGATAAGCAAAAGTATGTCGGAAGTCTGGAACATCGGGCCCATGGCAGGGTGATCAGCCACGCAGATAGCCTAGTTAGATCGATAGGCGTACGGTCACGAATACGAAAAAAAGCTCTTACTTGACAACTCAGAGGTAGGACTAGTATGGGCAGCAAATGACACCGGCCGGCTGCCCCCTATATATAAACCCCCTTCCCCTATGCTGATTTCTAATGCTGTGGTTAGTCTGTTAATTAGTTTAGTGGTGGGGTTTGATATTGAGCTTTCTTATTGGCTTTTTTTTGGCGAGAGTGTTAGCTGCACTTGTGGTGAACTCGCTTAGGCTAGGGGTTGAAGAAGGAATTGAGGTATTTCCTCAACTAACGAGTAATAAATGATACCTAATTAACAGAATCTTTCCTGTTCAAAGCCACCATACTCTTTCCCCTGCGGACATATATTGTCGGTCCAGACAGACGCAAGAATGTTTGATGCCTCATAGTAATACACTCTTGTGATAATTCCTCAATAACCATGTGTGAGAATGGGAAAAAGGAGACATTATCTTCCTCCCACTGTCTTTTTCCGCCCACTAAATCTCCTTCGACAACAACTTAATATTCGACAATAAGTCACTACTTCTACAAATGATTGGCGAGAGCAAAGTCTCCATTCCTCTCAGGCATTAGCAGGAAGGACAACTATATTTCCATGCGAAGAATCTAAACAATACTGACATACAATGTACAATTCCTCAACCAGTTGGTGTGTACCATCCTTTCAATAAGGCAAATTCGGTCCTATAGCGCGTGAATACTCATGTGATTTGGACAAGAAACCGGCGTTTCCATCTTGAATGGGGAAAGGGTTCCAAATAATCTGAGTATGATTCACCAGTCCCTTGTTATGTTCTTCTTTATATAGCCGGCTTTTTTATGCAAAGAGAACCGCCGCTCTTCGCAGCAACTACTCCAGAGCTTGTACCAATACCACCAACACCTGCGGAAGCTCTGTAAAGACTTTACGACCATGTCATCTCCCTAGACGAAGATGGATCAAATACATCCTACCCTCCGGTAAGCGTAACTATAAAACATGTTATTCCCCAATTATTGCTAAAGATTCTTAGGGGTTTAGGAGAGAAGGTGACCGTTAAAGTAGGACAGGGAACCAAGGAAGAGACCTTCAAAATCCACAAAAACATCCTCTGCTATTACTCTAGATATTTCGAAGCCGCTTTCAACGGACCCTTCCAAGAAGGCCACGCTCAACAAGCCCACCTTAACAACGTCGAACCTGAAACTTTTACGACATTTGCACACTTGCTCAATTCTCATCTCCTCGAAAATACACAACACATCGAAGGCAAATTTATATTTAAGATCATCGATAAGCTCACCGGCAACACGGATATCAAACGAATGGGTTTTTTAATTGACTTGTGGCTTCTTGGGGATATGCTTCTTGCGCCTAAATTTCAGAATGAGGTTATCAGAACATTTAATAAGCAACGTCGAGAACAAAATGGGTATCCAAAAGCAGAGTTCTACAATCGCGCGTACGGTGGTACACTTGAAGGAAATCCACTAAGACGATATATCATTGTTCTCGCTGCAAGCGACGAACCACGAGAACAGTGGCTGGCCGAGGTGAACGGAGACGCGCTGGCTGACATGATTTTGTGGATGCGTGAAAACAAGGAAAGAAAAACACGAGGCTGGGTAAACTTTTCTGAGGAGGAATTGAGACAGTTCTACGTTGACGAGGAAGTAAGTTATCCCTAGTAATTGTACGATAGTTATTAACCTAACGTACTGGTTCACAGAATATCAAGCCCGCTGTTTGCCATGTCGAAGTCCAAACTTATATGTGATATTGGTGATTACAGAGAGTCATCGATATCATTTGAAAAGGGTATTGGAAGAGAAGAATTGCCCTTTTTCCTATTTTTTTCAGTCCCTTAGTAAGGCACTTGAGGTTATCCTGGGTTATCTAGGGGTTAATCGAGGTGTTGTTAGCAAACCATAGGCCGGGGGGGACCCTAATGGATCTCGGAAAAGGAAGCGGTTATTTCATGAGCATTATACAGGGTTCGGTACTTGGGTGGGAACATAATGTGTTATGGGAACAGTTCCTAACAGCAGAAGACCACCAAATTTTCAATTCTTATTGATTCTCGAAAAATTGATGTTTTCTTCCCTGAGCTCTCTATCAAACACAATGAGCCTGGTACTCAGAGGATAAGACGAGCTTCTGTCTAGAATTCATAGACGTAGAAGAGTAACCAATGAAGACGATGTGCTCGATAGTTTCTGCACAGCCAAGAATATCTACAGACCCAATAGAACCTCATTATGGATATCATTCCGTCTGGCACCGAAAAATATACCAACTCCTTTTAAAACAAGTTATACGCCATCCTCAAACCATACTCTGCCTACATCGTTCTCTCTCATAACCCAAAACTCAACTGGCTGGAGCCTCCTCATGCAAATGTCCAAATGCGACTATTATTTGGATCCAATCACGAGAGCCAATTTCGACAGTGGCTTATAATTCGACAGCAATAGACTTAAAGTCCTCTGTAACACGATCTTCTGAACTCCCTGATGTAATTCCTTGCACGACGAGTATTTCTAAAACTAAGGTATCTGTCATATTGAAGGATAAAACAGAGAGTCGGAGAGACTAACAATAGCTTTTTCCCCTCCAGAAAGGAACGCGTTAAAGTTTACTAACAGCCCCTTTAAGCCAAACTTTCTCACAAGCAGAAATGATTACCATAGACGAAAGGACACATAAGAGCAAAGCCTTCTCCGTCTCTTAAAAGCATAAAGATATTTCTGAAATTGAAAAACGACAAATTGGTCGAACTTCGTTCAGCGGATCATGATCCAAGCCTGGTAAACACGCTATTGGTTCCGAAGAATCTTTTACTTACTCCCATGTTACTTCCTCAAGCATGTCCCTTTCCACCTATTTTTAACCGGATATTCAAATTGAAAAAGCCTTCTAGACCCAAAACTCTCACCCAACTCTACAGTTCCACAACAGGTAACAGTAACACCTGAGAGGGAAAGAGTTACGCTCCTTCAAACACAACATGCAGGCTATTGAGTTTTCTTTCGTTTCTGTATTTCACATCACATCCAATGACCTCGACTTTAAATACAGTACCCTATCCATCCCAGCACTCCACAATTCTCGCTTAAACCCCGAAGAGTGAGAACAAGTCAGGAGTTCATCAGACTTCCCTCTTCACTTCCTCACAATTCAACTACTCTCTTCAAAGTCCTTCCCCCCCCCCGGCCCCAAAAAAAATCTCAAAACCAGGTAGTGAGTGATAGAAGATAGAATCCCCCCACAACCACTCCCATTTTCTCCAAACCCAAAAAAGAAGCTATCTTTACTCCCATCTCTCCATTGTCTCAAGGCTCACCAACCTGCCCAAAACCAACAACTAATTTCCCCTCCCCTCGCGTTCATTGATACCATGCTTCCCCGCTCTCTCTCTCCGAGTCTCCACAATTAAACAATCAAACGCTAGAATCTAAAATAACAGCAACCTCCAAATCGACAACAATCCTCCAACTCCCCAACCAAAAGCAACCCGCACAAACCAAAGCCTTCTGAGCGGAGGCTTTTGAAGATTCGGCGCATTCTGGGGCACACATCTATCCGTCACTGTTGCAAACTTTCCCTTCGAGTCCACAAGACACCCTCCAAATGTGTATGATCTTAGGGCTTGATCTCGGTACTTGGCCTTCCACCTCCCCCGCTTTCTCCAATTTATACCTACCTCTATCACACTCCCACGGTCTCATCTCAAAAATCGTAAATTTTCCGAATAGAAGCTAGGAAGGGCCAAAGTCCTTATTCACATCTCCATCATCTTTACATTTCAAATCTCACAAAGTCATGGTGATTAAAAAGTAGAGGTAAAATATCCTATTAACTACGCTACGCTATACTAACTAAACTAAATTAAACACAGGAGAGAAACAGACTCGAAAAGAGGAAAAAGGCAAAAACTAAAAAGCAAAAGCAGGTATGAAAAAGAAGCAGCAAGCAAACATCAAAGATTTTAGCCGTGAGGCACCAGAAATATACATAAAGAAACCCAATTTCCAGCTCCTTTTCATCCTCGCGGATCATTCAAATTTCTGTCATATTCCCCTCCCCCTCCTCGCGGAATTTTGAGTTCCGTCATCCGCCGAGTTCTGTCGAGTGCCTTTATCTTGTTATATTATCCCCAATGCCCAGGTATCTCCTCTTCCATATAAGAAATAAGAGCTAGGAAAGTGAAATCAAGAACTCATGAAAAAATAGTATAGAAAAGTATATAGAAATAATAGTTTTTGATATATAAACCCCCCCTCGGGGAGTATGAAAAATGATCGTAAGAAAAGGTAAAATACAAGAGGTGACTGCTCTCTCTCTCTCTTCGATCTTTGAATCTTTCTGTACAAGTGTACAACCACAGCAATAAAAAACCACACCAACCCTTTTGTCGTCCCCTCCCCTGGATCTCCAATCTCTTCTTTTCCCATTCCTGAGCCCATCTCCTCCCAATAAGTGGCCCGTTCTCGCCCCCGCTCATATAAACACCACCAAACCACCAAGCCATAAAGTCATGAATCATGCCCCAAATAAACGCGCTGTACTCAAACTCAACCCTCAGCGAAGAAATAGATCAAATTGGGGGTATCGAAGTAATATAAATAAGCCGCAAAAATAAACAAAAAAGTTAACAGCGACTCGCAAAAAAAATTTGATAAAGGATAAAGGCTATAGAAATAAATGATAAAAAATAAAACGCCGATGCTGCATGCGTATGCTAAAAAAGTCTTTCATATAAAAAAAAAGAAGCAGAAGAAATCCTCAAATCAAAAAGAAAGCTGAGATTTTTAAATCATCCCACCCTCCATCTCCTGCATAGCAGCCTTAACCTCCCTCGGATGCCTCTCAGAAACACTCCCACCATTAGGCAAAGGAGGACTCGAAACCGAAGGTCGTCGTGCAGGACCCCAATTTGGCGGCGGAACACTCTCATAAGGACTCTGACCTTGTTCCATAGGTGGGCTCTTCGCTCCATTTCGTCCTCGACTTGCGCTACGGAGACGTTCGGCCGCGCGGGTGAAGCGTCCTGAGATGCTGTTATCGGTCTCGCTTCGTCCGCGACTGTGGCCCATGGAGCGGTTGCGGGTGTGGCCTTGGGCGAAGGGTGGTTGAGGTGGAGTGAGAGCTTCGGTTGTTGGGGAGCGGGTCTTTTCTTCTTCGTCGTCCATGACGATTTCGATGTCTCCAGATCCGGTGGAGACGCCGGATACCATTGAGGTGGTGTTGTTAGGATTATTTGGGTTGTATAGAGGAGCGGGTGGAGGAGGTGGTGGGGTTGCAAGATGTTGCAATTGAGGGATAATTGGTGGAGCAGGAGGTGGAGGTGGTGGTGGAGGAATCAAGTTGTCATTTGATGGATTAGTTTGTCGAGCACTTGATTCCATGGTCTCATCAATACCTCCCATCACTGCGGGGTTGTGTGTCGAATAAACCGGACTGTTATTCCTAGCATCATATCCTAAAGTTCCTGGCTGTGCCTCTCCGGGGTTAATCTTTCGGGGAGATGGAGCAGGGGATCTTTGAGTGTTTGGCTCCTGTGTTTTTCTTCGACTACTTGGTGGAAGAGCGGCCTGGAAAGCTGGATGAGTTGGCAAAGCTGCAGGTAACGCATGTGGTGAAGCGGGCTCTTCTGGGATAGGAGCAGATGCACACCGTGCAGGTCCACGACGAGGCGCGGCTGAGTAAGTTGTCTTTGGTAAAGGCCCAAGTGTCTCAAAAGCACTGTTGTAGGATATCGCATTTAAACTGCCCCAGTTTGAAGCTATTGGAGATTCATTCTCATACTTGTCGGGAATTTGAGGAACCTCTGGAATGTTGTGTCCATCGGGATCATATTTTGGATGTCTCATGGCTCTGGGAGTTGCTGGAAGTCCAACTTGCACTGATGATCCATTACTGTCTTTCAAGTAAGCAGGTGAAGTCTGAATGTTAGATGGTGATGTTGTTTGACTTCGCGGGGGTTGTTGAGACTGCCTAGAAGAGGATCTGTGAAGATCTGGTGATGGGTGGCGATACGTGATGGGCGATAGGGTTGCAATTTCCTCTGGGTGGACAATCGGAGGAGCCATCGGTCTCAGTGCCAGAGATTTGCGTCTCTCCTCAAGCTCACGTGCTGCTTGTTCCTTTTTCAAAGTGCGGGCATCCTTGATTAGATTCAGATCTCCAGCTTCACGTCCTGAAGTGGATCGAGCATGAGATGGTTGTCTTTCACGTTTTGGTGGAGAAGCCTCCTTGGGCTCTTTTCTCGCTCGACTAGCATCCCTCTCAGCTGGACGGCGGCTGCTTGATCGGTCCCGTCTTCTCCTCTCTGGAGATTCTTGGCGAGCAGTACTCGTTCCACGTTCTCTCATACGGCTAGTACTTCTATGCCGAGATCTAAAACGCTCTTGATCCGCGTGTGCCCTTTTCAAATCTTCTTCGTCTTCATCCTGGTAAAACTTGGCTTGGGGTGACATTGGAAGAGGGGAAGATGGAGAACGCATGGCAGAACCTTCACGACCTTGACTTCTGCCTCTGGACCTTGTATCAATCATTGTTAATTTCCCCATGGGGCTAGGCTGACGACTTGTGTTACGGCTGTGAGCCCGGCTTGTAGCTCTAGAGTGTACATGCTTTGGTTCTGGAGATGTACGACGAACTCGGCTAGGGTTTCGTGAAGTCTTGACTCTGGAGCGACTTGACTCCCTTGGGCGCCTCGAATGAGTTGTGGTAGAAGTGGTTACGGAATCAGTAGGTGAAAAGGGGCCTGTGGTGGAACCAAGATCAATAAGGTCCTCTGGTGACATTGGGACTGGCGAAGTCGGCGATCGTTTTGCTGGTTTGATATACCTGGAATTGTTGCGTCCACGGTCTTCGGAAGGATCCCTCACTCTTGGCTTACGGCTACTGCTGCGAGCTCTACCTGATCGATCACGGCTGCTTTGTCTCGTTCGTTGCTTTTCAGAATGATATTGAGCAGAGTCTAGGCTGCTGATGTATTGATCAAGGCTTCTTCCTGTCACAACCGGACTCGCACCACCCATGCTTCTGTAACTTCTTTCGCTAGCAACAGGGCTCCTTGTGCTGGATGCAACCGATTCGGCTACAGAACGCGAGGTTGCAGTGAGTCTGGAAGAAGCGATCGATGGATCTGGAGAAGTCATGTAATCACCAGTGATGATTGATTCCATTGGTGGCCATTGAATTTGAAGCCCATCAGGTTTACGATCTCGAGAACCATTTCGATGGCGAGCTGCTGCACTCTGACGCGTGAAAGATTCAGGCGTAGGCGAGGGAAGTGCCTGGAGCTTGAATTTTGGCTTCTCCATCATTGGGCTTGCTGTAGATGCTCTTTCTATAGGATTGTACCTCGCCGAATTGAGTTGCAAATCTGGTTGAGGTTGTGACGCATTGTTTGTAGCACGAGCTCGCGCCATATTCTCATTCCTTTCTCTATCAGAACCGGAGTCTGCGGGAGTAGGCAAGTTTGCGGCCTCAAGCCTTCCTCGGGGAAGAGTGACATCGGATGGCATTTCGCCAATTGAAGGGAGTCTCTGCCTCGAGAATCCGCCTGGGGTTGCAGTTCTTGCCGAAGCTGGAGTGTTGTAAACACTTCGATTACTTGGTCTGAGGAAAGCAGTTGTATCACCTTGTGGTGACAATGCCGATTCTGCAATTGGGGTGACACCACCACCAACTGGCGTACGATCGTCCTCACCAACTCCAAAGAATTTGGATTTGGCGGCTTTGTCGCCGAACGAAGTAATCAGCTTGAGAGCGGATGTTTTGGCGATACTTCGTTGAGGGCCTCGGGCTCCAGGTGGGGATAATGGCGGACTGAGGAGTTCTGGAATACTCTGGTTTTGGAGTTGCTTGAAAGTTAAAGCTTGCGCAGTAGGCGAAAACCATGGCTCAGTTGATTCTGATCCGGTGCAAGAGAAACACCTGATGGCCAACTGCTGCTGGCCATGTTGAACTGCCCACTCACCCCATTTCCTAACCAATTCTGACTGTCGCGACCAATCCGAAGGGAAGACCAGACAGGTCAAGATCAAAGCCTCCATATAGCGCTTATGAGAAACGTATATTTCAATCGCATCATTTTGGTCGCCCATACCAACCAGGATAGTTGCAGCCGTGTGTACGTCCCCCTTCTCGAGCAAACGTTGAACAAATGCGCGAGCGACCTTCGCTTGTGAAGCAGTTCCTCCGATACCACACAGAGCGAGGAGCATCCAGTCGGAAGAAGTCATCGAATCGGAGTTTGCAGCAGCCAAAACATCGGTATCAATATCACCTAGCCATTTTGCGAGTAGGAGTCGGTTGGGAGATCCTACAGTGTGTCTAGACAACTCATCCTGAATCATTGTGTCAACCTCACCGTTCCATCCAAAAATCGTGCTGAGCATCTGCCTTCTGAGATCATTGACCGTAAGATGGGTATTGTCCAGGACTTGTGGGTGACTATAAGGAATGTCGCTTAATCTAGATTTAGTAAACTTGAATAAATCTAAAACAGGTCCTGCTTCCTCAGGACTGCGAAGAACTTCCTGGCGTAGTCTGGATTGTCTTGGTCTGGATCGATGCGAGACATGTGAAGATGTCACGCTACTCATCGAAAAGCTGTCACGGCTGGCCATTGAGGGTTCTCGAGTATGAATGGAAGAACCCATAGACATGGTCGTAGCAGCTTCGCTGTGCTGTCCACGTGATGTTACAGAATGTGGTTTTGCTTTACGATAATCACGATGACGAGTTCGAGATCCTGCTGAAGATTGCGAGGTCGTAGAGGCTCTACTTCTCGAAGAGACAGGGCTGAGCGTCTCGGAACGATCAACCGGCTCCTGTCTCTCCATCTCAAGCTTGTCCATCTCTCGAGCTATCCTTGCCAGTGGCGACATGTGGTCTTCTTCACTTTCAGAAATATCAATATTGATCGGCATCGCCGACATCTCAGCCTGGGCCGGGGCCGTTGAGGTCTTTTGTTTCATTTGTTCCTCGATCGACACTGGCGGTGATGGAGGAAGTAGATTGGCTGGATGCTGCACATTTGCCACCAACTGCGCTGGAATATTGAGGTCGAACTGCTGAGCCGTATTGTTGGCACCCAATGTAAACAGTGTGGCACCAGGACCATACACTGCCAGACCTCTGACGGTTGCCAATGTAGGTATTGGGTCGAATGTGACATGCTTGGTACGAACATCCCACGAGGCGGTTTCGCTGAACAGGGGTACGGTCAGCAATTTGTTTTGCTAAGCGCGCGGCTTCGGCCACACCACATGTGGAATGATATCACTTACCTCTCTGAATACTGAATAATACGCCCATTTTTCGACCATGCCAACCAATTGGGTCCTGCTTGAAAGTTTTCAGACTTCTTCAGAACCCGCACGACCTTTGCAGTGTCGGTGCTGGTGGGTGACTTGGCAATACTCCATACGCGAAGATCCCCATCGTTTGTCTGGGTTGCTAGCATGTCGGATTTCTGTCTTGATGAGGATCCATGCCATGCTAGTGTGACAATTGGAGATGGTCCTCTGGATGTGGTCAAATTATGAAGAATTGTAAATCTTGGTTGTAAAGCCGCGATCATGAGTGATCCATTTGAAAATCTGTATTAAAAAGATTAGCAGGAATAGTATATGAAGAATTCAATTTCATACCCAATCGCATATGTTCTACAATCAGCAGCTGGTGCTAAAGCCGTAACTGGAATCTGATCTATCGTTCTAGCTGAAATGTGCTCCGAGGTCGAGGGCTCGAATAGAATAACGTTTCCTTGGGCATTTCCTAGGCAAGTCAGTAACGCTACATCAGGGGTAAAACTCAAAACATACCAAACGCGACATTTCCATTTCGCATCCATGCTGCCACCGTGAGATTTTCATAAGATGCAAATCTTGCAATTTCGTCGCCCGTCATACAATCCCATACAATGGCGGTCTGCCCAACATCATAACTCACTACTAATCTTCCTGCTCCTCTATCACTGACGGTATCAACAGCCAATAATACAATTTCCTCCGTATGCCTTGAGAAACGTCTTTCAATTGTTAGAGTATCGTGGTGACAGCAAACGACTGAGCTACCCTGAGCATATAGAAACATGGAAGCGGTGGCCGCGCATGGCTCGAATTGGCGGGTGTGTTCCGCTGGCATGCTTTTACTGATTTCGGCCAATGTTGCCAGTCTCCCCCTTGATGAATGTCCAGAGCTCATCGAGATGGAGCGATTCCTCGCCATATGTCCGGCAGGCATGGCCATAGTTATTTGGTTCTGCTATCTGCACCAGGGCGAGCGAAAGAGTTAGTGGAACCGCTAGATTGGATCATAACTCCAATGGATGGGTACATGGCATATATTGGGGAATATGGGCTCCAGCGTCGCCTTGCCTTGTATACGTCTTTGTATACGGGACTTTTGGGGAGGAACCACTTACAGATCTCGCGATACTTCTGCCGCCCCACCAATTTTCGCGGCCCTGCAGTACAGGGCAAAAGATTCCACGCCCAATTCTTCCTCACTTCGTCACATGGATATGCTAGCTGCCCGATGTCGGTGTAATGTGAAGATGTACCGATTCAACGGGGGACCGAGTTTAGTTGTACAATTGGCGACGGCTGCAATGCAAGCTCGTGCTCGTACCTGTGTACCGCGTGCGTTTCTGTGGTGGAAGAGGATCAATGGATGAAGAATAGAGGCGAGGGAGACGTTGAAGTGCAACCACGTCGGACAATGGGCAAAAAGAGTAGCACGGGACTGCGTGGAAATAACTGGACATTCAACTATGTGATTGTGGATGGTGGCTGTCTGTACGGCTTAGACCTCGTGGGCGTCTGGGACCGGCGGGATGGAATTGCAGGTGAGGGGGTTATGGATTATGCGTGTGTGAGGTGTGAGGGTGTAGTCGGCGCTTCAATTGGGGGCCAAGGGGGGCGAAAAGGGGCTTGTTGAAGCAAGATACGCGCAGTGCAATACGGAAAGAGCAATGGACAAAAAAGCAGGAAAAGACAGTGGCGGAGAGAGTGAGGCCATCCGGAGTATATCAACTGCAACTCGGCAGACTCGTCGCGGAGGTGGAATGGGAGAACCGGGGGCCGCAGGGGGGGATTCGAAAAATACCGGGGCCAAAAGGAACAGGGGGATCGACTGCAGCAGGTGCAGCAAAGAGAGCGCCTAAGAGTCGTGGCGCGGCCTGTCAATGGATGGTTGAGTGTGGTTGCGCAACTCCAGATATAGATTTGCAGGACCTCTCAGGCCCGTAGCGGCCTGGATGGGTCATTGCTAGGTTTGCTCGTCTTCCTCCCATGGCTAGCAAATGCGACGGCATCCGCATCAGATCCGGCTCATCTTGATGCGCCGAATTGCAGCACAGAGAAGCAGCCCCTCGTCCATGGGGGGGAAGCACTGCAGACCGCTTAAGAAGAGGGGCAGACAGCCACATAGTGGTGTAAAGGTTCGCAATTTGCTGAGCAGCAGAGACCTTCGTGCTCGCAGTCATGGTGCTGATACACGCTAGCAGGTTGGATAGATAACTAGAAGTCATTGACAGCGCAAGAACCGCGCTAAAGAGCGGGTTAAGGAAGCGAATCCTTCTATACACTACACTTCGACTTTGTAACGGTATACAAGCTTCCCCCAACATGTGGTTGCAACCTCTATACGGCCCGTAGACGCACTCTGAGAAACCTACTTGGTAAGACCACGCTGCCCTGGGGTTCACTACTCGCAGCAAACCCTCGGTACCAACGTGGCTGAAATCCAATGCATGTCCCTTGAATTTCCCAGCGTCCGTAACTGCCACATTGCAAGCAAAGCTCGTTCATGTCGTTCATGTCGTTCATCAATCAACGACCAACTCCACAAACTGCTCCTGACAGGCCAAAACACTTGCGCTAGTCCTGTCAGTCGCGGCAGAAACAGGCCTCAGCACTGGGTGCCCATTTGATATTGGGCCGACGTGTATATCACGAGGCGTGTGGGGAGGACAATACAGAGCATCTAATGGCGGGAGGGGAGAAGGTGGCAGTGACTTGGAATTTGCGAAGCAGACGAATCGTTCGGCCAGGGCGGGGGTTGGGTGCTCCAGAAGGAAGAAATGACTTTACCACTTGGTCTCCATAGGCCATTGAGAGGTTGAGAGATGCCGAGGAGGAGGAGGACGTGCCCTCAACAAGTAGAGGAAAGAGAATTAGCCCTATCGAGAGCGTACGAGCAGGCATTCGACAGCCTGTAATTCAGGAGATGCGCGTCGTCTTTCAGGGCGTGGTGCGTGCTGCTGGGTTTCGTTGGGGGTCCTTCACTGCTTCCAGTGCTGCTTTCTGTAGGTGGCCTCGTGGAGTGATGGCAGTGTGACACGCTGTCTATGGCTATGGCTTCAGTGGTGGGAATTGCTGCTTGATGTCGTCGCTGGCAGGGCAAGTCAGTGCTCGAGTACTGTGTGGCCCAGTTGCAAAAGAAGGCAACCAAGAAACATTGGGGAGCGGGACGGCGCTGGCCTTGGCACGAACCAGAGCCCACTAGCGCCATGCCGACAAAAGGCACCTCGCGCTTCTCACTGGCTCCGCCCGCACTTCAACAAGCTCTCCCTCATGCACCAATATCACAACACCAACCACTCACGCCGCACCACCAGGGGGTGATCCAGATGTCACTGGAACCTGGAAATCACCGGGCCAGAAACCACGATCTGCCAATTCCAGTGTGTGGGAGCTTTGCGCGCCGAACAATGGATCCCAGGAAGAGAGACCCTTCCAGAATGACAAAACTCTCCCTCATCACCCACCGCCCAGCGTCTACAAAGCCATTGTGAGTGGCAACGGCGACGAAGGAGTCATCGTCGTTGATCTATTTTCTCCCAAATACCTCCGCTCCCCGACTCGTCCCACATCCCAATTCCTGCTTTTCTACACCGTCTCAAAAGAAGTCTCCACGCCGTCACCGCCGCCGCCGTTGGGCACGCTCGATGGCTTTTGATCACATCACCAGATGGAGGACGGACATCCCCTTGCGCGTCAAGGGAGAGAAAACTTCCACGAACGACGGCCAGCAGCAAAAATGGAGGGGTTGGGGAAGGTCGTGGCGCGAGGAAATGTGCTCTCTGCCATTTGTAACTGAATGGGAATCACAAATCAGTACGGCCCGGTCAATAGTCCCTTTCCACTCCTATATCACGATGCTACCCCCATGCCCTCCCATGTCAAAGTCGTTTTTTGATACCCGATCGTGGTTGACAGCGAATGGCCGTTGAACCATCACCAAGTCGTGATGAGGGGAAGCTGCCGACATATGTATTGTCCATCACGGACCGTTTTCTGTTTTTCCCTCCTCGTCCTTTTCCATACAGTTGCAGTTTCTTCTAGATTCCAGACACAACCTTCTCCAAGTTGAAGGTGGTGCCGAGTCCTCTCGGAGCGATTCCGGGTTGGACGAGCAAGCTTCCTATCGTTATCTTGCACCTTTTAAAGTCGTATTGGCACTTTGACATGCAGGCATGTGCGACATCTCGGATCACGTCCAAGCTCGAAAGCTCCCGCGCTCTGCACTCTGCCAGCAGATCCGGATCCCACTCCAGTGCTTCCTGCTGGTCAGACCAGAGGTCGCCGCGGGGTAGACCCTATCGATTGTCTTTTCTGCGATCAGATAACAAAGTACAACGACAGATTCGGGGGCCCTTGGGTTTCTCCTAAATTACTTTATTTTCTCTAGGCGAACAATGCAACATTATATTAAACCACACACCTTATTTACGCCTGTCTGAACCACTGGTTCTCGTACCTGCTTCACTACACCCTCCTTCCAAAGTTAGGATGAGGGGACTGGTTCGGGACTGGTATCAGCGTTGCCTTTTTTCCATGTCGTTCAACGTTACCTTTCATCTGTGGCTTCGAACCTTTTCGTCAATCAGAGCTACGACAGCTGTTCCGAAGCGCATCGCATCAACAACTCATCTTTTTTCCTTTTGGTTTTTTGTCCTCACTGGGAATGTCTTTCCGGAAATATCCTTGAATCAATTCCATCCCAAGGTATGATCAGGCACCCATTTTCTTTACACAAGTCTGTTTTCATCAGCTAAAAAAAGATTCAATAGTGTGGAGGTGAAAATCTTCAAAAGATTGCCCTAAAGAAGATATCATCTCAAGTTGTGATTGGCACTTCTTAATACACCGGAAGCGAAAATCGGAAGCTCTAAAAGTTTTCATTGGCCACGATACGTTTTATCCATCACGCATTTTCTTTGGCATTGATTTTTGGTTTCTCAATTGTGCCTCTTTCTTGCATGCTCCGGGATTATTTAAGCGCCCTCCTTCCCGTTAGATTTCCATGGGCCGTGCCTCTTCTCCACTTCCCTTTCCCGCTCGGCACCTTTGTTGGCCGAATCGGGGTCGAGGACGGCCTATCACCGATTACATATGAGTTCATGCTTTTCACATATTCACGAATGACAAGGCAAGTGGGGTAAAGATGATGTGAGAAGTCAAAATTCATTGATTTTTCAATATGAACTATTGATATGCCAAAAATATATATCCAAGACGGACCAGACGAAAACAAAAGTGTGAAGTGTCTATTGACCAACATCAAAAGCCTTCTCTCTCCTCGATACGAGGGAACCAACAAATATGTTCCCCAGAACCCTTCTTCTCCGGTCTCGCCGACTCCCTTTCTTTGAAAGTGTCATGGTGTAGCGAGGTGCTTGGAAATCTTCTCCAAGACGAGAATGATCAACTCGAGGATAAAAAATTCACACCTTGATATCGTTTGAGCATCTTTCCCAACTCCCCCTGTTCTGTTTTCCCACCTTCTCCTTCTCCTCTTTCAAACAAATAACGCGGAGACAAAAATGCTTGTCATAAACAGGGTATCAAAAAAGTGTAAAAATCAAAAAAGAAAAAATGTGGCTCCGACAATGTACATCTCTTATCGGGCTATGCTCCATTTCAAATGCATATATCGCATAAACGCACATCATGTTTCCAAAAATTCCAAATGCTTGCTGTACGTATAGCCCCCAAAATGTAAATGGGACGATAGAAGAAAAGGAGTCAATGCGTCCTCAAGTCCCGGTGGCGAAGTCGTGAAGAAACCGGGAACGGCATTAAGCTGTTATCGAAATGAGATTATGATATTCTGCCTTGTTGGACGCATGGATGGGGAAGTCTAAGGTCTGGGGATCTTTGATGGGATTGCTGGGCGGTCCGTGAACTGATTTCTCCCTTGATGCGATGTTGTGCTCACCCGATGAGGGGGGTGTAATTTCGGGTGTGAGGCGGAGGGGCGGACATATTCTCCCTGTCGAGGCGATTTGAGTTCTCTTCATCTTCAAATATGGTTCGCTCCTCTGTCGATTTTTTGTTTTCGTGAGTCGCCGAGATGCATCTTGGGTATCGTCGTCATGTCGAGTCGTGGACTCGAAGTCATCGCTTGGTCGAAGTCGACTGAGATGCTATGCTGGACGCGAGTGCGCAGACCATGGTGGGAGGATATTTCCTGGGGTATCATATGTTGTCTTTCTTTCTTTCGCAAAAAATGTGGGGTATAAAGGTATTCCAATAACTATTCGCATGTTCGTTAGCAAAAAAGTCATCTTCGCTAGTGCGATGCGACCGAGACAAGAACTTACCAAAAAAACAAGAGACAAAACTCCTGTAAAAAATCCCGACGAGTCTATTCACAAACCTCTGCGATAGGACTCATCTTCTTACTTCCCCGTCGACTCTTCTTACTCGCACTACTCGAGCTTCTCTTCCTCCCACTACTCTCCTTCTGCCTCGCAGCCTTTTCCTGACGCACAACTTCCCGCATCAAACTCCCGCTCTCGACGACATATCGTGGACTTGCTGGGCTGCGCGAGAAATCGGAGGCGGGTGTTGATGTTGCGGAGGAGGAAGAGTCGTCGTCGAACACTTGGGGGAAGAGCTCTTCGTCTGAGATTATGAAGGAGTGGTTGTGGTGTTCGGTGCTGGAGAGACTGTCGCGTCGGGGCCAGGAGGGATAGGCGCAGGAGGGTGAGCGGGTTGCCGAGGTGCTGGGGATGTCCATGGGTGAGGCGACGGAGTAACTTGTTGATTGGGGGGACATGGAGAAATACATTTTCGCGTTGGTGTGGAAAATTTCGAAGTTTCGAAGTTGAAATATCTCGAGTTTGGTTTTTGAATTTCTGGGGAAGATGGAGGTGGCTTTCGGTGCCTAATATGGGATTTTCGAGTTTCTGACTGTTGCGGTGTACTGGGCGATGTACACAAATTTGATGACTCCTTCCTTCCGTACACTCCTTCGGAAACCGAGGGATTTTCGTTTGGGGTGGCCCAGTGTGTGTGAGTGCGCTGCCTTGGTGGTGGTGCAGTCGGTGATTTGTGTGGTGCGTGTAAGAGATCTCTCGTAAGCTCTGAGGTACCTTTGCTGTCTGAAAGGTTGACTCAGCCCCGGGAATGGTAAATTATCCTTCCTTTCGAGATAGATGACTGCTTTTGGGCGAGAGTTGGGTGAGGAGTTGATGCCAAATATATCTTTCTTCGGTATTGATTCGATTCAGGAGTTGGGCTTTCTTGCTTCTGTGAATTTTATTTTTTTGATGAGGGTGTATGTTGAGTAACGTAGGGAGATGGTTGGGCGTTGTTTCTTTTAATTATTTATTATTCTCGAGTTGGACGAGTCAAGGGGTATGGATAGATAAAATTTGACTTTGTGACATGTCCAGCTGTCTTGAATCATATATGAGCCCTTTCGCATGTTGTGACCACAGACCGCCACGAACAAGTTTACGAACGGCATCAATGCCTCCATGGGTTGTGTGTACCCGCGTTCCGCGACGGCAAGAGGAGGAGGCAAAATCACAACACGGACTCTCGACTCCCATCCCATCCCCTCCCATCCTATCCTTCTTTACCGTATTCTTCCACCGCCCGTCCACGTTGCAAAAAGCAAACTGACCGCCTTGCTTGTTTACGATGGCCTGCCATCCACACGCATCGATAGGCTCTAGAATAAGAAGCGGTGGCCCACCCCCCCCAATGGATTTGTCGTGGTGGGGGTGAGATTTCGCTGGATGGGGGTGAGCTCCTCGCTCCTTTCAGGTCTGCGATTCACCGCCGTTTCGAAAGCTGGCCAATTACAGAGCATGGATACACAACATTTCGCGGTGCGATGCGGTGAATAAGAATTACATGTACCGTAATGGAGCAGATATGTATTGTCGCGGGGGGTGGATGTACCCTCCTCGCCTTACGGTTGTCCGGCGAGCGGATGTTAGGGCCTGTCGATCGAAGCGGAAGCAGATGGGGTTCGAGAATAATATCAAACAAAACTCTTTTTACCTGACAGAACCGCGAGGAGAACAGATGTCTTGTTTCCGAACTGACCATCTGGGGATTTTCTAGGCAGCCAAACTTTCCTCGTGGCTTGGAGGCCGCCGATTTTTGCCATTTTGCCTCGAGTTGAGAATATGGGGTATGGGGTATGGTTGTCGGCTGAGTGAGTTCAGCCTGCGCTGGCCTCGTCTCGTGTTTTGGGGCCAGGTGGACGCTCTTTTTTGTTGCGAGGCGGTCCGATGACTCCCGAGGAGGCTCTCGACTCTCGTGTGTGTTGTTTTTATTCACAGGCGGTACGTTACGTTCCACGTCTTCTTTTTTAGCATACGAGGGCCGAGGCCGTTGTTAAAAGCAAACTGAGCCTCGGAACTCTTGGTTCTCTGGTTTTTCTCTCTTTTCTTCTTCTTCATTGCACGGATTTCTATTCTTGTCACATCATGGGAAAACGAGGTCTATGCCACCAACATCACCACCAACATCACCACCAACAAAAAGAAAAAGAACCTAGTTCTATCTTTACCCCACGAAACACCCCCTTCATCCTCGCTTAGCTTCCCACCCGGATTTCTCCCCGTGCCGTTTTGACCCGTCCGAGCTTTGAGTTTACTCTCGAATTCGAACCAACCCCCGCATTTTCTCATAACTTACTTCCTAAACATGCCAACTTACTCGAGTGAAGGTTCGTTTTGTTTAGGACCGTTTGAAGGAGATGGAATGCTCTACTGGTATATTTGTGTGGCGACGGGATTTTTGTATCGGGATATATTAACGAGTAGCATGTGATGGAAATCAGAGCGCGTAGGACAGTCACGAACTTCAGTCATTGGAACTTCGTGGGGGAACATGTGCTGAGTGAAAAGTGTGACTTGGTCAAAAGATGGGATTTGAACGTGGGGTATCACTTCCCATGGTCATCTCCTCCAGGCCTCCAAACCCCCACGAGCGAGTCTAGAGACTTCCCCGGGCCTTGTCAAAAACAAGATATGATTTATCTATGATGAGGTGGAAAATAAGACGCGTGGATGGCGGAGATGTTACAGACTTACAGCAAATATCGCTCAGGGGAACTGAAACAGCACTGTGTAATAAATGATGATGTTATTCTTACTTACTTTTTTAAACGAGACATTTCCCCCAGAATCCTGATTTCGCTTCATCTCGTCATTTTTTACTCATTTTTCTGATGGGATAGGGATCAGGATTTTGTTTATTTAAGGCGCAAACAAAAAATACACATAAGAAAGGAGCTAATCAATCAACTGGCTATTCTGCGAGATGATAGGAATATGGCTCAGTGCCTATTGTGGTTGAGGCGTTTGCCTCCGATTCCCGCGGCTCCCGCGCTTCTGATAGATCTCCTCAACTCAAGGAAACAAACAATTACCTCGAAAATCAATCGTAATTTTGTATAACATCACATCTCGTAATTCCTCTTCCGAAATTTTGAGAAAACCCCTCTTCCTGATTCCCATTTCCCTACGTCATTTCTAGCCTCGATAACCTCATAGAAAACCACGATACACAAACCCCTTCACCGTGTATCCCAAGCCGCAGCCAAAAAGCCTCATTTACTTTGTCCTCCCAACTCCTTCCCTTCAATAATACCGAGTAAAGAAACCCTAACCCACGAACAAAAAAGATAGGTCCGCATCTCTTCTCCGTTCCTCCTTTTCCCTCCATACATATCCAATTTTTCTCCTTACATGAAGCTGTTAAACAAGAGAAACCCAAAGTAACAAACACAAACACATTATGCATGCAAAGTACCAAGGCGAACAACATCCACCTGTTCCCTCCCAAATTCGAAAATAAATGCAATGCACGAACAAGTTTGCGAACCTCTGCTTTGTTGTTCGCACGCCTGCAGGATTTGGGGTTGTACTGTTAGGTTGCTGAGCATGGTAAGGCGGAAGTGCATCCTCTCGAACCCTAATGGGTAGATATCCATGTCAGGAAACGGGGGGAGAGAACCCGGACCAAATCGATCGAGACCATTTTTGAAGCCTTGAATTTGCGACCCAGACTCTCCGTTCGCGGATAATCATCTGATTTGTATAACGTGAGAAAAACGTGATGCTACCCACCAGAGGAAGATACGAAGAAGGGAGGGGTTGGGTGTGATTTGCTTATCTGTAATGCGGAGGCGGGGGCGGGGGCAGGGCCGGGATTTGGTTACCGTACCCTCCATCACGAAATACATAGGATGAAGGATTACGATCCATACAGCCTCCTTATCCCCCTTCGTTTCAAAATTTGAAATCCAGAGGGAGTTGAGCCTTACGTATTTTTAGAGAGTGAGGATTCGTAAAAATGAGGTGTTTGGGGATTTGGGGGTTTGAAGTAACGTTTGATTGTCTTGGGATTTTACTGCTTGCGAGACCGAGGGGTTGTGGTACAACCTCTACATCCTTGGGACCTAGGTTGAGTTGATAGTGGGGAAGTACAGGTACGAGATAGATGATAAGGAAGATAAGATTGAAGGGATAATTGTTAGTTTATGAAGAAAATATCGTTGAACTCCTGTCGCTCGAGTATCTGCGAACTCACTTGAGCATGTCCTCACTCGAGGGATAGGAAGTTCAAACACTCAATTTTGAGGCTTCCTGTGCGACCGGGGAGTACCAGAGATGCCCTTCAACGCGCCTTGAAAATGGGGAATGCATTACAATTTCAAACTCTGGTATCGAGAAGACCCAAAAAACAAATCTTGAAAGGATTACCACGATACTGAGAACTATATAAAGTTACACTGACAAACCCATCTCGAGAAAATTCAAACTTTTTTGACTAGGGCAATAAACCAAACAGAGATCGGATAAGCCAGACAACTATTTTTGGCCCCCAAATCTTTTTCCGGCTAAGCCAATAGTTACCCAATAAGCCAGCGAATATCGGGTAACGTAACCCAAGCATTATATTTGGGGGCCAAAAGAAGATCACGTGTAAGCCAAACAATTACCAGAAAATCAAACTCATATCCAGCAAACCGAATACCTCGGGAAATGCTCAAGGCATTTTTGTAAACCAAATACATGACTTGGGGTATCAAACGTGAATTTTATATTGGGATACCATAACTGCTTTCCGTAGGTACCTTTGTAGACGGCGTTCAGCAAAGCCCACCTTCTGGTTCTTGCTGAAACCTGGGAGCTACAACTCGAGATATTCAGGATGAGGTCCCCATCGGCTCCTTTGTCACCTCAACTTCCTCCTCGTTCACTTCCTCGTTCACTTCCTCCTTCGCTTCCTCCTTCATCTCCTCCTTCACCTCATCAACCCGATTCAAGACAGCCACGCCCTCGACATGTCCAGTCTGCGGGAAGAAATCGAACCCCCTCAAAGTCTCAATCTCATATCTCGTCTTAACACCCGAAACCCCCCTTACCAAAACCCCGACATCCCTAGCCTGTGTATGCACATTACAACTCACATAAACAACTCTTCTCGGTGCGAACTTCAAGAGCTGGTTGAGGAAACTCTCATCACATCCTTTTCGCGGTGGGTCTAGAACCACGACAGTTTCATCATTAGGATATTCAACAGACTTGAAAAGTTGAGGAGCATCTGCTGCTATGAATGTACATTGTGAAGGTGGAAGTTTGTTGAGAGCTGCATTTTCTCTTGCCGAGATGATTGAGGACTCGGCGATATCGATGCCGATTGAAGTTGTGAAAAGTGAGGAGAGGGTGATTGTGAAGAGACCTGATCCAGAGTATGCATCGATGAAATATTTAATCGCGGGGGCATTTGGGTTTGCTGGTGGTAAAATGTGATCTCGGATGTATTGTGTAAATACTGGAAGTATGGAGTTATTGTTTTGGAAGAAAGCTCCGGCAGTATTGGTGAACACAAAATCATCAATATATTCGGTTGATTGGGCGTTGTTGTCGGTAATACATGTCTTCAAATCGATGTGATTTGTTCCTTCGACCTTGATAGTATCTTCAGCTAACTCGGCTGCTTTCCTGTCATCCTTTGGTACTCGTTCCGTGCTTTCTCGTAATAAAATAGTAGCGCCTTTTTTATACTTATCCAAATTCTTAGCAACATTGAGCCTTTCCCTTTTCATTCCCATCCTAACAGCATCCGTGCCAATCGGACAATCCTCAATATCCAAGGTTTTGCGTTGCCCCTTGAGCATGAATCCAATATTTGGTACCTCTGTGAATTGAGGCCGGGTGCCCTCTCTCCTAGCAGCTTTGCTGTTATAACCCGGAGGCCCATCGAAGTGTGGTGTAAGTTTTGTGCGGTATCCATATTGTAAAGGGCTTCCAATGGTATTTTCAATAACTGGCACAAGTTCCGGGGGTAATTGTGAAAAGTTCTTGTACGCCTTCTCCACAATAGTTCTTTTGTGTGCCAATTGAGCTGAATAATCCATCATCTGAAATTGGCATCCCGAGCATTTGCTGAAGTATTGACAATTAATGCGACTGTCGTCTCGGAATGGACCTGGTGTAACCACAGATATGAAATCGCAGATAGAATAATGCTCCTTTTCGAAATGTTTAATGACCTTGATTTTCACCACATCTCCTGGCGAACTGAAAGGCACCACGTATATCTGATTCGAGCCATCTTGCAACGCAAGTCCATCGCCAGTCGAGGAGAGTTCCAGAACCTTGACCTCTATCTCTGTAAATGGTGTTGGCAGTGGTTGTTCCCCAAAGCCAGCGGCTGCCACCCCCGAGTCCCCATTTTCTGCTGGTGTGTCGGAATTCGGTGTATTCGAATCTGCGGTGGGAGGAAGGGAATCGATTTTGATTGCTGGTGTGGCATCCGACAGCCTCTGAGCCGCAAACAAGGCGCGCACATCAGCAAGAAGCACCTCGTCATTCGAACCCTCCTTGACCGGCTTCTCCTTTCGGGTCTTCTGTCGTTTCGAGCCTCGTCCTCCCTGATTTGGTCGTTTCCTATCCTGACCTCGGGGCTGGCCAGAATCCATCGCAATGAATTTGAAGGGCCGTCTAGCCGCAGGAATGTGTGCCGGTAAACGCGGGTGGTAGTAGGATATCGATTGGAAAAGTCGCCTTGAGCACTTTAGCATTGATAATCTGGGAGGTGTCGGACAAAAGAATGGACGTCGGCGACGACTAGTGGGGGGATAATGACGGGAGATTCGAATTTCACACCAAAATTTACTGAGTCTACTGAACTTTTTTTGCTAGGTTGCCTGTTGCGGTCCAGAGCAGGGGTCTTCGGCGGCGGAAGAACGAATCATTAGCGCTGTATTTCTCACCACTCCACTGGAGGCCTCTTCCCAAGTTTCGACTGCAGCTCAACCAGCCAGCGAACCAAACTTCAGTAACTACACCTGCGTCTATGCTTCATTCCTCTTCAATATAAACACCACACGCATCAACTTCTCATTTGTAAGTGTCTCGTTTGAAAGAAAGACATATACATGTCGCAGGATTATCTCCCCAGCCTGCAACGTGGATTGTCGGATCCGAATTCGTCCTTGTTGCTTTTAACCGCACCTTTTCCCCACCAAGATTGATTAGTCCCTACCATCGGATGGCCAAAAGCGGAAGAAGCACCTCGTCTGCTCTTTCCACAGTGCAGTGTTTGGGTACTTACTCGTATGAGTAAGTCATGACAGTCGTGACTTCCTTCGTTCATGTATAGACCGATATCCCGACCTAGTCCCGTCAGTTGTCCAACGCTCTTCCCCTTTACAATGGCATCTTCAAATCCCTTCGGCAAATAAACTTTGCCTTCAAATGATTGCTTTATCATGTTTGGAACAACAATGAAAACAGACAAAATGGCTGGCCATCTCGACGCCAAATCTTCTCTCATTTCGAATCAAGGGGATGACAGGACTCGACAACCGAAAAGTCAGATTTCCTATGGCACGGTCTCTTTTCATTTCTACCATGCTTTCCATCTTCTTTCCGTCATTTTCCTTCTCACGGCACCAGGAGAGAGCCACCATGCCTTTGAAACTCACCCAGGTCGCTATTTCACTCTGGCATTCATGTCTTCGATTTCGATTATGTTCTCTGGGTTGCGGCTGCTCCTCCACGATATTCTTACCGAGAATTTACTGGATATAGTGTCGACAATTCAGGACATCGTTATAGCCTTCTGTCTTGTGTTCTATTCGGCAACCCTGGTTGGCGGCATTCTTTTCACGGAGGGGTTATCCGCTCAAAACATGTCACTGTTATGGCCGGCTGTGTTATTGTATTCGGCTATGTAAGTTTATCATAATGTACGTACAAGTGGCCAACGTTGACTGATGTTTTGTCTAGCTCTCAACACCTACTTCGGTTGCTTCTTAGGTTCATGCCCTTTACGAAGTGGAATCCGTTTGCGAAGTGGGGCCCATTGGACATTTCTGGGTTTGCAAGATTTCTGGGTACTCCCGGTCCAAAGAGTCCAATCGAACAAACTTTTTATCTCTACGCAACAACGCTTTCGTGCATATCGGGAATATTCATCGAAACAACACACGTCTTGGTAAGAAGTGAAGAGTGGGCGGATGTCAGGGGCAATGTTCAAAGTTATGTTGGCATTGAGGTTTTCCGGAGATCGGTGCGCATCAGCTTCCCGAAATGCTGTGAACTTTTGCTTACTAGGTGTGGTACAGAGAATATTTATTAGTTTCTGGTGCTGCGTCCACCTCGCATCTGGCCTTTTTCTGCCTTCCCCCACCTCTAGTTTCTCCCCTACGAGTTTCTACCCTGCCAGTATCTCGCTATGTTTTCCCAGACTACGCCAACCCTGCTCAAGCCTCGACCTTGTAGCAAGTCTTTTGATGTTTGCCTTTGCCGCAGCGAACTCAACCTATCTGTTTCGAATGGAACCCATATTGCTAAGTCGAGGCCACACTTCATGGATCCAAGCAGCTTTCTGGGCCAGACAGCTCACAATCGTCGCTGTCACCTTTTTCACCGGGTAAGTTCAAGTGTTTCTCAATTATTCCAACTGTTTGGCACAAATTCCCAAAGAAGAAAGAAGTACTTTTGAATTACCCTAGTTATTTGGCACAATTTCCCAAAGAGAAGGACGTACTGTATTGCAATGCATGCTAACCAAAATACAGAGCTATGTTCCTGGTGATAAGACGGCAGCGCTCTCTGGTTCACAGTATGACGACCGTTGAAAAAATCAGAAGAACCATCGCCGATAACATCAACGGGCCTAAAGGATTGGAGTTCTTAGTCATGAAGGAACCTGAATGGACCGACGACGAGATTGTCTCTCTCCTGAAATTGCGTGGGTTAACTGAGAGGGGACGTGAAAATGTTGCCACTTTTCTTTACCACGAACGAGAGATGGCTGAAATTCTGGAGAAGAATAACGGGGTACTGGACCCTGAGTGGTCGCGTTCTCACTTCAAGCGCCCTGGTGAGGAGATTTGCAATTTTCTCAGCGAGAACCGGAGCCCTCCTCCTCCCTACAGTCCCGAGGGCAGTGATCTCGAGCTGGGCTTGGGAGAGTCGTCGTAGTTCTGGTTATATTTTTAACCGGCGGTCGGAAAGGGGGGGGATCTTTGGGAATTTTATTGTATGTTTAGAGAGATACCCGAGCATTGCAAATTCCACAAAATTTTCTAGCAGCCTTCTGTCTTATTATGCGAGTTATCCTGGGAGAATTGTAACTCATTGCTTGAGAGAATCTGGGTAATGAGTTGAATTGCCCCAAATCTTGGAGTAATTGTACAATTATTCGAGACTCTTTGGTAAGCTTTTTTGATGTATCATCCTTCGACGGGCTATAAAAATGGAAAACGACTTTGTATTTTGTAAATGGTGGGTATATTCAAGGACCACCCTTCGAAAAATGGTTGCAACTTCTCACAATCTGAAGATTTAAGCGGGATCAATTAGTCCAAAGAAAATGCACTCTGAGCGAGTATCACCGAAAACGCTCAGATACAACAGTTCTAAGCACTGGTTGGCAACTCGATACACCAACCAAAAAAGTGATACGACCAGTCGATCTCGCGTTAATTAGTGGTGACGGGATTATATAATATGTTTCGTATAAATAGCTGTCATGGATTGGGAAAACGAAGATAACGCCCAAGTTTCTTCATTCTGGGCTGTTTTTATGGTGTTCACTGGATGTGAGGTACGATTTGTAGATCTTTCCTGAGAGGTGCAATGTATGCTGGATGAGATGAAACAAACCTCGAGGTAGATCTCAATTTTGGAGGTTGATGAGGAAGAGTTGTTGTGAAGGGATTGCGTGGGGATAATTTGCTGTCGAATTTGGGGTTGCTGTCGTTTTGGTTTCTAATGTTTGGATCAAATTCTAGAGGGGGATATCAAGAGAGTGGTGTATGTGAAGGGGTAAATTGAGGTTGTTTGGGTTATGGTGAAGTGAGTCTTGTTGCTCGGGTTCTGGTTCTGGTCCTAGTCCGAGAACTAGCCCCATCCCTAAGTTGTTCTGTGTTAGCTGGCTAGAGCCATATTGACCTTTTAAGTTACTTGTTGCATTTTTTGCGTCCACGTGTGACCTCTGTGGGTTGTGTTTGTACTTGTTGTGATGGAAATTCTTGCTGCGTTTTTGTTTTTAGACTTTACTGTAATATTCTTGGGGTTTGTCTAAGTTGTGTTATTGTCACCACATTTAATTTAGTTAAAGAAAGAAAGAGGGACTGGTAAGAAGGGATTCGAGAATCGAGAGTACTTTTTGGTATGGTAGCACAGTTTACGGGGTATATATACTTGTTACGGAAAAGAAAGAAGAGTAATGAGTTGAACCAAAAGTATGCTGGAGTGGTTGCAGAGTCGAGTCGTGACCCGTTCCTGGAAACTCTAGTTGCCTTTCTTTGCTGGTGGAGGGAAGTCGGGATTGGGTTGAAAGGCTCTAGGGAACGTTGAGAGAGAGTTGGGGTATGGTGGGTTGGATGCGAGGTTATTTACTATCGGATTCTTAGTTGTTGTCGATTCGTTCCTAGTGTTCATATTACCGTGGTTGACTATTGCTGGTGTCAAAGAAGGCCGTGGGAGAGAGGATGCCGAGAAAAGGTGGGTTGTAGTTAGCAATCTCAAGGTTTGTAAGATAGGGGTAGAAAGCTAGGACCAATAAATTCTACTTTGGTCAAACATCTACGGTCCCCTATAAACCGAGATTTGAGAAGTATCGAGAATATATTTTTGTCAGGTTTTGTATTTTTCTACTTTCCCCTACTTTTACATGACTGTAAGCTAATCGTATTATGTCGCGTGTTTCTTGAAGTTAGCGTCATGATTGACTATAATTTCTGTAATATCGCAAAGTAAAAGAAGAGTTGGGTATTTATTATGTATCTACTATCATGAGATGTTGCGAGAACTAAATTAGGTTTTCCCAACAGAACTCGTAAGTCGGCCTTGAAATTGCGACTCGTCTTTCTGAAATCCGCAAATGGCGCCAGAAATCCTTCGTGTTGAGCGCCAACCTAGCCTACTCATTATTGCCAAAAGAAGGTCCAGGTATCCTCAGATTCTCGTAACCTTAGCGAATATCACATTGCATTCCTCCAGAGTATCGGGAGGGCTAGTGTCCACTATCTGAAGGGACCTGTATCTCTTATCGTAATTCCTTGTTGCTGGGTGATGAACCAACCTCGCGAAGAATAGACTTAGTAGTCTATGTAACACTATGTCAGTATATCATTAGACACAAGATAGGGGTGGCCTACTTCTCCCTCGTCGACATATAATTGTTCCAACTCCTCCTCGTTGTATTTTCCTATCCATTTGCCTCCCGCCTCAGACCTACGTTTTCTCAGATACATGTCCATATCAACTAACATTTCTTTATGTATCTTCTCGTAAAAGCCTTCATGAACATCAAACCCAGCTGCACCAAGAGCTGCGAGATAATTTCGTAGAGGACTTCCTTTGAGGGTATTGCCCCAAGCGCGGTTGTAGTAGATAGCACCCGGCCATTTTTCTAGGAGAACTCGCTTCTCATCGAACCATCTAAGGGCGTAATTCTGAAAGATAGGAGCAAGAAGTCTGTTTCCAAGAAGCCATAATCAAGGAAGTCTTTCATTGCGTTGGTTGTCTCGTCGTCAATTTGCTGAGAGTAGAGCCAATGTGAGAATGTAGTAAAAATGGCAGGATCAACATCTTCAAGTAGAACTTCTTGCGTCTGGCCTTCTTGAAAGCTTCCATTGAATGCAGCTGCGAAATATTGAGAATAGTGGTAGATGTTTTTATGGATTGTAAAGGTTGATTTCTTGTCTCCTCGTTCCACCTTAGCAGTATCCATTTTTTGGGAGTCCCTAAAATTACTAGCAAGAGTTTGAAACACTAGAGGCTAGATACTTTATTGTTTGCTTACCGAAGGCTGGGTTTCATTTCGTCCTTCAATTTGCGGGGGAGATTTCGTAGCGGCAAGTCTTTAGAAAGCCTGGTCATGAGTTGTTAGACTTGGCAGATGTCGTAAGCTTGTACTGTTCCTGCCAGGAGGATGTGGTTGCACTTTTCTTTTCAAGGGCAGAATCTGCTGACTTTAAGGAAATTGTATTTATGAGGCAAACGGTTGGTGAAACTGGTTATGTTATAGATACATCCCTTCCTGGCTCCTTCCATACGCCATTCACCGAATCACTTTCATCATTAATTGCAAAAAGAATTATTCTAGTCAAAATCACTTGCCTGCTGAAATAAAACAAATAAAAAACATAATAGGGTTGACTTGCTTCGCTAGCAGCTTCTACGCTGCGAGTTTTGTTGGCATTTCCATTGCAATCCCTTTCCATCTCATCTCAACGGCTCTTTTGCGATTTTTTTACGCCGTGTTATTTGCTACTCTAAATTACTACCGCCCATTCTGTCTACAGAGTAGGTGGCTCGCGGTGGACAAAAAAGTAGCAGTACAAGTTAGAGCCCAGCCAAAATTGCAACGCGATAACTTAACAACTACTGATCGTAAAATCAATATGAATAAACAAGTAAAATGTTTATTTCATAAGCGTCAAAACAATGGTGCGAAGGTGGGATGGGCAGCTAGCCTCCTCGCTTACCCTTCCTAATCCGTCCCACCAATCTCAAAATAATAAAAAAAGGCAAAAAGAAAATGAAAGGTCGACGCTCAACCCAACCACAACCACCAAACCACCGAACAATGTAATCCAATACCGCCACACCACGGTGAAGATCTCTCTGCAGAGTGAAACCTCCCTCAAGAAATTATCTTCATTGCTTAAGGACCCGCGCAGCATCGTGAGTTACCTGCACGAGTGGGGGACCACCGCCATGTTCGAACTGGGCACTGTCGGTAGTTGCTTTTTATGGCGAACTTGATGGACGACAGTTGGGAAACAGATGTCTTCCTAAGCTTGCGACCATTACAGCCGATAGCAAATTTTCTTATTTGTGGTTTTAAATGTTTGAGAAACTGGGGTGGGTATTGTGTGCCGGGGTGGGGCCGGGGTGGTGGGTTATTGGTCACTTTGGAAGCAAGTGTGGAGATGTCCCACTTTGCCTTCCCCCATCAACTTTTTGATATTGAACAGCCATACCTACATTTGGGATCCTATACTTCCTTTTACAGATTGAGTCTTCAGATCGCATGGCGTTGCCAGATATCAACTTGTCTCGCATTAATCCTTGAGAGTTAACCACAGAGCCCCAATTATGACCTCATGATCTCGCGCCTCCCACGCGTTTGCCTTCGCGTCGCCACAGATTACTCGAAAGAGCTGTTTGCTCTTCAGGCATCTATCACTCAGGCGCGTTTGAATCGAAGAAGAACCACATCATGGCGAACTCTATGAGCTCCGAGATCCAAGACCTTCAAGCCATCTGGAAGGAGCTCTTTCAGAAAACACTCCCAGCGGCGGCAACTTCTAAAGATCCGGCTCAGGTATTTCCTTTTCATTGTTGGTCACGGTTTCATACTAATTTCTAAATAGTCAAAATGGCCGATTCACGCCGATCACTTTTTCGCTCGTATCGTACTTGATACGGTTGTCGGAATCGATACTCCTTGGAAAGAAAAGACCAAGAGTCCGGCATACAAAAATATGACAAAATCCCAATTGGAAAGAAGTATTGAGTTGGGTTTCAAAATCTTGGATGGTGCTGTTAATCTGATTGAGTTGAATGAGAAGAATTTGGCATTGAGAGGGAAAGAGAAGAGGAGGCAGATGAAGAAAATCGAGGGAGCAAAGTTTGATGGGGTTGAAGTCGAGAAGATGAAGATAGAGGATGAGGACGAACCCGAAGTCATCAATGCCATCGAAGTCAAGAAGAGGAAGAGAGCGGGAGAACCAAAGTCTGACGGTATTGATATCGAGAAGAGAAGGATAAAGGATGAAGACAAATCAGACGACATCCAAATCGTCGAAGTCAAGAAGAGGAAGTTTTCATTCGAGTCTGAAACACCGGTCCGCGAACCCATTACTGGTGAAATCTCACCGTATTTCGGAGTTCCATCTATGAAGAACCCAAATACCAAACCCGCCGAAGATCTCACCCCTTACCTTAAGAAAATCGCTCTATGTCACAAGACTCCTTTCCAAAAGAAGGCTCTCACTGCTCTTTGTCGTGTCCCAAGAGGAAAATACACCACTTACGCCGCACTTTCAAAGCATCTCAACGCTTGTCCTAGATCGGTGGGAACCGCATTGCGGAACAATCCTTTCGCCCCGGAGGTACCATGTCATCGTGTTCTCGCAACTGGTGGAGGAATTGGAGGTTTCCGTGGGAGTTGGGGAAGAAATGGGGAGGCGGGTAAAAATGACGACAAAAAGAGAGCTTTACTGAGGGAAGAGGGTGTGAGATTTGATGGCAGTGGAAAGGTTGTAGGTCTTGTCTGGGATAATTTTACATGAATTCATTCTACGGGTCTCGACTAGTTAAGATATATCATACGCACCAGACCAATTCATCGCACATTCAACATCAACTACCGAATCCCCAAATCCTCGATGACAAATCAGATGCACGATTCCTGTCTCCAAGTTGCAGTTCATCTCGAGAGATCGCACTCTTGCCCACTCTGGAATAAAATCAGTCTCGACGCCCTCTTCTTCGACTTGCATCACGAATTTTCCAACATCAGCAGAGTGTACGGAATCCCAATGCGCTTCTCTCCACGGCTTTTCGTAAAGCAAATCTATTGCTTCTCGTCGAGTCTTTCGATCCCGACAGCTCATAACCAGGATGTTTAATGGATATATGAGACTCATATCGAAAAAAAAATCTGCCTTCCTAAACTGCGGATTATGCAATATTCTTTTTGCCAGATAGACGAGGCTTTGGAACTCGGGTAGCAATTTGTCCCAATGAAGTTCTGATTTGGATAGGTGATCTGCCAAGGAAAAAGTGGTTGTTATCGAACGAACTTTCATGAGTAGAGCCTGGACTGTATCTGGGTGGTGGGGATTCCAAAGTATGTCACCGAATAGCGTCTCGAAAGCTTGGTCCCAAGATCGAATCTCCGCGGTGTGCTTTTGTTGCTCGACCTGTATCGCTTCTTGGAGGTCTTCGTCCCCTTCTTTGTCTCTTGTACAAAGACTTCTTTCCAAAACACCATGTTCGATCCCAAACCTGATAATAGTTTTTTGATGCGCGTTGGTGTAAGCGATAAAGTGAAAAGATCTGCGCATAATCAAATCCAAATATCGATACGCTTCCTCAACACCCCCGAACCGCTCGGGCATATTATTGATCCGCGCCCCTCCCTCGTCCTTAAGTTTCAAATGTACATCCTTAGATTGTACATCCCAACACCCAACAACCTGTAGATCCAACCGACTAAACTGCTGCATAATTTCCACCTCAATACACTCTTTCTCATTCGTCCCGCCCCCACTCCACCTCAACTCCTCATGACTAATCTCCTCCAATAGCTTCAAGCCCTGTTTGACGTGCGCAAGTGCATTGTGTGGTCGATATTGCATATTCTCGATACAAATCACCAACAAACAAGCAATCATCGCCAGCCTCCTCCCCTCTTCTTTGTTTGCCTTTGCGATATATTTCTTCGTCCCTTCAAGAAACTTCCCATAATGTGCCAGGGCAGTCTTATCCAATTTCACACCATCCACGTCCGTATATTCCCCCGTGATACTCGCTTGCCATTTCCCATTGGCGTCTCTAGAACAAGGAGGTTTCGCCCTGAAGCCGCCAATAGCGTAAATAGCACTTTGGATGAACTCGTTTTCTTGTCCGGCCTGAAGGAGGAGACGTTGCCACACTCCATCGTTGGAGAAGGAAAGTCGGGGTGCTACCTTTTCGCAGTAGGAACGGAAGGCACAGAGGTCTTCTTGGGACTTGAATTTTTGGAGTTGCGGAGCGGCTTGCTGCGGAGGGAGGGGTGCGAGTGCGCGGGGGGTAGGACGTTGGAAGACGGGTGGGAATTCGTAGCCTTTGCAAACGTTGTCTCCTATTCGTTGGCAGCGGAGACATTGGGGACGAATTTCGTCGCATTTTACTCGACGGGCCTAGGGGGTTGTTATTTTAAGTTTTCTGTTTGGACAGGATTGAGGAGAGTGACATTGCGTGGTTTGAAATTCATACTTTGCAGGTTCGACAACCTGTTCTCACTTTCGTCGCCTTTACTTTCTTCCTTTCTCCCGGTACAATCCTCTTGTTCTTTCTCGCCACCATCATCTTCATCTCTTTCTCCTCGCTTATAGGCTTCCTCTCCTCCATGATGTCAGATTTCCAGGGGTGATGGACGAGCTGTAACAAAGTTGACCATAGAATGATTTTGCAAGCTCGAATAAAGTTATGATGGACCCAGAAAATCAGCACTATGAAAAAGGGTTCGGGGTCCCAACGGGAACTGGAGCGATGTAACAATATCTGAAAGCTGAAAATAAGACGTATTCTTTTAATTTCGAATAAAGTTCTGATCATCAAAAATTAGTTTGGGGTCCGAATGACGGCATCTTATACACAACATACAGTACTAGTATTTCGGTGAGCGTGTAGGGGATGGTGTACGCCTGTACGTATTGCGGCCAATGAGGTGGGAAATTCCCGGGTATATGGGTGTAGGGGTTGGAGCTGACCGATGTGGCTTGCATACTCCGTAAGGCTGCATATAGAACGGGAGGTGCGAACTTGAAGACTTGGATAGTCTCATGCTTGGAGGGTTTGCATTTTGTACCAATAACGGTGGTTCTTCGGTGAAAGCGAGTGGGTTGTGATGCACTGCCTCGTAGATGCAGGGTGACTGCATTAGTTATTGCTCGTATCTTTTTCGGCACTTATGGATGGAACTTCCTTTTGGTCTTGGGGACTCGACTGAAGAGCTCTAGGCATACCCTCTGGGGTAAATACGATCGCATTGCGTGTTGATTTAGGCCCCAAGATCTTGGAATCACCAAGTACGTAGAAATGCTTAATGATCAGAAATCATTGATCTTTTCCCATTTCTAAAGGAGAAAGTTATGGCCAGGCGGTTCATAAGTACTGTAAGTAATGATAGTTAGTACCGCCACAAGCGAGACGCGACAAGACTTACTCCCGGTCAACGACTTTTCCCTCCTCACCAATAGCACCACACACACGATGAATACTTATTCAAAAAATACACCGCGGAAACCCAACCGCCAACCCAACGAGCAAGCCTCAGCTGCAACAACGTCAGTTTCCAACTCTGCCGTTTCACGCAACTCTCAACGCGTCGCAAGTTCATCACCAGGCTGCGCAGGTGACCGGGGGACTTTATTTTCCCCAATTTCTCAACTATCGATAGGTCTTGAAGAGGATTCACGTCCACCAAGTCGGAAAGTACACTTTAAGCATAGAAAATGCGTTGAAGTCCTGTCGCCAGAATTCTCGTATCACGAGCAAATGCCGAAGGGCATCACTGGAGTGTCTAGGGAAGTATCACAATCTCCGCCCAGTCAATCTGATGAAATACTGGTAGGAGAAGGCTCGGGAGAAGAATCCGATTTCCTGAACGCGTCAGACAATGCTAAATGCAAGGCTCGCGAGGATGTACCGCAGGGCACAGGTGAGGACAGTTCTGGTTCAACCCCGAACGGTGTCGCTGTGACTTCCAAGAAGAAACATTTCTTTAATTAGTGACGATGATGACTCGCAAGCAGATCAACCACCGAGAAAGAAGATCAAATCGCGGACTGTTGAGATGGAAGACGATTCCAAGAATGAGGAAGAAGACCATGCGAATGATCAAGCAGATGAGGATTACGATGAAGATTGTACGAGTGGTCAAGATGAAGATCTTGAGGATCCTACATCAAATCAGCCCTCACCCCCTCCCCAATTCGACCCTATCACTCAAACCAGGAACTCTAGCCGGGACCTCGGTCGCAGCTTTCAAAGCCTCAAAAATGCTCATGCCAGCCTCAACTAAATTTAACACCCATAGGAAGAAGTTTGACAAGTGGTAGATCCGTGATTGCATCCGTTCCTGCTAGTATTGGTACACCTGCTTTATGGAGAAAAGAGACAGATTAGATGGCAGCTGTCCAGTTTGCGGGTGCTTGGGAGAGAGGAGGGAGTTGAAGTTAGGGAAGGAGGGTGCGGCCGATGTTTAGAGTTGGGGTTATGTGTTGGCCTTGAGGGGATATTTGAGCTACCATTTCTGGAGTGGTGGTTGTATCGAAGACCATGTGTTGGATTCAGTCGGTTTTAAAGAATGTAAGCCAACCACGTGAGTCATTGATTGCTTCCCGAGGGAGGATACGGGTGCGTTTTGAATCTTCTGAGAGAGGCCGTTCGATTTGGCGATGAGTTTTACCCATGAGTTGTTATTGAAGGTGTCTGAGGCGAACGAGGCGGCATGTGAGGTGGAAGTGATTTGGGATTCGGGTTTGGGGGGTAGGAATAGTGCGTGTGTGCTGTTTGGGGCGACGGCTGGTAAACCAGCTGTGAAGAAAGAAGCTGTTTGATAGGAAGCAAGACCGCGTAGGCTGGCACAAAGTTTGTAATCTGGGCACGCCATGGAGAGAACGGTTGTCACGCCGTAGCTGCTCAATGCATCGAGATCCGTGATGGAAGAGGGATGGCAATGGCTGTCGATAAACCCGGGAAGGAGAATACCTCCTTCACCATCAATAACAGTTGCTGAGTGATAATGCATAGGATTGAAGCTAATAATTCCGTCGTGGATAAGTATTGTGCTTGGCTCTTTCATTCGATAGCCGTCGAAGATACGAATGTTGATGAGAGCTGTATTTTTTGTCAATAGCTGAGTAGCACTACTGCTCCTTTTCTGGGTCTTTTCAATCGTTATTCAATTGAGGGAACCACATGAGATGGATCTCTTGCTCGTAGCTCAGAAAGACACATCCCTGTTCCAATTAAAAGTATCAAGGCTAACAACCAAGTTTGAAGGTAGAAGTCCATTTTGAATATACGCAAACTTTCCTGCATGGAGAGGCGGGATACATCCGATCATCGTCCTCGATCCTTTTCTAGAGACTTATGAAATTTTTGTGAAGCCGCACACTGAGTTCTAACACAGAGTTAGTCTGCATAATATCATTTCGGAGAATCAACGGGGCCGAATATCACATACCGCACCCTTTTAGTCTACCGAGCTTCCCCCTGGTTCTTTTTCGTATACAATTCTCCATTTGGAGCTGTGCCTTCATAGCCCAGTTATAATGGCTGCAATAAAAATGTGGTTTCAAAAGTGCTGAACAAAAAGTTGGAATACGGAATTAAAATAGCGTCGCTGGTAGAGAAAGAATAGACAGAGAAGCTGTTACATACGGCATGGCAGGAAGAATCGGATATAGCTAGGTAATAACTACAAGGCAACCCACCCCTATTAAATTCCAATCAGCACATCAATCATCATTATATAGCACAACACACAAACATCAACTCCCCAAGAACCCCCTCTGAGCATTCCTTCCCAATTCCCCAGAAACAGCATCCAATTTGACAGCCACAAGTACACACTCCTTGCCTCCTAGGCTATGATTCTGCTGTACTTTCAATCGCCATTGTCCTGTTTTGACAATCCATCTCTGAGTTTCTTCTACCGCCCCACCATCTGTACGTCTTCTTTTTGGGGGACGAGGGTATTCATCTTCCATGCTCAGAGAAGCGATACTTCCTTCTTCATCACCTCTCCCTTTCCACTCTTTCCCATCTAGACATACCCACGCGTCTTCGCCTATCACGCAGCGTACGAGATCTCCTTCATGAGAGAGTGGCGTATTACCCGGCGATGCTGGTTGTGAAGATGCGCCCCCATTTTTCATCAGAAGACCGAGGGGTTGTGAGGTGGGGAGATTTAATTTTGTGGCGATGACTTCGAATAATCTGCTTATCCTCGTCTTTCCGTCGCCAAAAAATTCTGCTCGCATGGTGGTAGAGTTGGAATTGGGGCTGGAGTTGAAATGCAACTTTGTGCATTCACTTCCAATTTCGAGTACTAGTTCGTAGGCTTTGGGGTCTACGAAAGGGCGCGCGTAATTTACGTAACCAATGAGACCTGGTTGGGAATTAGGAAGAAGATCAGTGGCTGCCGTTGTGGGTGGTGGAGATTGTCCTGCTTCAGTGACGACGGAGATTCCGGATTGTCGCACATCTTCCAGACGAAGGGTGATTTCATGCTTCCGTCTTGCAAGATTGAAGGATATGGAATGGCGGATGAGTTTTTGTTCTAAACCTTTGAGATGAAAGTATTTACAATCTCGTAATAACTCTGCTCGATGGTCTTCATTTCTGATATGTAAAGGGTATCCGCGTAAGAGGTGAAGAATTTCGGAAAATGTTTCTGCTGATCGATTCGGTACCGCAGGTGGCATTATTGATGGCGGCCGGAGAAGCCCATCTCGATTTAAACCGGGGAATACTTCTGTAGGAGTAGTGAAGAAAACTGCAAATCCAAGGGAGAAATAATTCGGACTGTTCCCCGGATCTGAGAATATTTCTCGCGGAATTTGAAAATCGCGATGTCCGATCGAAATGAAGATGCTCTCCTCGTAGAGTTGTGATATCAATCTTGGCACTACAATATTTAGTAATGCAGAAACATCCAACGAAGAAATACTGACAGCTGTAAAATTGTGCATCTGCAAAGAGCTTAACAAAATGACTCCCATTTCTGGGAGCTACATGATAGCCTTGGAGATGCAACGAAATATCCCGGAATGTAACGGGGTCTCGATCAATGTACAGCGTCCGTACGCTATTCGATTCATCACCATTCTCTTCGGCAGTCCTCAACTGACACTGAAAAAACTGGGAAAAGTATGAGGGTGCTCTAGGTTTCTCAGTCTTTCTCCTTTTCCAACGATTCGCACATCAGAAGGACACATACCATCAGAACTGATACTGGCACCGCTCAGCCGGAACAACTCGCTCCCTATCTGTATTGGAAAGACTCGTTCATGTGGAAGAATATCCGGAATGTCAGTGTTTTGTTTCCTAGGGACAATGGGATTCCGTAAGATGCCAGGTGGATTTGGGGTGACGGTTTCTTCTCTCCCAGTTAATATCGTCATTCCTCCAGTTACCGGGACTTTGCCCTCTCTTCCTCCAGCCCCACCATTGCCCGTCGCCATAAGACTAAACTTTCCCTCTCAACCACCTGCACCGTCTCCTCCTTCCTTCCCTATAGATGCTCCTTGATATCTCTCCTTCTCACAACTCTTCCCGAGGTGGCCGCTCCGCTGCACCGTCTCCACGTGATGCGTATTTCCGAGGTCTCCAGGTTCCTCTTCGCTGTCTCTTCTGATATCTCACTCAGCAGATTGTTTATGGTCGTAAAGTAGGCCAGTTCCTTTTTGCAGATCCTTCAGATGTGGGTCGTTTGTTTGCCTTTTCTTCCAGTATAAGGCTACTCAAATATATTGTTGAAGAAAGGACGGTCCACGGGTATCATCCCGAACGCCGTGGGCACGCAGAAAATGACGGGATGCCTCAGCCAGCGGTACATCAGCGCTAACCACATCGAGGTCCGGCTATTTTAGACACGTGATGTAAGAAATTCCCTTCCCTTTTGGGGGCTGTCAGCGTAGCAAGCAGCCAGACTGGGTAAGAAACGAGATTTCACTGCGGCTAAGCGTCTAGAAAGAAGAAAAAATATGTTCATTATGTACGGAATGCTGTCCGTTTCAGAATTAAAAGCCCCCAAAATGTCATCATTAGACGCACAACATCGCCGCCCCCAACATCACCACGAATAAGGAGGCAGAATTTTTGGTCCCTGCATTTCTCGATGCAGTTGCCGTCGGACTAGATGTGGGTGAGCCCCCTGAACTTTGAGTTGAAGTAGTTGGGGTCGCTCCGGCACTTGGACTCGAAAACCCAGCATAGTCTGTAGACGAGACGTTTACTCCAGTGCAATTATCATAAACCGAAGGGTTAACAGCATTTGTTCCAGTGATGTTGTTGTAACCCAATCTCACAAGACTGTCTCCTGTGCCGTAAGCCGGCCAACCATAATTTGTTAACCCCTTTGCTGGATCCTTTGCGAAAGCTGCCCAGGCTCCTCGCATATAGTTGCCAATTGAAATTTCTTCTGAGGTTGCAGGAGGAGTAGACGGTGCCGTATTGAAGAGAACTGCCAATTCTGCGGAGTGGTACGCCCCAGCCTCTGCTGATATGCGAGTGTTGGGGAACTCCCCCATATAACGATATCTGAAGGTAGGAATCTTCTCGGCTACACTTACGTTAGCTCTAATACCCGTTGGGCATGTAAACTCTCGGAGATTGAATTCATCCCAGGCTGAATCTGGATATGTAAGATTATTGAGGGCGAATTGCGTTCGAAAAAGGCCAGCTTCATAATTATTGCTTCCGATAAGCAAAGGTAAAGCCGCTGGCGTTCTTGTCGTGTAATTTGCAAAAACAACGGTGTCGTCCACGCTTGGTCCGAAAGCACCAAGAATTGATTGAAGACCAGTAACAACCGGTAGAGCATTGAAAATAGCCGTTGTGTTCTTGGATTGCATACAAGCAAGAACAGCCGCAGTGTCGGAGGAGGAGTTTCCACACCCCAGGTTGTTGGCGGTATCAAACCATGCCTTGCTAGCAGATGCTTTTGAAGTGGGCAAACCCCACGAAAACACGGTTCCAGATTCAGAAATGAAACCGGCAGCGATTGGATCTGACTTCCATGCATAGGAATAAAAGTCAACTGAAGCAGCCTGCAGAAACTCGGGGTCAGTATAATTCTTTGGGAATGGTTGGCTAAGTAGCCAAGCGAGCATTGCTCCGTGAACACCCCTTTTCTTATTACTCGAATAGATCTCGCATAATTGCAAATATTGTTCCTGAGGATTTAGGAGAACCAAGAAATTGACTTTCTAATTCTCCTAAACCTTCTCGAACAACACTTTAAATCATTCTGGACTTTTTCGCACAATCAAAAGCAAAGTAGGTCTTCGTGGAGCAATGCCCACTTCTTTTAGAGGGAGCGTCTCTGAGACAAGTAGGAAAGTTTCAAGAACGAGGAAGCCGTCTCAGCTCCGGGATATGCTCAAAGAAGATGCTAGAGGAATTTGGTACTCACTCCTGCTGATTGCCCAAATATTGTAATCCGTGATGTATCACCGCCAAAGTTCGCAATGTTATCTCTCACCCATTCAACGGCAAGTCTTTGATCGAGGAATGCAACATTTCCTGGACCTCCGGGATTACCAGAAAATCCAAATATCGAAAGTCGATAACTTAGTGAAGTTAGTATCCTCGGTATATGAACTATACTTGACAAACTCACTTGAATGACACTACGATTACGTCTTCTTGTTCAGCTATATTTGCACCATCGTACAAGCCGATCGAAGAAGAACCGCTCTTGAAAGCGCCCCCATATATCCAAACCAAAACTGCTTTTTTTGCTTCTCCGGTCTGAGGCTTCGTCCATACATTCAAAGATAGACAGTCCTCGTCAAATTTGGATCGTACTTGTGCGCCAGCAAAGTATGAAATGCCGGCTGCGGTGACATTCGCCAAGGCAAGATTGAGGGTTGTAGTAGAGCTTGAGCTTGCCACAGGACATGAGAATCCCTAGTATAGTTTATTAGCAACAACTTTTGCGGTGAATTATGGTCCTTACAAAATCAGTTCCATTGAGAGTCCCATTCCCCGTATATTTGACAGGAGCGGCGAATCGCAATTGACCAACTGGTGGTTGTGCAAAAGGAATGCCTAGATATTCCGAGACTTGAGATTGATTAGAAGCGGGATGTCCGGCTACAAGGCCACTACTTGTCTGAACGCTCTGACCTATGGTCCAATTTGATGGCGACTGCCTACTTGCGAGTAATCCGGCGGCGCTGCAAGCGGCAGCAGCACAAAGTTGGAAAAATATCAGAGACTTCATTACTTTGGAGGCTAAATGAAAACAGTTCAATTGCTCCTGGGTTATGAGGGATGGGTGAAGATAAATAACTTGATTTGGAAAAAGAGGCGGCGCAGTTGTCCCACTACTTGCTAGTGAAGTGCTTGTACATGCATGCTCGGAGCAACACTTTGGCAATGGCGCTACTGATTGATGGTCCACTAGACGTTTTGCGCAAGCGGGGAGTTTCCAATTGAACATGCTAGTGAGGCTACCGGTAGCGCACCAGCTGATAGACCTGAATTTGTCATGGCATTATCGCTGCAGCGAGTTATATACCCCTCTCGGCGAACTGGGAGAGGGCTGCTGCCACACATCAATTATCGGAGAAAGGCACAAACTTGACAGAAGGGGAATGATAAGACGACAGCGACAACAACAAACAGAACTAATGCAGTGCCATGCAATCCATTGCGGAATCAACATGAAATGGACCAATTGGTGGCAGGACTTCCAATATTGCGGAGAACCCTGTGGCTTAAACAGTGCTGAGGGCCGAGGTTGGCGTGCGCAGAAAAGTGGAATAGGCACAGGGACCGTGGGAGAACACATGGTAGATGAAGCTTATATTCATACGAATTACGAAATCAAATGAGGGGAAGAGGGATCACTGGTGATGGAGGTTCCAAAGAGGTGCTTGTGTTGTTGGTTTGACAGGAAAAAGGAAGGTGAGGTGACGGGGAACAGCGAGAAAAATAGCACACACGTGACCATGACAAGAGAAGACCTGACTATGTCCCAAGTAAGCCACGCCAAACCTGAGTCGTGTGATGGCGATGGCAATACTAAAGCGTTCTACAGAGAATATCTAGGACGTCTGGAATGATTAGATTAATTATACGACTTAGTTGCTTAAAGAATCGTTTTTGACTCTTACCTCGTTTTCATGAATTCCATTATCCTAAAATGGCTTGGAATTTTGGAAAGAAGTTTATACCTATACGCCTAAATTGTTTCTTAAAATTCTTCTTCCCATGTTTTGATAAAGTTAGATTAGATTCGCTTTTTTATGAGTACTCAAGTGCTGAAAAACACAAACAGGTTGAAAATCAGTCACAGCATTAATATCATGGAATAAACTGTGAATCTCTAGACTATTAAAATTACTACCAACGTATCGCAAGGTATTTCAATCCTTTGGTTGCCCAACACGACTCCACTACACAGAACTCAAGCAGCACCCCCGGTCTCAATCAAATTATACTTCTTGAAATCCCTCGACTTAATCTTCCTCTCGAATAAGATATCCAACTCCTCAAACGTCCGGCCTTTCGTCTCAGGAATTCTGAGCCAACACCAAATACCGCAAACAAAACTAATCGCACCAAACAGGAATCCAGCTTTTCCGCGCCAATTCGCTTGATCACTTCCAAGCATGTACGGCATAGCGATAGTGAAAACGATGGACGCAAAAGCTTGAGCAGCCGTTGCAATGGCGATTGTTTTTCCACGGAGACGGGTTGCTGAGACTTCGGAGATGATAACGAAACAGATAGGGCCAACGGTGGTTTGGTATGTGAACGTCCAGATATCCATCAGGGATGCCTGAGCCCAGACGACACCCGAATGGCTACGGCCAAAGTCAAGAAAGGCGATTACGAAAAGGAAGGTGGTCATGAAGACCATTCCAGTAAGGTAGATTGAGCGTCGTCCAATCTGGGTATATTAGTCGACTTACTGCTTATGAAGGGAATTTTGCTTACATAGGACATGAGCGGCCACGAGAGAAGCGTTCCAACGAAGCCAAGAGCAGTATTCCCAACACCCACTAAATATCGTCAGTTATTCAATCCACCGACATTTTCCAAACGCAGAACTGACTGTTGAAGGCATCCGAAGAGTTAAGACCAGCCTGGATAAAGAAGAAGTTCGCGTATCCAATCATAGGATTTCCACTGATAACCTGAATGAGGTAGACCATCACAGAAATCTCCGTTCTCTTGAGATTGGCCCCCTTGAAGCAATCCATGTATGTGGTTGAAGCTTCAAGTTCTTGTTCCAAAAGATCAGTCTGTTCAATCATGACGAGGACGGCATCAAGATCAGGTCGATGTGTCGAGGAGGATAGTTTCGTCAAGGAAGCTTTGGCTTCCTCTTTTCGGTCTTGTCTGACAAGCCAGTATGGACTTTCTGGAGCGAAGGGTAAACCAGCGAGGAGAATAACAGGCCACACCCACTGAAGAAAAAAAACATTAGCAACGTGCAGAAACTCGGAATCTACACTTTTTTTTCTCTCTCGAGTTTTGGACCGAAGAACTTTGGGATATTACCTGTAACAAAAATGGGATCTCTATAAATTTCGGGTCAGTTATGTTCATCCTCAGAAGTATTGGTTAATAATGTACTTACTGTAAGCCCAAACATCAGTTCTATTGGCCATTCCAGCAGCAACACCTTGAGCAATAAATTGCCCAATGACGAAAGCTAAATTGGTGGAGGCTGTAAGAACACCACGAAGAGCAAGAGGACAGACTTCGGACGCATAAACTGGGCCAATGACTACGTAGAAACCATACGCGAGTCCACCCAAGAGTTCTCCAGCGCAAAGCATTCCAAGAGATGTCGAAAAGAATTGGACAAAGACGAAGACGATAGACCAACAACAGCATATTGCCAGTGTCCATCTTCTTCCCCATTTTTCAAGCGGCCATCCTGCAGCAAGAGCGCCCACGATTTGACCAATGGGATTGCCCATTCCCAGTGCTGTAAAATATATTAGTACATTTTTCTCTGATTCAGATTCTGAACCGAAAAATAGTCCACGCATAAGGAAATCATCCGCCCATCTCAGGCTCCCAATTTGGTCTTAAACATCCACCCTCGCTTGGAAAAAGAGCTTACCAGTTTGCCAGGGAGCAGTAATGATATATTCTCCCTCAAAGAGACTTCCATAATGAGTTTGAAAAGAAGGCAGCGCGTAGAAAGAAGTGATAATCTGGGCATCGAAACCAGCCGTAATAACCGCAATACAGAAGAACAGTGCCCAGAAAACAGCCATTGGGTATTGCCTCACGGCATCCCAAAATTTCAACTCATGCTCGGCGCTGGTGATTTCTCGAGTTGCATCGATTTCGAGAAGTGTTCCTTTCTTCACATCCACCGGACCATCATGCAACATGTGCTTCGTCATATCGGTCTTGATATTGATATTTCGTTTGTTGTCCACCGCCACGGAATCCGCCGCTGTAACAGGTTGAGCCTCCATATTTTCTTCCAGTCGTCGACGTCGTAAAAGTCCGTATGGCGAAATGGGTTCATCCCAACTCTACTTATGGGGAAAATCTTATCTGAACATGAACATCAGAGATCCGCGTCAACCAATATCAGGAACTCCAAGCTCTTATCTACGGAGGCACGCGAGTGGGTTCGTGAGCAACCCGAAAACAACATCCTTGAGCTAAAAGCCCGGAGACGATCCCCAAACGGTCGTACAGCAATAGGAAGCGCGATATCAAAGTATCTCGACCAATCACTGAGATAACAACGTTACATTTCGTGCATTTGTGGTGTGTCTAAAATAATACGAGTAGCTTTTGGTGAGGTTGTCGGTAAAGTTCGGGATAAGAAATGTGTGGGGTATTCTGGAGGTGTTTCAACCACCAACCTCCTCTTTTATTGATATAACTCCCACTTTTGCTTGTAATTGAAGCTATTTCGTTCGACACTTGCAACGTGTGACTCGGAACCAAACCCTCGGGCGTACCATTGAAGAGCTTTCCACGTGGAAGCAGGAACAATCACGGGATTCCCCCACTTTAACCAAGTATCCCATGCTTGACCAATTATGTAGTGCATTAGTCGGGATTCGACCTCAAAGTGGTGGTTTGCAGAGCTGTTTCTTCCTCTGATCGACTTCATCGGTCAATTATTTTGGCCTCTTGGCAGTACTATCCTCTCTTATTTCATACCCGTACCGGTACTACCTCTGTGACCTCCAAGCTCGAGCTTCCCACTTTCGCTTTTCCCAAGACCCCTCCTCATCATGGCAACTTCACAACCCCTCTTCTCAGCTTCCCTCATTTCAGAAAAGGTCTCCTCTTCTCTACCATCCGGGTTCACGATCCGTCCACTAGAACGAAGCGATTACGCTAAAGGGTTCCTCGAGTGTCTGAAAGTCTTGACGCATATTGGAAATATAACAGAGGAGAAGTTCAACGAACGATATGATTGGATGGATACACAAGCAAAGGGAGGATATTATGTGCTGGTTATTGAGAGCGAAGAGAAGAAGATTGTAGGGACTGGTGTGTTGGTCGTGGAGAGAAAATTGTAAGTTGTATTGGGTTTATTTTATATAGCAGGAAAAGTTCTACGCGGAACATGTGAAAATTTATAGTAATAATGGGTACTTGCTAGTGCATTTCCCATTGTGCCAAAAACTTGAGGAGAATTGAATTGCTGTTTGAAAGGGGACGGGAGAGTTAAACTCACAAATTCAATGCCATTTGAAATCTGCTCATACTGCGGTCCCAAATCTCTCGGAGCTATTGGCATATTCTCCATAGATGTGCTGCTCTATCTCAAGAAGTTTCATTACAATTCTTCTAGCAAATAGTCGGAATTACCACTAACATACTCCAAGTATCCACGATCTTGGAATAATCGGTCACATCGAAGAAATCTCCATCATGAAAGAACAACAAGGCAAGGGACTTGGACTGAAGATGATCAACGGTCTTGATTCGGTGGCTCAAAAAATTGGATGCTACAAAACGATATTGAATTGCGACGAGAAGAATGAGGGATTTTACATCAAGTGTGGATTCAAGAGAGCGGCTCTGGAGATGTCACATTATTATGAAGAGGAGAAGGCGCCGTATGAGCGTGGCTGAGTATTAGTTACCGATCGAAGAACTAGGAATGATTTCATTGATTGGACTTCTCAGCAGACTGGAAGTACCAGAAACTCAAATCCCAACAAACTTGAGACCACAAAACTATTCTGGCAGTTTCTATATCCCCATTCTTCAGTATTGCCCACGCTTTTCTTAATCGTACGTAACCTTTACGCTTCCCATCTCAACCCCATTAACCTCCAACGAGAACTTCATAGTTGCGGACAAAATTGTGACAACCAGGTCATAGTAAACATCATAGTACCATGCGCCATCTTTACCAAGACGTTGCTTGAAAGTAGCTGGGTTCAAATTGGTAAGGTCAGCTGTAACGGAGCAATTCTGGCGGACAGTTCGATCTGGGTAGTGCGACGCAACCTTGCTTTCACACTCGTTTAAGTATTCCACAAATATGAGCTCGTTCGTATGAAAGGTATCGACCCGAAAGCGGCGGTAAAAGTTGAACTTGATGACCTGGTCTCTCTTGAGGTCCGTACCACGGGCAATATACCATGTCATCTAGCAAAATTTGTGAGCTTTTGAAAACCACAAGAATGAGGGACCAACCTTCGAAACTCTATACTTTCCTTCAGATGAATCCCATACTTTGGGTTGTCCATTATCAACACCATCAACAAATCGACTGTTTGCGGCAACGCCATAGTGTCTGGTTGCAACGCTAGAGACAATACTGGCTTCTTGTGGGAGCTTGCTAAGAACGGCACCTCTGATGTTTCGTTAGTAAGATATACCAAGAAATACTTCGTACTTGACTGTTACTTACTTGACAATGGCCGACCAAGCCTCCTGTGGCTGAATAATTTGGATATCTGGGTGCAGCTCTTCAAGACGGGACTTGAGATAGACATTGGAACCGAAACCCCCAACCATGAGAATTGCCTGTTTTGGAAAAATTCAGCGACCACGCCTTCAAGAGGGTTTTTGCATGCATACCTTGATGTCATGTGCCTTGGGGTGGTTCTCCTCTAATCTCTTGGCTCTAACCAACGTGACTTGCTCATCAACCATTTCCTCAATGTCAAGGACCAGAGGCTCAAATATCTCCATTAAATCAGCTCTAAAAGTAACCGATGTTAGCTATATCAATAAACCCCAACGAGAGAGATCAACAACGTACCCGGTCATATTCCAACAATTGGATTCTAAATTCTTACGGGGATCATCCTTGAGTTGGGCAAGAGGGAAATTGATGTAGTAATCTTCAAATTCGTCACCGCGGAATGCTGTCTTTATAGACTTGTCAAACTGGTTCATGGCTTGTTCGTATCCCTTCGTCTCTCGCAAACGAGCGTACGCCTCTTCGCCAACAAGCTCCTTCACCTCAGCGTCAAAACGCATATTGAGTCCGAGTGAGCCAGCCATGCCACCTACAATGTATAAGCACAGCACAACAAATTCAGCACGGAAGAAAATACCTTTACTTGGAACGAGCTCTTTCAGCTCAAGGCGAGGAGAAAGCTTAGTGATTTCATATGAAATCAAGTCGACAGTACCGCCACCAGCATCAACCACAACAAGTGCATCACCAACCTAATCAAACTTGTGTCAGAAATTAGAGCACATGATCGAAGATCATTACTTACAGCTAGAGACTTCTGCTTCAAAGCATGGAGAGCATACAATGCAGCAGCCTCGGGCTCCTTGATCAACAAGACGGGGTCAATGCCTGCCTTCTTTGCAGCCTAAAAGGAAGTTAGAAAAAGTCTCGCGGAATGTTGGAAACTTTGGGTTCTCTCACTTGGAGAGTTAGATCCTTTGCCTTGTCTGACCAGACAGCTGGAACTGTCAGGACAAACTCCTTCTTGCACATGTCGAGGTAATCTTCGGGAACGCTAGACCGGATCTGTTCCATTGCATGCTCATACATAGCGCCAATGAAATCAGAGCAAATGTCAACTGGTGGCATACAGAGTCGCTCCAATTCGGCCTTGAAAGTCGATTTTGGAAGATAACGAGGACGAGGTTGGTCAGGGTCAAGTAGAAGCTTGATACCATGCACTGTATCGGGTCCATGCTTTTGGGCTCCCCAAGCGAAGCGACCTGGATTCTTGGGATCATGCTGGATGATGGTGGGGATCTTTGGCTGCTTATAACCCTCAAGTCCTATGGTACACTGTCAGTCTCAGTTTCAAGTAATAATATGCTTGGTATGACCTGGCCATTCCATGATAGAGATAACCTCGGCTTTGTCGGAGCCTGCAAACGTGAATGCGATTCCCGAGTAGGTCGTCCCAAAGTCGAGAGCGACAATAAGGCGATCCTCGAGATCGAGGCCTTCGAGAGTGAGCTTTTCCATCTTGCGATGAGTTGATATCAAGTATGGTGAGCTCCAAAGTTTGGTGTTGAGATGATGTTGAGATGGTGGGTGGGATTACGCCCTGGTTTATATTGGGGGAATGGTGATTGTAAAGTAAGACAAGAAGTGTCTAGAAGGAACTATTTATAGACGTTCTGAGCCCTAGCCCTAGCCATAAACCCTAATTACCGAACAAAAGCCGCAGTAAACAAGTATGCGGGGTATTGATGACGACAATAGGTGGGTGAAGCCAAGAGCAAACGCAGCAGAGAGTGCCCAGCCACCCGCTACCTGACCAAAACAAGGCAGCTGCTTCCGAGACACAGCAGACGTAGCAAAGGTGAATACCTATCGACTCATTACTACAAACAGAAAGTGCTTTGAACCCTTCAGATGTGAAGACTTCATCAATTCAAGTCACTAAATCCATATCCCTCAACCGCCATGGGAAACCGAAATCAAGACCGCACCCGTCGAGAAACATCGACAACCCGTCGCGGTTTTTCCAGACGCGTTATAGACTCCAACATGGGAAGCATGGCATCAAGTCGCTCATTCCCCGACCACGAAAGAGGTGGCGCGCCTTACGAGACGGGAGAACCACAGGCCCAGCACCCAGAAGATCATGTTATCCCGGGTCTAGAGGGCATACACAATAAGCTCGACCAACGATTCTCGGATCTTGAGAAGCATGTAACACAATTGAAAAACGAAATCCTTCGCAGTTCTTCGGCCACAAGCAACAGTAATACTCCCAGCAGAGGCTCGCCTTTTGGTGTCCCATCGTTTGGTGTAAGTAATTTCAAGATTCTGCATCGTTGTTGATGAAGAGATCTGACTTTGGCAGCTTCAAAACTTTGTCTGGGGCCGCCGCATTGCTTCTGGATCTTTGGAACATCTTGAGCAGGAGAACACGGCCCTGAGCAACCAAATCAACCAAGTAACATCTGACAAAAATCGCATGTATGCGAAGTTGAATTCCCTCAAGTTCTCCTACGATCAGTCTCAACAAAACCTGGCAAAGTCAAAGCAAGACTACGACAATCTTGTCTTGAGAGCCCAAAAATTTGAGGCAGAAAATAACAAGGAAATCGAATCTAAGGCGAAGGAAATAGATGGATTGAAGGCTGCGGTTCAGCCACTGGAGTCTCGAAACGAGTTGCTTCAAGAGAATATCAAGAAGCTCCGCGGAATTATCCTCGGCAAATCAAAAGGTAAGAGCGAAGAAATCGATGATGGCACTGTCACTGCGGCTTTTGCCCGTTTGAGAGACCAAATCCAGCGAGCTATTCACAAATGCTATTCCTTCGATCCACTGGTTCAACCACCGAATTTCACAGGCAACTCACACCCTTTGATGCAGAAGTTTTACGGTTACTGGGCTAATGACTTGACGGCCGAACAACTTGTGACAAGAGCGAGAGCAATTGTATTCGAGATCATCAACCACATAATTCTGCATCAACCTCAGTTTGGTCTGGAGTCTAAGAGTTTTGGAGATATGGGAGAACAGTTGGGACGATTTGAGCTAGCACTTTTGCAAAATGCCCCCAGTAAGTATATAAACTTCATGCATGCCAAGCAATTTGCTAACTGTTCATAGATTATGAAAACGAGATCGTCGAATGGAGAACCCGCACCTTGAAATGTGCAGCCTTGCTCAAGTGTGATCAACTCCAAGCTTCGAAAGTCGCAAACAACATTTGGAAGCTCATGGAGCCGTTCATGCATTTCACACCACCTCACACGACGAGCGATGATAGTGATCACCTTAATATGTGGCGTGAGATATGCGACGAAGCTACCAAGTTTGCGATTCTTGTACGAAGTAGCAAGGATGAGTACAAATGCGAGGCGCCAACACATGGCAGAGAAGTCTTGGAGGCAGAGATGAGTGTCCAAGATAAGGAAAATGAAGCATCGGGAAACGCAGAAGATAATGCCATTGTCTCATTTGCGATTTTTGGAGCGCTGGTCAAATATCCGGAGCACAACACCAACAAGCGTTTGATCCTTGAGAAGGCATACGTGGTCACTTGCCAACATCTCATGGATAGAGAGGATGAAGTCTTGTAGCATTGTTGAGATGTTCCTGAATGGACCGGGCATCTTTTACACTGTGGGAACTTTCGTAATGACCAGCATCAGCATGCTTTTTGGTTCATGTTACATCTAAGCTCTCCCAGTGTTCTTTGAAACCTCCGAGTGAGAAAGAAAATTGGGGAGAGAATTGAGAAGGAGAACTTTCAAGGGAATTAAGGGTGTAACCAAACATAGCAAATAAAAATGCATTGCCTTTATACATCACATCATCGAATCCACATGGCCACTAGCCTGCTGTTGAACCCATGAGCTTACATGTTCATCTATCTCTACACAAATATTCTACAAACTATCCCCTTACATCCTCCTTCTCCCCATCTCCCCCCTCCTCAGTATCCTCCTCCTCCTCCACCGCCTCTTCCTCCTTACCCTCCACCTTCGCAACCTTCCCCTGTGCAAAAATCAAAACCTGTCCCCCAATCTTCCCCTCCATAGGCTTATGTTCCTTCCACCCCCCCTCCCCAATCGCCCTCCTAACACTCTTAACCAACCCCTCCATCTGCTCCAGACTAGCCGGTTTACTCTTCCCCCTCTTCTTCACCAGCACAACCTCAACCTTATACCCCTTCCCCAAAAACTCCTTCATCCTCTCCAGTCGATGCGCAAGATCCCCCTTATCAATCGCCCAATTCAATTCCAGCGTCTTAACCGTTTTCCCAGGGTTCTTCTTTTTACTCTTCTTCTTCTCGCGGAGTTTCTTGTATTCCTCCTCTTTGTTTACGATTTTGCAGATTGGCAATGGTTGGAGCTCGGTGGGCTCTGCTACTGTTACTAGGGATTCGGTTTTGGGGTCTAGGCGGGCGAGGACGGTGCGTGTATTTTTTGGTTGGGAGAGGACTCCGTTTTCGACGAGGAGGATGGACCAGGTTCTTATTTCGGAGTCCCGTGGCAAACGGGATTTAGTGGGTGCTTCTTTGGGGGTGATCATGTAGGCGTAGGGACGACGGGCGTTCCGGTTTTCGAGAGAGGGTTTGGATTGCCATTTTTGGACGAGGATGAGTGAAGGTTTGGTTTGCGAGGCTTCAAGGGGGGTGATGAAGATGTTTCGCAGAGCTGTTGCTGTGCTCGAGATGCATCTTGAGCTTCTCATGTTTGCGATTGAGGTTTGCGAAAGAGCTGTGGTGAATTGGCAGCTTGTCAAAAACGTGGGACTGCCTTTGACGTCGTGAAGAAGCGGTCATTCTAATCCTTGTAGCTCCACCAAAGCTCCAACTTCACCTGACACCTCATCCCGTGACCCCCCTCAATATCAAAAACCTCTCCAACCATCTCCCCCCAAATTATTCTTCCACAACCCCTCAAATGCTAGGTCTACGCACCCCCCTCCAATACCTCGCAAAAACCTACGCAGGCCACCCCTTCCGCCTCTTCACAGCCTCCCTCCGAACAATCCTCTTCCTCCACCTCTTCGTGGCCCATGGCTTCGCAATCAGCGACACCTGGGGAGCCTCCATGCTCCCAACCTTTGAAGTAATGATGGACGGACTCCTAATCTCAAAATACTACCGTCGAGGGAGGGGTGTAGAAGTTGGCGATGTCATCACTTTCGATAGCGTGGTGGAACCCGGTGGAAAAGTCATCAAGAGGGTTTTAGGCTTGGAAGGTGATTATGTGATGAGGGATACTCCGGGGAGTGGAAGTCAGGAAATGTTACAGGTGAGTTTCTCAAAATCTCAATCAAGAAATAAAGCTAAGAAATCTAGGTCCCCAAAGGTCATTGTTGGGTGATAGGAGACAATTTACCATACTCCAGAGACTCCAGACATTTTGGTCCCATGCCAATGGCGTTAATCAGAGGAAAAGTCATTGCAAAAGTCCTTCCATTCAGTGAAAGAAAATGGGTGACCAATGGATTGAATCCCGTTATGGAAGGGTAGATGTATTTTGTATTAAAAAAAGCCCGAAGAAATGTAAAATTAAAACAGCTTCACCCAAAGTCCCTAAGTTTCGGTTTTTAGCGGTGGATATCATAAGCTCCTATCTAATTACATGGAAGAATACCTAAAAAGCCTGGTATGAATTGTAACAAGTCCAAGGAGAACGTCAGAAGGAAAATCAATGCAATCTGAATGACAAAGCGTTGGAGTCTTCCTGCTCTGCCTGGACCACCAAAAACGGGCAGCCTTGTACCTTCCCCGCTCCTTCAATGCTCGCTACTATAAAATATGACTTCCTGGCTGATACGCCTTAACACCTTGCCTTCCCACTCCCAGATGCAAAAACAAAACAAAAGATCTATTCGAAAACACGGCTATCCTCAGCCCTCAATATGTGATGTCTTGTTGCCTTGACCTAAAAGTTGGAGGGATCGTTGAGCGAGCTGAACAACCTCCCCTTCTCCGTCCTCTTCTTCCTCGTCGTCCGACTCGATTTGGGTATCTGCGATTTTCTTGATCATTTGTACAATCTCCTCGGATTTTCCAATGAGACTGATCAATTTCTTGTCTTCCGATTCCAATAATTGAAGTAGGGTCCAGATAGCGATGTGTTGAAAAGTGGCGTCACCGCTAGCAAGGAAGCGCTTGAGGTAACCGTGAATACCACCATTTGGTTCTGTCCAATCCTGAATGAATATAGAATAATCACCAACTACTCAACTGTTAGTATCATGAGAGGGAATAAATATTTGAAGAACATACCTTTTGAGGATAGATTTCCAAGAGCTGCAGCGCTATTGCCCTGCACTTCAATACTTTGTGAATCGGTCAAGGGAATAAGTACATCAAAGACCCCCAAGTTCAATAAATGTGTTTTGAGGTCATCACTCAGAGCCAATACTGCAATGGCCGCGGTCATTTCGGACTGAACGCTCAACGGTACATCGAGTACGAGTTGTTTGCACTTTTGGACAGCACCGGCCTCAAGAACAAGAGCCTTGTTTCTGTCGGAGCTGGCGGCTAAATTTCGAAGGGTCGAGATCGCATGGCACTGAATTTCCTCGTTATCCGTAGACCCCAACAAATCAACCAATGGCTTTAAAAATCCAGCATCAATAATGGGCGACTCGTTCAAAGGATGAATGGAGATGTTTCTTATACAGGCGACAGCAGAGAGAATTAGAGGAAGGTATGAAGATTGTAAGAGTCGAAGTAAAGGTGCCAAACCCCTCGCGCGAACGATTTCGAGTTGGTACTTTTCGTCCGAGGCAAGATTTCGAAGAGCTAGTGCAGCTTGGCATTGTACTTTTGGTGATGAGGAATCCATAAGGTTTACTAAAGATTGAATGAGTCTGTTCTCGCTCTGGGCAAGCTTTTTCCGGTTATTGGAATCAACTGCAATGTTACTCAATGCAGTGGTGCAGTAATATTGTACATCGACGTCGGAGGAGGAGAGGAGTTGAACTAGGACTGGGATCGCCCCCGCATTTACCAGTTGCTGTCGGTTTTCATCTAGAGTTTATATATAAGCTTAGGTTGGAATGATCAATCCAATAGGGCACTCACCAGAATGGGTCATATTCAAAAGAGCTCCGGTGGCATTCCTCTGCACTCGCATATCTTTTGACTTTGCCAGGCGTGTAAGTGGTCCCAATGCTCCCGATCTCGCTATCTTTGCTTTATTATCCTCGTGTGTTGCAAGGTTCGTGATGCAGCCGACCGCATTGCATTGCACTTCGACATTTGGCGACATCATTTGGCGGATAAGGGGAGTTAATCCTCCCAGGAGCACAATGGCGACCTTGTTTTCAGCTATAGGAAGTAAGAATTGGAAGCCGTGTTTCCCACAAGGTCAGTACTCACTGTTTACAGCAAGGTTCCCAAGTGCGGCACTAGCTGCTCGCTGCACTTCGATATCGGGGCTCTGTAACAAAAACAGAATCGGCTCGAGTGTATCTCTATCAACTTCGCGGACATCTGATAATGGTCAGTATATTCCTGCGTTGGCAACCCTGATAAGTCCAAGCCCTTGCACAACCAAATTTGGGCCAAGGCTATCTGCGAGCCTCAATGTATCGATTTGAATCATCCAAAACCCAGATCGCGACTTGTATTGGCAGACGTACCTCGTTCAGTTATCTCAGCAAAGGTCAAGCTTGCGCTTCGTTGAAGATCGACATTATCGGAAAAGACGAGGGTGCTTAAAGCTCGCAGGGGTTCACCAGAGAAGAAGTCGGTTTCGCCCCTCTGAGATGGTTATCAGCAATTGCAAAAACAAGTGTAGAGGTATCCATACATTTTCCAAATATTGCAGCAGATCTGCAACTGCCTCCCTCTCGCTTTCTGCCAATACTGGTTCGTATAATCCATCCCGAGATTTGCCTAGAAAGCATCAGCACATGAAGGCCATCATCCCAAGACCCAACAGTCATAACGTACCTCCACAGCATGAAGAATTACAAGCACCCATCTCCAGAGTTTAGTCCCGCAGGACGAGAAGGCTCTTTCTTATCGAGGTCAATTTCGATGGTGGTGTTGTGAGTCGTGGGTTCAACAAAGCAAAACAGGGTCGCGGGTGCGCAGTGTGTAGGGTAGGTATCGAGAAATCTCGGTGTTGGGGGATAACGAGTCGGTGGAAAACTCGAAGGTGGTGGTACAGAAGCAAAAAAGGCACGCCGGCCGGTGGAAGAAGAAGGGAGGAAGGGCAACTCTTTCGCACACAGAAGTCGAAGTGGAAGAGCAGTCCAACGTCTGGACACACAAGTAAGGTCTAAGGTTCTTGCCTTGTCTCTTCCGCGTTGAGCGGTTGCGTTGCCCAGCGAGTTTAGCTCATGCTACTGCGCCAAGCCTCACCTCCAAACCTTGCCTCACCCATCCCGGTCTGATCTCCGCTCCGGCTCCGAGCCATCCCGATCCATCCCGAGGCTGCATGAACCCCATCTCAAGTCACCTGCTCGCTATCAACCCTCCGGGTGCTTGGTGAAAGAGCTTGGTGAAAGAGTCAGACGACTCAAGGCGATGTTTACTCAGGACGAACATGGAAAATGACAACATCGTTGCCTGCTACCAATGACTGGGAAGGTGAAATGTGACCCATCAGCCCCAACTCGCCTACAAATTACCACCCCTATGGCTACATGGAGCTCTTTGAGACATTCGACTCAAACAGCTCGTGGCTCATTGAGAAATGGCCGGTTTTGCTACACAGAGATACTGGTGAGAAGGTGGTACAGTGGCAATAACGGGAGTTGGCATTTCAAAGCTACACAGAATAAGAGTCCAATTAACCGACAACTCCGAGGCTTTTCCACCTTCTTCCTGATAGATTTTCAAGTTTTGTACTTTGGTGATGGACTGACTTATACTGTGTATAGGTTCATTATTCGTTTGTACTCAACCAAATTCCGGCAGTCTGGAATCGGGGAGATTAGTTCATCAGCACTAGACCTCGCGAGGGACGTGACTGGTGGCACCAGACAAGCAACATGAAAGTAGATTTGCCAGTCAACTTGGATTCAAAGCCTTAGGTAGAGATAGGCTTATCTTGCCTTTCCAGCTAAAAATATGCCAAGCCTTGAAAGAGCTTGTCAAGATAGCTCAAATCGGAAACGCAAAGCTGTCTAAACGAGTTCTAGTAGCAACATAGCCGAGTGCTGTATTGATCTTAAGTAATACGCAGGAATTGAAGGAGAGCTAGGTAACAAAAAGAAGAAGCGGTTAACTGTGATTGGCTCAATTCCTTAATTGCCCAAAGTAGAATAGCGCCAGATAGATAACCATTATTGGCGGGGCACAAAGTACCCCGTACTTTTGCTGTGCCAGTGAAGTGCCTGAATTATTCACCCCACGTCGATCTTTGAGCTTCGGAAACTTGTCTGCAGGATGCGCTGAACATACATATTTACAGAGAACTCTGACATTTCCTCTCCATCTTCTGGGCTATCTCCCTCAAAATTTCCCCCGCACAAAACAACAACAGAGAGCGTGCCTCGGACCTTTCTACCTGTCAGCCTCAGCCTCGAACGATACAGCAACGCCCCCAACCCAACACCACCAAAAACGCCTTCAATCATGGCAACACAAACGGATTTCGCCCGGCCTTCGACCTTCCTTTCACCAGCTCAGACCCGCGCAATGCAAGACCGACCGTTGAGCTCCGTGGATAGGGAGGAACAGAGCGGCTTGGTACGTGGTCCTTGATCTCGCATTACCTTTCCTTGCCACAACCCAGTTATCAGTGTGGCACCCTTATGGGTAGAGAAGACTAATTGCTTTGGGCATGGCAGAAAGCGATCCGAGACTTCCTCAAGATCCGAACCAGCTACGATGTCCTACCCCTCTCCTTTCGACTCATCATTCTCAACACGGATCTGCTCGTCAAGAAGAGCTTGACGATTCTCCTCCAAAATGGTAGACAATCTCTCCGCCACTTGGGCATGCGGTGCTAATGATGTATCACAGGAATCGTCTCTGCCCCTCTTTGGGATTCGCATACCTCAACCTTCGCTGGTCTCCTCACAACCTCTGATTACATAAACGTCGTGCAGTACTACTGGCAAAATCCCGATGCCCTCAACCAGATAGACCAGTTCCGCTTGAGCGCTTTGAGAGGTGAGGGTAGATAGCAAGAAAACGGAATGGAATTAGGCTGAATATTCCCTAGATATCGAGAAAGCGATTGGTGTACTCCCATTGGAAACATTATCCGTCCATCCCGCACGACCTCTCTACGAAGCATGTACACAGATGCTAAAGACCCGAGCCCGAAGAATCCCACTGGTCGATATCGACGATGAAACCGGGCGCGAAATGGTTGTCAGCGTTATCACACAATACCGCATCTTGAAGTTCATAGCTGTCAATGTCACACAAACGGACAAATTGAAGAAAACAGTTTCGGAAATCGGTCTTGGCAGCTACGGTGACTTGCAAACGGCCAACATAGACACCCGGGTGATTGACGTTATTCATATGATGGTCAAATACAGCATCTCGAGTGTTCCCATCGTTGATGGGGAGAAGCGTGTTTTGAATGTTTTTGAGGCCGTCGATGTGATTTCAATCATCAAGGGTGGGGCCTACGAAGAACTCACTACAAGCGTTGGAGATGCTTTGTCGAAACGAGCCGATGACTTTGCGGGGATTTATACTTGCAGTGAGGAGGATCGACTGGATTCAATCTTCGATACCATTCGTAAATCCCGAGTCCATCGATTGGTTGTTATCGACGAGGAGAACCGATTGAAGGGGGTCATATCTCTTTCGGATATTCTGAAATATGTTCTTTTGCACGGAGCTGATGAGGAGTAGGGTAGGAAGGATTGGATTATGATGAAGTTTACGAATACGGAGGATAGGCGTTGCATAGCGAAAAGGGCGAAATAGGCGTAGGTTTGGGACTGCGAAATTGCGCATACATGACGCAATTACTCATAGATTCTTTCTTTTTGGTCCATTCTTCCTTAATACCATTTTGTTCTTTTTGTTTTGTTCTCATTTTTTAGTTTTGGGCGAATACTTCACGCTAGATAAGAAAGTGGCAGTGCAGGTAGATACAATTAAGAGCTATCTTCCATTGTTTCTTTACATTTGGAATGTTTATTGGAATCGTGCCGGGTAGACTTGGGATATATTCAGTATCGCTTCAATGGTTGGGTTATATCTTGAACGCCTGTAGCGCGAGATATTATATAGCGCTCTTTCCACGTTGAGCAAACCGCTGAACATGGAGCCAATTACTCTCTTTGTACATTCTATTTTCTTCTTCAGTGTTAATTTCATCTGGTTTCCCAACCATTTCCTTCTCTCCACTGAGTTTGGCCAGCGGTACCGGAGTTTGACCGATTCTTCACCAGTTCTGGTCTCGCTCTTGCGGTATCTCGATATCAAATCAGTGATCTGAAATCATTTCTAGAATCCAGCTTTAGATAAATTGATTTCCTAGCGAGTTCGTAAACAATTAAATTGTTCCTTGAATTCAGTTGAGAAAAATCGATTTTATTTTGCTTTTGGTCAAAGAAGTGAGTATTTCTGGTCTGAAGCATAAACTTGGTTTTCTTATTCACTGAGGCCTTGATTTGAGGACTCTTGAAGTGGAATGGAAGGCATGGGATGGATTTATACCGTGACCTGCTTCCCCGTTTTGAAAGAGCATCGTGATTTCGGGGAATTTCATTTTATTTTAGTCCGTTTCTGGGGTTGTTTAATGCCAGTTTACCTCGGGTATATATTTCTTTGCATATACTATATAAATATTGCTGCTAGGTTTTTTGCATATCTAGAATTTTGCGACCCAACCCCATTGAGGATTGATTTTCGGACTCACAAGAATCTTATTGACTGCACAAACTCCGCCCACCCCCGAGTTATTTCACGAACGACAACTCGAAAGTATTGTCGAAATTATAGATGTAATCCTTGGATACTCATCTGTCCTTGCATCAACAATTTAAATAATTAAAGGTTGTGGGTGTTGAGTTACAAACATAATTAGTCGGAGTGGTGCAACAAGTGATGAGAGTCGGCTAAAAAAACCATTATTTTTGTGTCTCTCTCTCATCCACCACATTACGCACCATGCCGATGAGTATCCTAAACAGCCAGAGAAATTCGCCCAGATCAATTCAATTATTACAGAGAGTCGGGACAATTGGGAGTTACTCATTTGTCATTCATCGCGAAGGGTTGATAGGGGAGTTGCAGGGTTCTGGGCTTGAAGGCGTCCTTTGCCAAACGAAAGGAAATATCGACCCTCAGTTGGGATGATTGAATTTTTTGAATAAATTTAACTGCACTTGCGAGGGGTTGCAGGGATTACGGAGATCTAAGCGAAGGGATTGCCCCAGGTGTTCCTTTTTAATTGCAAGGAGAGTTGATAACTCTGAATTATCCTAGCTGTCTGGAATAATCATTTGAGTATGGAAGTATTTTGTACAATTAGGCCAATTGGAAGTTATCAAAAACCGCATTCATTAGCCAAGGAGTCGACACCGCTATACCGACATCAACACTCGGAAGTAACAGGAAGGCAATCACCAGTTCCACGGAAGTGGACGTGGATCGCCCACCCCAAGACACCATACGCATCAAAACCTCCCAGCAGACCTGGGGGGACAAGAATAGTACAATTATTTAGGAACACTGACCACCTCTAAATGCCCTTCAAGCAAATTGGGCACGGTTTTAACCAGCATGCACTCCGCACCTTAGTCATTCACATATATTTGCCAACGACACATACAATGTTGGAGCATGACCAAACCGGCCTTGCGCACAATAGCCACCTACCATATTTCACCCTAACCGGACATCTCGATGGCACAACGAGGCTGGGACGCCTCGAATATGATTTACAAAAGATTGGCCTCTGAGGTATCCGTCCGAGTGGCCGGCAGAGCTTTGGGGATGATGGCTGCTTCTCTTCTAAAATGCAAGGAAAGAACCACCATTAATAACTCTCAATTGTTTAAACTGTGAACCATCTCAAACGGCTGGCTTGATTTTGACTCATAACATAGAGAGTTGGAGCAATTGAGATGAAACCCCGCATTTATCATCCATCGCAAAATGGACTCGTTGCAAAGTTTGCAGCTTTGCAGGCGGTCCTTCCGAAAAAAAGGACCGTTGATAACTCTCAATTGTCCTGCCTGTCTGGGATAATGAGTTTGAATTATCCTAACCAGTTGGATTAATTTTGAAATATTCGTCCAGGGAGTTTTCCAATGCAGGATCTACTATATTATCTATCGCGAAAGCGTGATGGAGGAGTTGCATGGGAGCGCAGGGATTTCTGGGTTTGCAGGTTTGCCGATTTGCAGGTTTGAAGGCGTTCGTTCCTCCAATAATTCTCTGTTGTCCTAACTGTTTGGATTAACGACATTCAATTATCCGAAACAGTTGGATTAATTTGGAATATTATCCTAGATCATCTAGAACAATCATTTCAACTGCCCCGGAACGTTAGGACAATTATCAAACATCACATTTGCTACAAAGTTGATGGAGGAATTTCAGGGAGTGCAGGGGTTAAGCGAGGGGTTTGTAGACGTCCCTTCCTAATTGGGAACTTCAACCCAACTGTACCCTTCCCTGTCCCAGCCTCCTGGGCATTAAAGTTTGAAATCACGGCAATTCTGCGCAGAAGCTTTATGTCTTCTCTGCTTACTGCACCTTCTCTTTCTTTCTTCATGCATCCCGCATATCATCAAACTTTCAATTCAAATCGACCATCAAGGCAGTTGCCATCATCGCAACTGCTCTTAACCCCATTCAATCGAAGCAACCTTCGATTTCCATCCTCATAACAATGTCTTCAGAGGATTGTGAAATCACAACACGCCTCCTCTATCAACGATTCAATGCATTTGGCAGCAGACCTTATGCATTCGAACTCATCGATCATCACACCAAAACCGATCGAGCCTTCGAAATCGACGCCTACAACCAATGCGCCGCCTTGTTTGGCATCAAAGAGCTAATCATTGAAGATTATGATGTGAGTGACCCATCTCCATCATCATCATCGCATCTTGCTCACCTTTTCATCACAGGCATTCGAATACATACCGGGAAAGCCAGAAAGCTGGCTTGCGAAGAACCTTCGAAGAACCTCCTCCGTCCTCAACATCAAAGATGTCAAAGGGCACACATTGAAGCGCGCGCTGAGTGGTGGCAACCTCCTCCGCAAAAGAGACGCAATTGAGGGGAAAGACCTCAAGGAACTCGGACGAATCCAAGGTGACAGTCTCCTGTTTCTTGGTCCAAACAATGTTCGTTGCAACTATTTGTTGCTGCCAACACATCTTGTTGCCACAGCGCAACACCTCGTTGATTATGGCAAGTTCACCTCCAATCTCCCGCTTTGTGCTCTAACTAACAATGTTTTCAGCTCTCAAAAGCCCAGGTTTGTTCCAGACCTTGGGTTCGCAAAATATGATCGAGTCCTTATACAACCATTATGCCTCTATCGAAGGAGATGAAAACACCATCGACCAAACTGCGCAGACGTCGAAACTTCCAATACATATCATCTACCAATGCGATGTTCACGATGTTGCTTCGGCCTTCAAAAAATTCCTCTCCGTTTTACCCGGTGGTATCTTGGGCGAGTTGCATTTGTTCCATTCTTTGGCCAATATTTATGGTCACTTCAAAGACGACAACGAACTCGACGATTCCGAGCTCGATGCCACCAAACTAGACGCTACGAAACTTGATCAGTTGATCAAAACCAAAAAACATTGCCGAGCTCTGTTGATAACACGGGCAATCTTGACTGTAGATCTCAAGTCTCGGCGCCATCTCATCTGTGCAGTCTTTGGACTTCTCCGAATGGTTGCCCAAAATGCAGAGGCAAAAGCCGCAGAACATCAAATGAAAGGACGAAAACCTGAGGCGAACTCGATGGGATACGAGGCATTGGGAGTCGTCTTTGGTCCTCTTCTGATCGGAGAGTTTCTCAAGTACAACATGCCTCGTGCCCACCCCAAAGGAAAGCTGGTAGTTCTTCCTATCAGCCCACCCAAATCCAAAAAGGGCAAAGAAAAGATACCCATCATCGATGATAGCGGTTTTCTTTCACTTGACGAGAAGAAACTGCTTGCTTGTAGCATTGCTGAGATGGTGGTTTCTCACTGGCTCGATGTGGTTCTGTTTATGAAAATGCTGGACCCGCCTCAAGGTGGTGATAATGGCAAGATCGGGCTCAAGGGTGCACGAACCCAAAAGCAGATTGACTCACAACTCGAATCCCCAGTTTCAGTTCGAAGTAAGTACATCGATCCTCTTTTTGAATCTGCTAACAGCATACCTCCCAGGTGTCGACTCTGAAACCCGCGCGCTCAACAAAATTCGCCGAGAAAAATATGAGCAACGAATCGAAAAACAAAGAGCCCTTCGAGCAAAATCCAAATCCAGCCAAAGCCTGACTTCGACAGAAGCTCGAAGCCTCACAATTGAACCGCATGCTATCGAGGATAAGCCAATGCAATCCCCAAAGCACATTTCCGAGAGCGAGAACCAGCACATTGGAGTCGCCATTGACTCTGCAGTTCAAAGGTCTCCAATCAAATCCCCAATCAACTTCTCTAGACCATATGGAGACCTCACACCAAAGTTGTCAAGAAGCGAAAATCTTTTTGGCACACCATCAACAAAATATACCGAACTTCATAAGAAATTTGAAGAGCACTCAAAGTCGAACGAAATTGCAGATTCGACAAAGATTGCCACTTTTCGTACTTCGCATCTAAATAGTCCTATGGGACCTTCCGAGCCAACTCGTCGGATGATTTCGAACCCGCCAGCTCAAAAGAAGAAGTCATATGGAAGCCTAAGCACATCTGGGCAAGTCCAGCAAAAAGAGCCAGCTCCATTGTTTACGAACAAGAAATTGGACGAGGTCAATTTTGGACAAGATGGCCACCAAGCTGAATTGCCAAAGAAGACAAGCCTTTTCGCGAGAAGCAAGGCCAGATTAACTGGTCAAAATAAATCTTCGGACTCAAATTCATCCACTCATAGCCACTCATCGAGAATGTCTCGGTTTAACTTGAAGCGCACTACCAGTTTGGCTAGTATCAAGGAGACCATCGACAAAACAAATGAGAAGGTCAGAGGAACGATTAACAAGTCGGGAACAAAGGTTATGGCCTTGAAGGCACTCTACGAGCCATCAACATCAGCCTCCGCCACCTCTTCGCCTAACAGACTTCGAAAATCAATCTCAGACAATAAAAGATCAGTTGTTGCGCCTTACACATACAGCTCCCCATGTGCTGTGGCAAACGACAAAGATACTCTAATAACCACCCTTCGTACGCGAGTCAAAAGCCTCGAACAGCGCCTCGATGTGGCACTTGAGGAGAATGGTACTTTAAAGAAGGAGAACCGGGAGCTCAAGCAGTTGGTCGAGCTAATGTTGCAAGTAGGAAAGCAACAAAAGAGTTATTGCACTGGAAGTGCTGGTTTAGATGGAGCAGAATCTTCCGAGGATTCTTCTTCAACTGTGTTGAGATCATAGGGCTTTTTGGCTGGATTATTATTATTTTTGTATCAGGGACAAGCTTGGAAATGGGCTCCAAAATCAGGATAGGGCATTAGATCCCTATTTTCATAGTATAATTAGTCTTGAATAATGACAACAATTGAAATGATTTTTGTATTCGTGACTTTTTCCACCTTAGGTTCGTGCCTGCCCGCAAATCTCATTATTATAACTATCTTGGGCAATTTGAATCAATTTCCCTAAATACTTGGGTCAATTTAAAGATAATCCAGGTGTTCTGGAGCAGTCAAGTTTTACTGTTCGACGAGTATTGGTGTACTTTGTCCACGTTCACCACCACGATGCCAAGACATCACGAAATATATCTAGGTGACAGCACAGCACCATTTTTAGATTATTATGGATTTAACTATTCCTACACCGTATGCAAGGATTTTAATTAAATCAGCATACGACTCTAAAAAGTAAGTGCTTCCGACAATTGATTGTTGAGTAGCGAATTATTATATTTGGGTGCGAGTCTTTTTCTCTAGAAAGGAGGCAAAGTCAGGTGATACCTCAAGCGAGCCTTCCTGTTTTGTGAGAAAAAGACGAGGGAAGTCGCTTCCTAAAGCCCATTATCGGATGGCTGCCACCCCTTGGAAGAAAATTAACAATGGAGTTATCATTTGGGTTTACGAAGTTCCTTCCTCGCAAACCCACTGGCCTTCATATCAACTCTGGATCCTTTGCCCTCCCACCTTCAGCACTCATTATCTCAGCATCACCATCATCAAAAATAGCATCTCGATTGTTATCACCGCACATTCATTACTTCAACACAGTCGCTACTTCAACACAGTCGCTGCTTCAACACCTTCGCTTCTACGAGACTTCACTTCCTCAAGTCTTCGTTTCACTTCGATAAACCAAACACAATGGCTTCTCAGACACAAAAACTGGCTACTAACGCCTGCTCCGCAGCTAAAGCCCGAAACCACAAAAAGAGTTATGAATCAGCGGTTTTAAAGCAAAGAAATCACTTTCACAACCGTATTGTCCAAGAAGTCCACATTAATAGTCGCTATTCCGATCTTCTTCGACGCCTTAACGACAATCCTGAATTTAATACACTCTTCCAACAGCACGGCCTAGTAAGAGAGGTCAATGAACTGTTGTCTTCGGAGTCCCTTCCAATTCCCCCAAAAGTCGTTCTCGTAAAGCAAAAGGGCAATGGGGCTGGCAGGCCAGCAAAGGTATGGGGTTATGAGAATGGAGAGAAAGGAGAAACTCACGACGACCACGCTGTTCAATCTCCTGAACAAGTCTTTCCAGTCATTGTTCCAGCTCCATTACCAAAAGGAGAAAACGCCAACGACTACGGCATCCAGCATCTTCAACCGGACGCTCCATCCCTTGTTCCATTTCTGCCAGTCAACCAACTAGGTTTGAGCGCCGCTCCTCTCGAACAGCGAATAACTCAAGCCGAGCCTGCCCTCAGGGGTATGGTTTCCAGCAACTCGGGCTTCATGACAGATGCAACTTCCCCCGCCAAGCCCCTCGAGGACACAAGTTTCAACTCCACTCACTCCATGGATGATGTCGCATTGAGAACCTTCGACATGGCCAGATACCACCAAGATTGTGCTAATCTTACACATCTCTGTGAGGACGCCTATGAGGAACAAGATCAACAGCAGCCACAACAATCAATAACTGCGCCTGCTCCATACGGCTATATTAGCGACGAATACCTTCACCAAACACAACAACCACAACAACACATTGCCCCATCTGTTTTATATTACCATATCGGCGATGTCAACTACTTCCACCGAGCGCAACAGCTGCATTCAATGAATGCTCCTTCTCTGTATAACCAAATTGACTCCGGCAACTTCCAACAACCACAGCAAACCACACATATAGACCCTTCCCTTCTAAACAACAACAAAAACTTCGAGCCACATGACGACTCAATGTTTGGAAATGTTTGAAATTGTGAATTCGGCAGCGCCAATCAAAGTATGACTGAGTCCTGGGCCTTTACCGAGGCCAAACCTCATTTTGGTACCGACTCTATCGGGGCAGAAATGATCGACGCTTTCGCCGACCCCATACCACCAATTCCAAATAATATCGTTCTCGAAAGTACGGGAAAAGCAGGTCCAGGTAGGCCAGCATAACATTACATGCCGAAGGAGCAGGGGACATGGCATCAACAACCCCTTTCAATCAGTACCAGACATTAATGTACCCTCCTCCAGCCGTTTGTGTTGGTGGCATTTTCTATTTTGTGACCTCGCTAGCCCCCAATCAAAAGCAGGGTAAAAACTGACCCAAGAGCGTTTAGTATGTAGTTAAGGCTAAGACCCGCTTGGGGTAGTTAGTAATGAAATTAATTTCAGCTCTTCTATTTATGGTTTTGTGACCAAGATCATAAATTCACTCAAGTCATTACAAGAAACAAAGAAAAAAAGAACCTCATTAGCTGAGGGGAGAATTTCGGAATAGCATAACCCTTGAGTGCCGCTTTTCACGATATCTACTTTCTTTCACCCTCAAAATAGTTGCGCCCTCACATTCCCACACACTTCAACACCTCATTGCTGACGCGCCAAAGTCAACCACAGCCAACCACCCAAATTCCACACCAACTATCGAAGATGTCGCGTGCTGAAAGCGAGGAGGCCGAAATACTGGAACAGCTGCAGTCTGAGTCTCAGCTCTGGGTTTGCGAAGGCGATGATGAGGCGGGCGAGGGAGGCCAGGACGAGCGGGAAGAGAGACTCTCAACTTCTGCCAACGACCAACCTGAAAAGATGAGATGGTTCGACTTGAGACACCCTGGGTTGGCACTTAGTGGGTTTAGTCAAACCTTGCAGCATTGGCACAATTAATGGATGCTGACATACGCAGTGCTCTGGTACATTTTCCTCGGTTTTCCGGTTGCCATCGGCATCACTTGGTTGAACCGTGAGTTCATTCGCTGGCTGGGTTACGAGAAGATCATGAAAAATCCTAGTGGGATTATGATATCTAGAGGTGAGTTTTCAAAGCCCAGGTCCTCGAGATCGAGCTGACAAGACAATTACAGCTCTGTTCGCAACCCTCAGCGTCCTCATCATCACAGCCTGGGCTCTCCAACTCACCGAGGAAGCAAAGGAAACACGAATCAAAAAGTTGAAGGAGGAGGCTAAGTGGTGGAAGAAAGCTTGCGAGGTTCTGGAACAGGAAAAGAAAGAAGCCATGATGATGAAGGTATGCGTGAACCAACACATGTTTCCAACCATAGCTAATTCGCGCGCATAGCAAAGTGAAGCCCACACACCACCGCGCCAACTCGGGAGTCCATTTAGAATGAGCGGTGGCCGAGAATCCCGATTGGTTTGGTACGAAGAACATAATGAGCCGCGAGACTATTATCCACCAACACCGAAAGATATGATCAAGGAGGTTCTGAAGAGAAGAGCTAGGAACAACTGACAGTGGAATGGCTGCCGGAGGACTGGAAGGGGGAGATTGTCGTGTCATGAATGAATACTCGCCTACTAAAGAGAGGACTTCATATTGCAGAAAACCTACTGGGGGAAATAATTGCTAGGGATAGGAGGAAACTTAAAAGTTAAGCGGAAATGGTGAATAGGTGGCATTTGTCCTAGCAGCATACAAAAGTCGCTAGTCTGGGGAGTTTCATGGTCCACTTGTAGCTTGTTAGCACTCATCAATTTCATCTTGTTTTTCCAAGTGAAAAAAAGCGAGTAGGGTTGACGGGTGATTGTTTGCCGAAGTCCAGGCCAGCTTAAACACCAACCATAGGTACAGAATAGCACATAGGGTAGCGATCAGAGTATTCGGAATCTCAATTGGGTGACATTAGAAGCAGCAAAATACTGGGAACTGAATGAGAAAATATGTTCATACAATTATAAGTTACAGAACCATATTCAGATTCCCATCCAGATGTTGCAAGCATTTCCTATCGTGTATTAGTCGAACAGAGAGTGCTGTTTCAAGAATGTTTTGCTCTTCTTGGTCAAGTCAAAATTATTTCCACCCGGAAGGTTCTTCTTGAACTCTTTAAACTATATATAAATCAGCATCTATCTACTCACAAAATTGTTGCCAAATTGGGGATAGACTTACTTCCGTTTTCCAATCCCATCGATACCACAATCGTTCGTCGCCATATTTAGCTTGTGTATTCCAATCATCTTGGGGCTTCCAGTCCTTCATAGAAAAAGCTTTATAGCCATTTCTCTCTCCATCCTCACCTTGATCACATTCGCTAGCCTCCTTTTTCTCCCCATATTCTTCCCTTAGCTCCTCAATATTCTTCTCAGTGACAGATACCTGCTTTCTAACATGCTTTTGGAGCTCAATTCTAGCTTCATCACGAAGAAGAACTACCTCGCAAGCCTATTTGAAATCAAAGTCAGCGGCAACGCCGTTGAGAAAGTCCAGTAGCAGAAGACAGAGAATGGGAATGTTTTTGGCATCAGAATCAGATTTGAGGAGATCGTGTTCGGAAAGCTTCTCCAATGAGGTGAGCACCATCACTCCAATCATGTTAATGATTTCCCCAACATCAGGGCCATCTTCATTGCCTTTATTCTATTAGTGAATGAAAACAGAAACCGACTCAACAACTTAAAATGTCAAGTAGAAATCCTCAGTAGTTATAAAGCAAGTGAATGCCTCCACATATGCCCATAATTTATGCGGACTAGTGGTCTTTTTGGAGAGATCCTTATCGAAATCCTTCATCATATTGCACATCACTTCCGCACACCCCATCCAGTCCAGTCTGAATAGATATGCAAATCTCGGCTATCTTGATCTCTTTTCTCTGCTTCATCGGAAAGTTTCTCAAGTCTGGTGGCTCCCAATTCCGAAACGGGGAAATCCAAGTCTACGAGCGAAATTGCAGTGTTAGCACATCTGTACAATTAATATATTAGAGCGAGTAATGGCGTTCTCTAAAAGCAAGAATAATCCAATTGCTTCATTTTGGCCAGTAAAGTGACTGATGTAGAAAGAATGGGACGAAATGCTGACGTACCTGAGACTCGATCACACCATGAATCTAGGAGCTCACCATCCTTTGGCATGTCCTGGTCTTTGTCGTCGATAAATTCCCCAATACTGGGCCATTGGAGCATCTGATAAGATGGTTTTGGGAACGAGTTGGTTATTTGTCAATTACGTGATATCTCATGTGCTTTCTTCTTGAAGGCCTTACAGTGCCACCATCGGACTTTTTGGAAGTTTGGTCTTTGTCTTTTGATTTTGCAGGCGTGTTTTTGGCCCTTCCTTTGGAGGCTTCGCGGAATTGGAACTCTGGGAAATCGATTCTTGGTCTTTAGCAGTTGTGGGGGATTCTTCGGCGGCCTTTTTTTGAGGCTCTCGTCTGGCGTTTATTGGGAGTGGTCTCCGACAATGCTTTGCGTTTGGGTGGCATGGTGGATCGGTATGTAAGGTTTTAAATTTTGATGTGGGTTGAATGAAAAGGATTCAGATACTCGTGTACTTGTATTTAAGGTCGATTCCGTGCGGCGCGAAACCAATGTGACGAAATTGCGATGTAATGTTTACCTCATCTACGTCATAGCAGCCGCGAAATATACACGTTCTCACGTGCTGGAAGCCTCTCTAACAGTCTTTGCCTAGCGATTTTTATTTTTGAAAGGTGCACAAGTAGAAATTAGGTTATTTAATATACGTGTCGTGGATATTATTTCGGGGGAAGAAGGAAAGCTGGGAATTGGTGCTAGTAAGCGAGCACGTGATATACATGCCCAAGATTCCCGGTCTTTTTCCATACGAATCAATGGTGACGTCCCATCAATTCCCTGAGAAGAACAGATTGTGGCTCGATTCTGAAGTCATTTGATTCTATCTAAGATATTTCAGACCAAGGTGAGACCAAGGTGAGACCAAGGCGGCCTTCTTTTCCGCATATGCAAATTACTGGTTCTGATGGTTGTTTTTGTTACTTAGCAGTCTGCAACAGACAATTTCTTCTAATCGCCAAATATCATGATGTTCTGATAATACTTCAGTCTTTAGCCAGTGTCATCAAGCCTTCCATATTATTTAGAATTGGTTTGATATAACGGCTCTCGAAGTAGGTACACAAGAAAAACGGCCTCGTTGTGCCACACCTTCTAGATGTTACCCAAATACTTTGAGACTATCGAACTTCATTTTTCCAAGCTATCTGAGTATATATTAAATTGTCCCATCTTCCATTATCCTAGAAAGTTGGGACGAACATGAAGTATTTACTGCCAGTGATCTTTGTCGGAATCTATCCGGAGATCTGCCGGCCCTTCAGCAATCAGGCTGAGAGTCATACTTTTGTCTCTTGAGCAACTACAACACCAAGATGACTTCCACAGATGCTGCCCCTGCGGCAGAGCCCTCAAAGCCAGTCGACACTCCTGCTAAGCAATCGCAGCCAGATGCGCCTCCCAAATTATCAGGTGCAGAAATAAAAAAACAAAAGGCTGCCGAGAAGGCAGCGCGCAGGGCACAAGCAGCTCAAGAAAAGCAAGTGGGCGCCCCCGCACCACCCATATCCTCACCAGCAACAACACAGAAAGGAGATGGATCAAAGGCGCAAAAGCCCCAGCAAAAGAGACGGGGATCTGTCTCGGGTTCGAGAGATCATCCTATTCGAACGCAAAAACCAATTGCCATTCCGGAGGTCCCAAAGAAAGAAGACAAGACGGTCGAGTTCTTTAGACATCTTTACAAACCACGGATGAAGGGTTTGGCAGGCGCAGGGAAGGATGTACACCCTGCTGTACTCGCGTTGGGAATTCAAATGAGCAATTACTCCATTTGTGGAAGCAATGCCAGACTTGTCGCAACGCTGCAGGCATTTAAGAGGGTATGATTCATCGCATATAATTTTGAACATTTCTTCTGACTTGCTCTTTAGGTCATTGAGTCATATACTACACCTCCTGGTAACACTCTTACGAGACATCTCACTTCGCACGTTTTATCCCCACAAATCGAATATATCTCCTCATGTCGACCCATTTCAATATCCATGGGAAATGCTATCAGATGGCTGAAGCTCGAAATTTCGAAAGTCGACATTGATACCCCAGAAGCAGACGCGAAAAAGGGACTTTGCGACGGTATCGATATATTCATACGCGAAAGAGTTACCTTTGCAGACCAAGTGATTGCGAACAGCGCTGCGGACAAAATTAGGGATGGGGATGTGATATTGACTTATGCGAAAAGTAGCATTGTTCAGCAAGCTTTGGTGAAGGCGCACGAAGATGGCAAGAAATTCGGGGTGATTGTTGTCGATTCGAGACCACTGCACGAAGGAAAACATTTGGCTGCAGCTTTGGCCGGCCTCGGAATTGAAGTCAAATATTGTCTCACCAACGGGCTAAGTCACAATATCCAGGACGCCACAAAAGTGTTTCTCGGAGCTCATGCTATGATGAGTAACGGAAGACTGTTCTCTCGAGCTGGTACTGCGCTTGTTGCTATGGAAGCAAATGATATGGATAAGCCAGTGCTCGTCCTTTGCGAAACAATAAAATTCACAGAGAGGGTTGCTCTGGACTCAATTGTTCATAACGAGATTGCACCACCGGACGAATTGGTCATCACTGGCGGGGCCTTGGAAAGTTGGAGAGATATCCCACACCTACAACTTTGCAACCCAATGTACGATGTCACGCCTGCGGAATACATTCAAATGATTGTTACGGAATCAGGAAATGTACCACCGACTTCCGTACCAGTTTTACACAGGCTTGGGAATGAAAGTCAGGGTTGAAGTGGCGGTTGGCAAGGGACCATATATTAATATCTCAAGGAGGATACTCTGACAGCCCGTAATCAATAGAAAACTAGGTGATGTGAAGGGACAATCGAGCCCCGGAAAACATAATGCATAGCATTTCGAGGAGCGCTCACCTAGTGTAAGATATTGTAATGAAGTAGATGAACCCAAAAGCTTCCAATAAACGAGTCGATTTGACTAATTTATCGTTTGTGATATTTCTTGCTGTAGAGTCCAGTTTGAAGCGGAGGTAAAGGAAAATTCAACAAATGCTATATTCGTCCCGTAAACTGAATTACCAGCAGTACAGACCGAAAAGAATTCCCTGAGACCCCGGGTGTCGGGTCATGAATTGAACTCTGCCCAGCTCTCTCGACACGGGTCGACACGGGAAATTGAAACGACAAACCCTCGTCGACAAACCGATTGATTTGAGCCTTCAATATTCTCACGACTTGACAAATCTTTGATTCCGTAAGCTCTTCAGTTCATGAGCGAAACTCCAATACAACCCATGCGTCAAAAAATCTTCCCATCTCATGCCCGATAGTTTTGTACAATCCTCTCCCATTTCCTCCACTTAACCCGTCTTCCCTACGATTCCTCGCTTTCCCGCTCAGCCCTCCGCGCTCTCTTCTCCAATAGGTTTTGTCGTCTTGCTCCGAGGATGGCCTGTTGTCGTTCATCCACGCCCATAAGCCAGTATCCGAAGCTTCCTCCCACACCGGCGAATAGTGGGTATGCCCAAAGCGAACCGCGATTGAAGAAGGGACGCATTTCGATACCGAGTTGCCAGAATCGGACTGCGAGGCCTGAGTAGTTTGTTAGCTAGGTAGAACTTGGGGGAGCTTTGGGGGTAGAGGTACCGAAGCCCGACCAGAAGAGGACTTTGTGGACCATTGTTGTGGTGTTTTGTGCGTAATTGGAGGGTTTGGAGGAGACGACCACACTGGGTGTACTTGGTGAGCTGTTTGTTCAATGCTGCCCCTCAATGGATGGTTGTCTGGTGTTCAGTCCACACAAGTCGTGAGTTGCGCTAGCGCGATGAGAGGATGCCCCACAATTTCTTCGGCACGTGACTATCCAAACTCCCGTCCATTGAAAGACTACCTAGATTTTGAAATACAAAAGCTATGCGTACCTATATTGGCGAGCATTAAATGTGTTTTGAAATAGTGGCAAGTGCTGTGGTCTTCTCAAGTAATCTGCTACTTGAAACCTCTATAAGTAGTAGTAAGTGAAAGTAGGTATGTAATTAGTAGTTTTCCTTTTCAACCTAGGATTTATGTACAATGAACAATCTTTAAGCAAGATTTTACAACTGCTTGAATATATTACTGTCAAATGTTAGCCAGACTACCAGTTCTATTAAGTTTGGCATACAAAAGTGATGAGAGGTCTCAAAGTTCTATCTATCTTGTCCTTTGGTATAGGTTGAACAGCAAAACTTGCACTCAACTAGAATAACCAGGTGAATCTTGACAAGCTGAGAATAGAATACTAATACGTGTCATGTTCCGTCATTCCCTCCTGCCCTCCTGAGTTTTTGGACCTTCTGTGCCTTCCCCTCTATTGTTGTTCTCACGGCAGAACGCCGGCCAAACTATCTCCCTAGCTCCCGCCATGGCATCTTTAATGTGCCTGGCCCTGGCCAGCATGAATGTTGGGAGCGTCCTGATATTTGTACACTGGACCTTTGTTGGTTGACTGCACATCTTGGATCCCAAATCCCAATGGCGCCTCCAAAGCCTACCGACGACCCAGTCGCCAATCGCAAGAAGCTCAAGGCGTCAGACCTTCCGCTCTCTTCCTCTGTCCGCGCCGAGGTTGATGGTCTCGCGCATCGATACAAGAAGAAGGGTGGCTACGATCAGTTGCGACAGGAGATATGGAAGGACATGGAGAATAATGTAGGTTAATTCGTGACTAGGAATATGTGATCGCACTGCTAATCTAGTAATCAGGACATCGAAACCACCTTCAAAGCACAACTCCTTGGAGTCGCCGAATCTGAGGTCGACAAAAACCCCCATCAGCTTCTGAAGCTTGACAGAAGCAAAGCTACATTGCTACTCGAAGGCGCCGTCGAACGAACACACCTCTATCAGGATGCCGAATCATTAATCGACGAGTACTTGGATAAACATATGGCAGAGATCGAAGTTGGTATTAGAGCAATCCGCGAAAAGGATGTTGGTCAAGAAGCCGCGGATGATGAACAGGCGAGGGGCAGCAAAACCGACGCACAGTACGAAGCCGAGGCCACCGAAAGACGAAATGCTAGGGAACAGATACGAATTGATCGCAATCGAAAGGCGGACGAAGAAGAAGAAGAGCGAAGAAATGCTGCTAGGGAGAGGCGCCGACAGCAGGAGGAGGAGCACGAGGCGAGACGGCAGGAGCGCGAGACTAGGCGCAAAGCTGATCGGGAACGGGAGGAAGAAGAGAGAGCCTTGCGAGAGAAGGAGCGCGAACGAGATCGAGATCGAGATAGAGACAGGGCGAGAGATAGGGATAGGGACAGAGATATCCGTGATCGCCACCGTGACAGAGACCACGATCGCATTCGAGATGATCGACATAGGCGACGTGATGATTCACCTCGACGGCCCTCAATCTCCACGAGAGAGAGAGACAACAGAACCCCGGTACCGTCGAAGCCCGAACTTACAAAGGAGGAAATCGAAAGACTCGAGAAGGAAGCTGAGAAAGAAGCATTGGATGATCTTCTCAAGGAAGGCAAAAAGGTCGCACAACGTTCTTCAAGGTATCAATTGGAACTCGATATCGACAAGACTCTTGCGCCGCCCCCACGAAAAACCATGCCGGCATCTGCTATCAAGCCCATCACGCGGGATTCGCCTTCTAAAACACCAGACGTCAAGAAAATACCAACAGCACCAAAGTCAGCTAGAGTTGATGCTGATGGTTTCAAGACACCACTCCCAAAATCAACCGAAGAGCCGAAATTGGAAAGTCGTGAAAGACGCAGCACTCGTAGGAGTAGGAGTCGGGACCGTGAATCTAGTCGGAGATCTAGAAGTAGGAGCCGTCGTCGGTATGATGGAAGCAGAGACCGAGAATCTGTTCGATCAGCTAGACGAGACAGTCGTGATAGAGATTCGATTCGACCACGCCGTGATAGCCGGGATCGAGATGATCGTAGCAGAAGACGTGACAGCCGGGACCGAGATCGCAGGACTCGCGACGACAGAGATACTCGCCGTGAACGTTCCACATCACGCTCACGTGCGGATAGAAGAAGAAGTTATCGTTCTCGGTCGAGAAGTCGTGATCGTCGGGTTGAGCGAGAGCATGATATTTACACGAGCCCTCGAGTCAGTAGGGAGGAACAGGAAGCTGCGAAGGTCAAAGGCATCAGAGACCGAGAAGCAGAAGCCAAGGCATGGGAAAAGGCTAGAACAGAGGCCGAAGCAGCTGGCAAGACTTTACATTATGTTGATTGGGAGCGAGAACGAAACAAACCAAAGGCAGTAACAAAAGATGGTATTCCTACTGGACCAGCTAAAGACGTTGAGAGAGCCATACTTGCTGCTTCGAGACCTCGCGATGAAAGATCCCGAGATGACCGCCGTGATGACCGTCGTGATGACCGTTCTTCGCGGGATGGCAGACGTTCTCGGACTGAACGAAGTCGATCAAGACCCATCACAGCCAGACGAGGCAGCCGCATTGAACGCTCGACAAGTCCTCCTGGCATCGACCGTTATGTACCCGGAGGGGGGGCTGATCGCAGTAGCAACGCCATGCGAGATCGAAGCAGAGATCGCGATCGTCATACGAGAGATGAACGTGATGATACGAAGAGAAAGCGATCAAGATCTCGAGATCGAAGCCGTCGACGTGATAGAAGCAGAGACCGAGACCGTGATCGAGACCGTAATCGAGACCGTGATCGAGACCGTGATCGAGATCGTGATCGAGATCGTGATAGAAAGAGAAGTCGTTCGCGTGATTACGATCGGAGAGATACTCGACGTGATAGAAGTCGCAGTAGAGACCGTGATCGTGAGAGACGAAGAAGTCGAAGCCGGGATAAGGACAGAGATCGTGAGCGTAGGAGAAGCCGTAGCCGGGGCAGCAGAAGAGAGTCGAGGAGATGATTCTTTGGGATGTGATGATATACTTAATATAAAATACAGCGTGTTCGACTTGGACAAAAAACACAATAAAATCCAATATTTTTAGGAAACCGATACTCATACATGTGTGATTGTAAGTCAAATAAGTTTTAACTTGAGGCTTGACCGTTTGTTGGTGGGAGATTCAGTCACTGCTCGCTATGCGCGCATGCTTTACCAAATACTCAATGAGTACCACCCGAGAAGTTTTAGTAGACTTAGTAACTACTTAGTAACTAACCCTTTTCAATTACTTGCTGATTGTCTGGGACGATTTTAAAGAAAACATACAGAAGTTGTCACTGAAACCTCCTTTTTAGCTGGGCAAGAGAGGCGAAGTCCGGTGATACTTCAAGCGAGCCTTCCCGTTTTGTGTCTGGTGGCTGCCACTTCCACGAGGAAAGGGGCTTACCAAGTTGCTCCTTCCTCGCTAACCCACCGGCCTCTATATCTATTAATTCATTCGTCTTATAATGGTTTCTTCATCCGATGATTTCACTATTTGTCTTATTTTTCGTCTTGTAATATAAGAGCCTGCTTAGCTATATTTTAGACTATTTATGTACTTAGTAACTGGAGCTCGCGTATTTTATCTAGTATACTTTCTTTACTTCTTTACTTTCTAAATGATTAACTAATTTTAACTAATTATCTAACAACTTTGAAACATTCAACATTAGTAAAGAACACAGTGCAGAAAAAAGGGTTTATTAAATAATTTCTAATATGAGTCTACGCCATTGCTTGTACATCTAAGGGATTATATTGTACTAAAGTTTAGAACAACTAATTAAAACTACAAGACTTACAAGAAGGCTTCATAAAAAAGGCAAGATCAAAAACAATTGTTTACAAGAAGGTCTTGGTCATTGGTTTTAACTCTTCTCATTTCCTTCACTACTCGGCGAATATTTTACAGAACAGGGTATCATCTCTCTCCAGCCATTATTTCTTTCCCCCCTTCTCCCGCCCAGACATGCCTGCCTTTTCAATGTTTCCCCCAAAACTCCGGTGTAAATGGTATATATACAAGTACAATAATATGTGTCCCCAGAACGCCGTTATATGTATATTGCTCCAAGAAAAAGACAAGCCAAATATGCTCCCCTAAAAAATCACCTTCCCATCAACCTCCTCCTCTTACTACCTCTCTCATCACTTTCTCCACTCTTCCCCTTCAACCCCCTTATCAGCGGTGCCCCATCGCTATCATCGTCCTCGTCCTCCTCATCATCTTCCTGCTCATCACCACCCTTCGCGCTCAACCCATGCCCTTTATCCCTCATATGACTCCGCAAATTATCACTCCTGGTGAAACTCTTCGTGCACCCGGGCCATTTACATACATGAGCTCCTTTCGTATCCGCAGCTGCATGTTGGGTCCTCCTATGTCTCCGCAGATTCGAAGCTTTCCATTTCTCTTCTCCCGCGGGTATGTAGTCGCAGAGTGAGCATTGGTAATTTGGGAGGGAGGGTGTTGAGGGAGTAAGTTGGTTAGGGGAGGAATTGGATTCGGGGGAGAGGTAGGCGGATTCATTTTCGGGTGGGGGGAGGGAGGGATTTGAGGTAGTGTTCTTGGATTTTGGACGTCTTCGATTGGTACTAGGTTGGGTTGATGAAGTGGAACGGGAGGGTTCGGGATTTGAGGGACGCTTCTGATCGGATTTTGATCGTCGAACTGGGACTGTGACGAGGGGCGAGCGAGGATGTGTCATGTTCTCGTGTAGACGAGAGCTGCCGGAACGTTAGTTGGAATCAATTGATGTTTAATTAGAGACTTACAAATCGTCCTCGAATTCTTCATCGCCGTGTCGAACACACCCGTCCGCACCTCGGAGTTGATCTTCACAAGTTCCCAACATACCAACCTTAAAACCAAGAGGCAAGTCATCTTCTAGTTCGAGTTCAAATTCCCTTTCTTCCTCGTCGTTTTGTTCATTATACAGTTCTTCCGGTAGAAGTTTTTTGATAAGCGAGATATCTTGGATATGGTACACTGCTCGTTCTCGAATAGGTGATGGACCATAGAGAGAGTTGCAGAGATGGGTCACGTGTGATAAAAATCGTGTATAGGCAAGTTCAGATTGGGACGCAAGCTGTTGAATGTCAATATAATCTCAGGGATTGTAAATGATACTTCTTTGGCTTACCTTTCCAGCACACATCAATTCCAGTTCCAATTCTCGAACGTTTTGGATGTAACCACGATTTAACCGCTTCTCAACCTTGACCACATCTTCAATGAAAGCTTCGATGCTGACTGTCTTGATCAATTCGTCGATGACCTGTTTTTGTGCAGATTTCGCAAATGCTGTTTGACATGCAGCTATCTTCTCACTATCTGATGGAATTTTATCTGAAGAACCAAAGCTCTCAAGAACTGCCTATTGTTAGCGTTATCAGACATACTTTGAAAGTAAACTCACCATCGAGGAACCTCTTGCAAGCTAAGAACAACCTATTTTCATTACCAGCAGAAAATAACCGTGGAAAGATACCCTCTTTCAATGAATCAACAGGTTGCCATAAAGCCTTTGCAATTTGAGCATAACTTGTTCGCTGCCTCTCAGATCCAAGATCAGAAACCCATGACAAAGAATCTTGAAACCATTCTTGAGTATGAACCTTAATCTCGTCATGATCAATGGCTATTGAAAAAGCGTAGGCGATATGGGTAAACGCGAAAGCCTGAACGATAGCAGTTGGATTTCGACCTTCGATAATTCCAGCCAGTGCTTCCAGCCCAATTGATACCATTGAGGTCCTAGACATAGCAAGTAATTCGGTCGTGATAGGTGTAGCTGGCATTTCTCGAAGAATTCTCTTGGTGTGTCGTATATGCGCATTTAAGACCTCAGAAAATGACTGAATAAGGGTTGGTGCACTTGACCAATGTGGTGATTGCATCTTCGGCTTCTTGGTACTAGGACATCTACTTGGAGAATGAGAACTGCTCACTGCTTCCACGACCTCAGCCTGTTGCCGAGAGACAGAGTTTGTTGACTTGGTCGAGCTATTTCTCGACACGACTGCATTGATTGAATGCGCCTGGTTCTCGATCTCATCGCGATAACGTTTCTTGCCCCTTGGTTCGTTGAAACCCGGATGTAATTCGAAATTTGCCATCGAAGAGCCACCCCATGTTGACGCTACCGTTGCACTGGTATATCCCGAGTCAGTTAAGAATGAATTTCCACTTATATCCGTATCGGTGGGCGATATCTCCTGGAAGATGGAAGCAAATCGGTCATCACAACGACCATCTGCACTCAACGGTGACACAATCGTGGCAGACATGGGCTCATCCGTCCAGTCGTTGTGATAATCCGAGTAGACTCGACCTTGATTTGGACGGGGTAATTGAGTGTTTAGAGGAGGGAGAAGGTCGAGACTTCCACGACTTTTTGGAGTTGGGTTCATGTCTTTTGATCCTGGTGGAAGGTCTGATGTGAACCAATTGTCTTGGCTTGCTTGATAACTTTGGGGTAACCAACTATCCTCAGCACCGGCACTGAGCTCCATAGGACATTCAGATCCGATCATCTCGCAAATTTGAGTATCGGGTAATTCTTGCGATACTCTCGTCGTCCAGTCTGCACCTGATCCTAAAATCCCAGTAGTACGTGAAAGCTCCTGCGAGCTATAATCTCCAGCTGGACCGGCGTCGTACATTGTTGGGAAGTCTGGGTGGTTTTCTAAAGTTTTCGAAATCTCGGGATATTTGGCGATGGTCATATCTGGTTCGGGTTCTGGTTCCGATGCCTTTGGTGTTCTGTGATGCTTCGATCCCAATTTGGAAAAGATTCTCTTTGCGACAGTCGCAATTCTATCCGTCTTCGAGGGAGTTCCTTGACATCTCTTGCATTGGAATGATCCTACTCGTTCCGGTTTCTGACAATGAAAGCACCAGTAGAGACCCTTTGATAAATGTTCGCAATCCCACACGTGTTGAAGCATTGCCTCCTGGTCCTCGAAGACCGCGCGGCACCATAGAAGAGGACATGTCCTTCTTTCCTCTTGAGTAATAGGTTCATCTGTAAACTTTCGGGTGTACGCAACCCATGCCAAGAAACGTAGATGCGATGAGCTGTGTTTGGATGATTTGCGACGGCTACACCTGAGTTAGAAATACACCTCTCAAGATATCACGATATCTTACACGCAGGAATCGAAGAGCGCGAAGTCGGTCGCATTTAAGTTTGGAGGCATTGAGCTCCCCGCTGGGAGCGTATCGTCACGACATTGTATCTCATTGTTTGTTTCGACCCTCCTTACTGTGATCTCTTCGCTCCCACGTATGAAGGATCTCTGGCTTCGACTCCGCTTGCTTAGGAACGACATGGTGACTGACTACTCAGGAACCGGGGGGTGTGGCGTTCAGTGTGGAGGAAGCGCTACAAACAAACAACGATATGATTCAAGCAAAGCGGACGAAATGGGGTTCCATGTTTCCACTGATGGCGATATAAGTCATGAGTCAAAATGTTATGAATTCCTGATGATGAGAAAGATGCAGCGTCATACGAGGTGTCAGGACTTGGTGCTCCAGGACTTCTCACAAGGCAAAGCCACTCGACGGAGGTTGAATTTTGGGGTACGGGTAGGTATGCTACGTACAGTACTGAGTTTGGGGAAGGAGAGAGAAGAGGGTTGGGGTTCCAGGGCTTGGGGGGTTGTAGTGGGGTGGAGAAAGTGGTAAGCCTGAGCCTCGTTCACCGAGTCGGTGCTAACCTCTTCGGATTCGTGCTGATCCGGATTGTCCAATAGGTGGCGTGATAGACAATCGTCGAATCGTACGCCGTCCTGCCTGTCGCCTTTCTTGCAAGCCAGCCCAGCTGAATAAGGGCGGGCAAGCTGCTAGGTGCTGTAGTTGCCTCGTTCCTCGCCTCGCTCCCTTGGCCAGCCAGAAGCGAGAATCATCGCGGGGCAGACTGTGAGGCAGTGCACGCCTCAACCAAAATCTTCAAAGAAAATGCGGCATTTGTGACAAACGCCCGACTACGCCATAACATAAACTACCGAAATTTCTTGGAAGTGGGAATGTCTTCATATTAAACACCAAAGTCGCGGTTGTGATGCATTCATTGCGACTTGCAGAAACCACCGGGAGTCCTAAGCATATCGTCAAGGACTCGTAAGCACCACACTAATTGCCTTGGAAGTGAATACCGGTAAACCCTTTAGGACATCGAGATTTGAATGCCCTCGTGAAGTGATTTATATATGTTGAGTTAAGCACACAGTAGTTAATAGCAAAAATAAACTCGAATTGAATCCAATTTGCAATTATCTCAAGTACGGAGCTTAGGCGGGAATGAGGGGTGGCCAGCACTATCTCAATTGCCCAAACAACCCAAAAACGATGACAACGAAAACGAAGCAAAGAACGCGCAATCAATAAAGCCAAATTCGCAATCGACAATCGACAATCATAAGCCAATGACCTCAAGTCCTCAAAGCTATCTCCATCCGCCTCACCAAAACTAGTACGATGCAAGTCGCAGGACTCCCCGCCCTTCCCACAAATCATGTAGGACTTTCGTGCACTTTTCAGGACTCTAGCTTGCTCTCGCTTGTCCCTTCCTGTGACTGGTCGATGACACGCTTCGGCGGCGCCGCACTCTGCATGACAGGCTGCAGGAAAACCTTGGAAGCGTGGTTCGCATTTCGTGCGGACCACAATTCGTGCTCCAGCGAATGGTATTCCTGTAACTTGTTATAGGGCTGGATACCGTTATCAAGAGCAAGCCTCGACGTTGAATAATAAAATAAGTTTATGAGGGGGAGGCCTGTTGGATCCGGCTTCCCGGAAGAGGAAAACGTGGGGTGAGTCAGCATCGCTCTAGAGAACGGTCTTGGTATCTGGGATTGTATATATAGAGAAACAAACAAATGAACCATAAACATAAGCTTGTCAATTATTATAATTCTCTTTTCCAAAAATGTACAACGCTTAATCATCAAAATGTAATGAACGCCATCCCGTAACGAAGTACGCCATCCCAAAAAGCGCCACCCGCTTCCAATCTATAAAAGATACAAGTACATTTTCCATTGAATCCCATCATCCCGTATGTGCATTCGTATTTACCATATGTTCAATAAGGCGGGTTTAAAGATACATTCCCCTTCTGCCCCGCCGTCGTGTCGATCGCTCGAAGCAGAATTTCTAGATCTACTGTAGCTGGCTCCTCTCCCCAAATTCCACTCCCGTAACTCGTCCCTCTTGGCTTGGCGTCGTCCTTGTTTTGCTGTCCCTTTTTCGGTGTGTTTGCGAATGCATGATCATGAACAGCTGTGCTATCTCCCGTGAGTGAGGTTGGGAGAGGTGGAACCGGAGGTACCGAATCCAAATCTTGCCCGTCGAAATGAATATTGGGATCAGTTCTAACCGTGGTAGGGTGAGATGTAGCCGGTCGTTGATGGTCCCCACCAGAAACAGCTCTGTCCCTAGATTTAGACCTTGATTTTCTGTTTGGTTCGCGCAGAGAAACCGATCGCTCCATAGGATCATTTTGATTTCCCGCGCCGGGGTTGTAAGACACATCGGAAGCAGTGAAGTCGTAGCTAACCATGCTTGAGCTACTTGCATCACTGTATGCAGCTCCGGCTCCTCGGGTTCTTGGTGGCGCATCTGCTTGCCCCGAGAGAATTTTCTTGAGATGGTCGACCCTTGTGACGGAATTGCGACTTGAATCGCTTGCAGGTGATCCTGAATTTCCGCTACCTTTCCTGAGGTTGTGGAGGCCCGAAAGTCCTCCAAGCAGTCCATATGAAGAATCTGGTTTGCGGTGCTGGTGATGAGTTAATATGCCACCAGGAGGAGATTGTGTTCGACTATTAGTTCCTCCGGTATCTCCATTGACGGCAAGATATTTGCGGTGTCGAGTCGCATTTGTACCAGATTTTGATCCATTGAGGGAGACAGACTTGCTTCCTTCCTGGGCAAGAGCAATAATTTCCTCCTTGTTCCACTCTGACATCATCTGGTCTTTGGCCTTCTCTGGTAGTTGAACATCTTGTATGGCAGAAGGACTGGTGTTGAGTATTGGGTTGGTAAACGACCGACCAGGTGATGTTGGAGGACTGATTGATGGTGACACCGTCAATGATTCTGCATAGGAAAGTGAGATGAGTTTCACCATTTCGAATCGATCATCGAACGGAGTGAGTCCCTCGGACTCTACCTTGTCCATGGGAAGTGGTTGCTCAGGTGTACCGGATCCAGGCGTCCCGATTTTACTGATAGTGACTAGCGGTAGACAAATTCGATCGACCCAAAACATCTTACTTCTTCGTCGATGTATTTCTTCATGAATCACTTGGCCCACAGGAGATGTATCAAAATTGAACAGCTCGCTCAATATCCAGAAGTACCCGTGGCAGAGACTTCCCATTCGGATTTTTGCTAGAGGTGTTTCCGCCTCTAAAATGTCCTCTTGGAGTCTGTAAATCATAGGTAGACCACTTTTAACAGCGTTCACCCCTAGTTTCTTTACAAGATTGGCAAGCAAGAAATGCAAGAGAACGAAGTCCGATTCGCTATCAACAAATTGAAGAGAGTTTTCGTAGATTGCGAGATGGAGGAGTTCCAGAAAAGTAGTTCTTGGTGGCTGGCTAGTTTTCTCCTTTTGGGATGCATTGGAAACCACCCGCTTAGAAAGTTTCGTGGAGGAATTGTTCTGACCATTCCGAGGTGAAAGTTTTGGGGATAATTTTGGCTTCTCATCCGGTACACGTAGATGGGCTTTTGTGGTCTCCGTTTCTAGCCAGGTCGAGAATGCATCGATGTAGGCCTTTCTCACTCTGATGTCATTATCTCTCAGCAGCCATTGGGTACCTTCCCATACTTTGATGGGAACTGGACTTCGTCCTAGACTTGCTCCACCAACAACATTTTTCCGGTGGCTTGCAACAAGAAGAATTGCCTTGATAGCTTCCAGAGCTTTAACTTTAGCAGTGCCAAACAAAAAGAACCCGTCAGTCTTGGTATCGTCGAGTAAGTCATTAACAGAGCCCAAAGAAGCAGGATTGGGGTTTTCGATCGAGGCAATCGTAGTGGCAGTTGAAGATGGCGAAGGTTTTAATCTCATAAGAAGTGCGGAGACCATGTCGGATATTTGATCGCCATAGTAAACATGTGTCGCCAAATGACCAACACAATTTTGGAGACGTGTCAAAAGTTCTCTTCTTAAAGGACTCGGTTTTGATACGTCTAGCTCAGGCGAGTCTCTTTTTCCGGTTTTGGTAGACTCTGACGGACTTCCACTCAACTGAAGGAGCTTTACCACATGCTTTATCAGGCCCAGTAAAACGTCCATCACACTCAAGCCAATAAGATTGATCGTTTCCGATTTCAATAGCGAGTCTATCATTGTCGCAAGAACCAATTGCTCCTGTAGGTGCTCCTCCACCACCGGGCTTCGCACCAAAACGTCCATGGCAGTAACCAAAATGACATACCGATCCTGGACCGGAGTCCATTGGGCAATCATTTCGAATATTCTAGTTGCCCAGCCACAGTAGCGATTCCCGTCTGCCTTCTCATTCGTCGCACTTTGGGCAACGTGTTCGGCGATGAAAGACAAAGTCGCTGTAGTGGCTCCGTGTATCTGGGTCCGGTTAGGTACAATGAAAATTTGTTTTAAACATTGCATGGCTAAAACGCCAATGTTTTCCTCTGCAAGTTTGTCTGCATCGGCAGTTGTGGCAGAAAGAGCAGCAGCATTATTCTCAGCAGTGGTATCAACCGTCTGTACCGTAGCATTACTGATTCTTCTCTTCAACAATGTCTTTTCCGCATCGGTCTTCACTTCCTGCTGTACCCTCGTCTCCAAAATCCCCACCAGTTCCTCATTATCCGTCCAAAGATTTTCCAGCACCATTGGTATTATCACATTCAGCTGTTTCCCGGCTAGGGACGCTAACGCTTCTGAGGACGCCACACTATTGATTGCTTGTAACCCCACATTTCTCCATCGTATGGCAACTGGTGCACTAATCGGGGGCTTCGTTGGTGGTGGGTTTGGTGCGGCAAAGGAGGAGTATATTTTGACAATTTCCTCGTATTGGTGTAGGTATTCCTGGTCAGCCGAAAGAGAGGCACCATCATGGTGATCGCAGAATGCTTTGAAAGTCGGGAGTGAGGACTCCACCATGGTAATATCGCGCGATCGCAGTATTATGACAAGAATCTTGAGGACATAATTCGCATATAGCGGGAGGTCTCGGGGAGCCTTTTCGATCATGCCCTCTAGGATTTGGAGGGTGACTTGAACATTTCTGTATTTGATTAGGTTAGCAGACTCAACATAATGCATGCATGCCGCATATCCCTTCTCTACATACCCTATTCTTGCTCTCCAGACATCACTCGCTGTCTTCTTCTCCAAGAAGGCACCAACCTTCTGCACCTTGCTCCGTCGCGTTGTCGCATAGTAAAGGAGGTAGCTTAGTTCGCTGGAATTGGGCTTGACATCAACTGCGCCCTTGGTTGTCCTGGGATAGCACTTGAGAATAAGTACTTGGTGTTTCGGGCGACATTTTTCCCGTATCGAGATCATTTTCCGTGTCTCTCCGGAGCCTTGATCTGCCTGGTTCGCTCAATGGATGGGCGATAGGCCAGAGGCTGGAGATTGCTCGGTGATGTTGACACGGTGGCCCTGAGATACTCGACAAGTGAGGTGAGACTTGAGAGAGTACGAGTAGCATGTAGGAAGAGTCGAGGGAGGGTAAAGCAATGGGCATCTGATTCTCGAAATGTTTCTGCTGACGAGGGAGTCTGTGTCGGTTTCTGGCCAGAGTCGGGACACTTTGACGCTAGTTTCCAGCTGCCCCCTTGTACAGGTAAATACGCCGCAAAGCGAACAACACAAGAGTGACGTCTGTCGAATCCTTGCCTGTCAAGGTTCAACCCAAATTTCAACCTGAACGGCATAAACAGGACAACACATTTTGATCTGAATGGGCCTATCAACAATACAAATAATGCAGTCAGATGGAGTTGCTCCATCGGTTGGGTTGGAATTCCGAGGCACTTTATTAGCTCTTCCCACTTTATAATGTGAGTACTCCCAGGTTGTTATCTTCCCAACCCTCCTTCCAACACTCCTCCCAACAGCTCCTCCCAACAGCTCCTGTGAATAGCCTAATGTGCTGAGCACCCCAAGGATCTCTTGGAGCAGGTTGTGCTAGTATACATATTTAGAGGTTGGTTGGAACAGTTGGGCTGAGAAAGTCACCTAAACTCTGGCTTACTACGAGTAGGCAGATTCTGCTCCTCTAATGATTAGGATACCTGTCACTTAGCCACAGGAAGTTAGCTACCTAGGTAATAACTCGAATTATCACGTGGCGGAGTGAATGTAGGTAAACTCTACCGGGCCGGACAAACTTCTTTTCTCAACACCAAACATAGGTAACAAGAGATGGCAGGGTTTCAGTTGTCTACCAGCTCATTCTGGTTCTCCCGTCATTCAACCAACACCAACATGCCAACCCAAAATTCCGAGGAGCCCGTGTAGTGTCAAACATATGGTTGGACGCCGGGGAACAATGAGCTTCAACCAGCTTTCGTCAATTTCGTTAATTTCGTTAATTTCGTTAATTTCGTTAATTTCGTTAATTTCGTTAATTTCGTTAATTTCGTTAATTTCGTCAACCAATACCCGATTCGCTTTCTCGGATTTCGTTCTCGTTCTCTCCAGGCTCAAGAAGAAATTAGTACTTTGGAAAGTGCCTCTCGTTGCCCTTTTTAGCCCGCTGAACAGCCTTCCTGGCGTTGCGGGGTTACGGCATCGTCTTGCGCGTCCGTCAGCCTGAAGTCTGGCTCAAGGCCTTTCCGTCGCATGATGAGAGGACGGAGAAATATCTCTTCTTCCGATTTTCAAACTTCATTATATTATTTTGTACCAATTTATTGATGTCATTTCTCAAGTTCTTGTGGCAAATACACTGTAATGGCCGCACGAGAATATCTGCCGAGGCAAGCAAGCTTTGAGGTTGAGCAAGTTTTTTTTTATTCCATACTACATATAAACCGATCACCGTGTATTGATTAACAATTGCGTTATCCCAAAGTTATTTGCTGTTCGACTTTAACGAGATTTTATCGACTTAGGTTGCTCACGGTAGATTCCAGTGGAAATTGTTGAGTTACGACGTGGTGGCGCTCGTACTGCCACCCACACCCATTCAAAAAAATTTACGAGTTGCGTTTTTGTCTCAGAGATCCCTTTCATGTTCAAGGGATTTTTTCATGGTTCACATCGAGAAGTTACTCACTCTTATACAACGCGTACTTCATTCCACTGGTACTCAACCATGTCACTGCGAAACATTTAATTGTGGAAGACCCGGGCAGCTGGAAAGATGTGCCCCCAATGCGGTTCCAATATATGCAATTTTACCATACAAAGATCGATATTTCGCCGAATCTCTATGCAGATGCCGAAGCCATAGTTAGGGCATCCAATCGCAGAGGCAAAAACTACTCGGCGTTCCTGGGATATTTTTTCGGTAGTGTCAGCTCGCACTTGTGCTGCCTTTTCAAGACCCTGTGCCGCCACCTTCTTCAACTGTGCCATCATCCTCCTCGGGTAAAAAACTGACCCATGAATATATTTCCACGTCAATTGCGGGGGAAATTTTCTCTCTCCTCTTCGAATTTTTACCAAAGCTTTTTGAAATAGTTGCATCTCAATGTCTGGAATTGTTGATCATGACTTATGACCTGGGTGTGGGAAACGCGAGGAATCCTCTTCTTGTGGTTTACGCTTGTACGGTCATTGCCGTCTTGACAACGATTCTAAGAATTCGGTCGAAATGGCTGCGGAAAGCGAGGTTGGTCTCGGATGACTATCTGGTTGTGGGAGCATTAGTAAGTCATTGTCCGAATCTCCATTAAATTAGTTGCTAACTGTTTTCAGTTTCTATTATTCGCTAGCGTGGGACTTTACACTGCTGGTATGAACCTCCATCAAGCTTCTCAATAACCTTCTAAGTCTTGCAGGCGTTATCGTTGGTGGAATAGGCCGACATGCCAGAAATGTCCGACGTAAAGACGTTGTCAAACTGCTCAAAGTATACTCACTCAAGTCACAGATAATTGTCTAGATAATTAACATGATCACAGATAGTCGTGGCTGTCAGACCACTATACGGCATTGAAGTAGTCCTCGCCAAAATGTCAATCATGTCCTTCTATTTCAGACTTTTCGGTTCATTGCGCAGTTTCCGGCTTTCGGCATACGCTATTTCCCTCATTATGATATTATGGGGATCGACAGTCATCCTAGAAACGGTCTTTATTTGCATGCCATTCTCCAAAAATTGGGATATGAAACAAAAAGGATATTGTCTCCATGCTCGAGAATTATACATTGCAATCGGAGCTGTAAACATCTCGACCGATATCTTGCTGATGGGCCTACCGGTCCCCTACATTTTGGGAATGCGAATTGATCTCAAAAGAAAGTTAGGAATCATAGCAATGTTCTCACTAGGAATTTTGTAAATCACCCCCTCCTCTTCCAAACTCATGTACTAACGAAATCAGCAACACAGCAGTATCCATCCTCCGCATGCGTGCCTTCCTTAATGCCTACAAACACGATATCACCTTTACAATGGCTCGTGTCTTTCTATGGACAACGATGGATCCTTGCGTTTGTATTATTGTGGCGAATCTTCCTATGGTGAGAACTTATTTGATGATTGTTGCGCCAAAGGTTTTTGGGAATACGGAGAGTGCAATTAATATTAGCAATGCTATTCAGAATATGAGGGGGATTAATAGAATTGTCGTTCCGCCGGAGAGAGGACATCTTGGGTATACGAGGGAGTGGATGGAGAGGGGTGGTGGGAGGAGGGGGAAACCTTTTGGGGTTGAGGTTGTGATTTCTGGGGGGCGGGTAGGGAGGGAGGGAGTATGAAAAATGGTTAAGATTTTTGTCTTCGACCATGGGGAAGAGTCCTCTAGGTGTTGTGGTGTCACTCTGCGGGGCTGTTGGAAAGCGTCGAATCACTGCCATCTCGGTGTCTATTTATTGAGGACACGACCGACAGTACATACAGTACAAGTCCCGCGGAATGCCAAATAATGACCAGCGAAAGATGCGAGTTGGGTGATGTTCCACTGCTGCTGGAATTATATTCACAAAATAGTCTCCAAATTACTGAGAACGAAATACACTCGACCAAAGTTCGTCTCAGAACACTCTTGATGTCGTTGGCTGTATATTTCCCAAATCCAGTTCATTGCATACCCAATAGCATAACGTCATTGACAATATATTCCCTCTAAACCTTCGCACTAATTTAATAGCTTCAGTTGCCTAGTGGCTCACTAGACCCACCCAGCCCCTCTCTAAGAGTTTTAAGCACCCACAATACAATTAAAAATCCAAAAGTCCAAATAAGGAAAAAGATGGCAACAAAAAAACCTCACATTCAACTCTCGGTCGTCTAGTTGGTTTATGGCGTCCGGCTGTAATTGTTTCAGTCATACCGGAATGGTATGTTCTTACTCCCACACTCAAATATATGTGTTTAGCGTTTACTAACGGGCGGGTTCATAGTCGCGTGTTCGACTCACGCCTGAGAGATCTTGATATACCATATTTTTTTTGCATATATTGTTGATAGTATATATGGGGAATGAAGTGGTGTTGTTAGCGGGGTTTTGTTTTGTTGGTGGAAGCCAACACACGACTTTCGCTTTTGTACTATGTACCTCTCACTTTTATCAATTCACTTTATCAAAAGCAAGTCCTCACATTTAAAACAACTCGTCAATGCCTAGGTAATAAACAAAGCCCAAGCTTGAATCATTCTCCACTCCCATTCGCTTACCCGTACCCTGAAAGGGGGTGTTCCGTTCCGTAACATCCAAGGGACACCGGTCGACATGAACCATTTGTTGCAAATCGCGAATGTTCGTATATTTCCGGATTTGGATTTGTGTGCTTGTTTTATTTTGCATTTCGCAGTTTTTCGTGAGTTTCCGGATTTGGTTGGTGCAGAGGGTACTCGTGGACGTTGGCGTTGTATTCGGGGTGGTGTGTTTTTTCGTGTATTGCCGTATTGGGAAATGCACGAGTGTTTGTGGCGATAGGCGTACGATAATTGGCTTTCGATTCACAAGTCAGTGATGAACTTCTTTTTCATAATTTCAAAATAAAGTCTTCTCAATTGAGATTCATAAAGCTTCCATATTTAGATTCAATCCACTATTACCCAACACCCAGGTCTCAAAGGAAAACCCCTGGGTTAACTGAAGATGGGCTGGGTAATACCCGGCGCATGTGATCCCGAGATTTTGAAACTCCCCAAGTCCCAACCGGCCTTCTCTTTCACTTTCACCGAACCTCGGCTTGATAAAAATCCATCTGATCTGTACTCCACCACCGAGCAACTTTCTTTGCTGCTAGGGAAAAGGGATGAGACGTGCATTCCTGGAGGTTGCAAACACGAAGATACCTCTTACTCGGATCAATCATTCTCTACGAAGATCCCCAGCAGCTCAATTCTTCTTATCAGCGCAGACGCCCCGTCAAAGGACATTCCTTTACCCCCCTTCCAACACCATGGCGGATCGAAGAACCCTTGTTAGACCACCACCTCTGGATCCAACGAAATCAGCAATTGAAAATGTATTGGAGCTTACAGAACTCAAGCAAATTGGACCTGTGCGTTTTCTCTCTCTTCAGACTTGTGTCAAACACCCCAATGCAAACCTCCATTTCCCCGAACAGTGTTAACTCTTCTTTTCAAAGGATATGTTCACCAATACCCGACCGTTATGGCATCCCCCCGGAGCTCGTGGAATCTATGGAGGAGCAGTAATCGCCCAAAGTCTAGCAGCAGGCCAACGAACCGTTCCCGAAAATTTCACAGTCCATAGCATGCACTGCTACTTCGTCCTAGCAGGGGACGCAACAATACCAATCATGTACTACGTCGAGCATGTTCGAGAAGGACGATCCTTTGCCACACGAACAGTTCAAGCTCGACAACGGGGAAAGGCTATATTCACAACCACAATGTCATTTACAAGGGAAAACAGCGGGGGAGATAGAACGGTGGAACATGCTGTACCTCTGCCCGGAACCGTTGTGCCTCCTGAGGATAAGGAAGATATGGATTTGGATGGCAATGCACCATTTATAAGTCGAAGAATCGCAATATTGAATAACGATAGTAAGGACCTAGATTCGAAACGAACGAGACAATGGATTAAAGCCCGAGGTCGAATTAGTGAGGCTGGAGGTCACCAAGCACATCTCAGTGCTCTAGCATACATGTCCGATTCCTACTTCATCGGTACAGTCTCACGAATCCACAATCTCTGGCGATTCGGGGCACCTGCCGAACCTCCTGCGGGGACGAAAGCAACTCCTGAAACTGAGCAAAGGAAGAGATATCTGCAGAAGCTCAAGGAGTCAGAGGGGTTCCATCCTGATATTGAGAAGGCCGATGGCCAAGATGAGGTGGGGATGATGGTTTCCCTGGATCATAGCATTTATTTTCATGAGCCCAGGAGGTTTAGATCTGATGAGTGGATGTACTCTGAGATGGCGAGTCCGTGGAGTGGGAAGGGGAGGGGGGTTGTGCAGCAGCATATTTTTTCTGCGGATGGGACTTTAGTTGCTACTTGTTTTCAAGAGGTATGTTTTGATTTCTCTATTTTTGGATTTCTTTTGCGGGACTAGTTTGCTAACTATATACAGGGTGTTGTGAGATTAAAAGAGGAGAAGAAGTCGACACCGGCTTCCAAATTATGATCTAGAAGTAGATTTTGGATATTTCTCATGTATATTGGCTAGATTCTTTACATATATTTCTTACTTCTTTCTTGTCATTTATATTGCAGCATCTGGCTAGAAATAATTACAAGATAATACTTTATCAATAAGTCTGGAAGACTATTTTAAGGAACTGGCTCTGTCAATTATGCGGCCATGCCTAGTGATATGATTAGACAATGGGTTTCAAATCAAAATGGCAATTGGAATCCGCACGAGCATCAACACATAATCTTCACCCACATAAAAGGAAGAGCTGGACTTAAAAGAACAAGAGAGTACGGACATTATCACTCGCGACTTCACCCTCGATGGAAACCGCTAGACCCCAGCCGACCATACCGCTTGAAGTAATCAAAAACCTGACAATTCACTTTTAGCGACGGCAATGTCAAGCCGGATGGAAGTTTCCAAAATGTGGTTTAACAGCCCTGAAAGAGCATGCTACTGTCGAAAAAGATTCAGCTGTCGAAATACATATAAATTTGGTTTTGCTAGCCAAGGGTGTCTGTTGCTTTTGCTGGGTTGAAAGCCGTCATGCCAATTCCCCGGAAGCATCGAGAAGATTCGGCTTTAGAGAAGTACTTTGGTGGAGACGAAGCTACCTCTTGAAGTAGATAGAGTAGTGTTCTAAATTTAGTGTGAGTGAACTTGGGTCGAATTTGGGTTCTGTTTATTGGTCAGAAACTGGATCATACCCCAAAATAAGGGCAATTGAAGTAGACTAGCTTAAATTCACCCACTTCATAACACTTCGAATCGAAAGACGAGGAAAAGGTATATTGCGTTGTTATCCCGCTCCAGCCCTGCTTCGAAGCCAATGCAAGGAAGTCTCGGAATGAGTTTTTTTGAAAAAAGACGGCGGGAACTGCCTTACCTTCAGTATAAAAAACCGCTGATGGTCATCGAAATTGAAACAACGAAAAAACTGGAACAACTATGTTCTTCTATGGAGAAGGGAATGTGAGGAAGATTCGAGATATGCTTAAATATTTTCAAACTTCAATTGTACGGCACAAGGATCCTTTTCTCGCTTGTTGTGCATGGGGGGATTCGGAGTAGAAATTCTTTCTACTATAACTGTGAATAAAGTTCACTGTCGAAAATAACTCTACTGCCGATTTGATAGATAACATGCATTTAGCATAGCAGGTTGCTAAGCTAAGAATCTGGGAAGCTCTTTTCTGATTTCTTTCAAACACTGAGGGGATAATTCAGTTCAGGAAACTAGACCTGTAGTCTATATAGTCGAGTCTGCTCTAGGGCTTTCGTGAATGAATTTCTTCAAACTCTATCATGCGTCGAAGAGGGGTTGGTCTATTTAAACGAAAGGGTAGGAAAAGAATCTCGTATAGTTTCGAATTTGCTAATTTGGACGATGCAAGGAGACCAAGGTCTTCGAAATTGTTGAGTACAGGAAAAGAGACAAATAATTTAATTAGACTTGGTATTATTCATCTCCGCATGCCAGAAGTTCGTAGTTTTCGGTTCAAGTGGCAGGCTCTCCAAGGCCAATGGCTTAAGTTAGACAATAGATGCTCAATCAACTACAAGCTGTAGTATATATCTTGGACACCACTTGGGCAATGGATCAGCAAATGAAATCGCAAGCAATCCAACGCCACATGTGTTCCACGTTACTAAACTGAAATTGGTACATTTAATTCTTTACTCCCAAGGTCGCCGACTTCTCTCGCTCTCACTCCACATGATTACCATCATTTCCAAGGCACTGACCCATAACACCTCTTCATTTTATCACGAAGAAGCTGCTGTCGAAGTCCCTTTCGCTGTCGAAAATAAAGAAGTTCAGTTTATGAGCAGCGAAGATCTTGCGATTGAAACCAGAAAACTAGCTTCTGCGAGTTCAGAAGGCATGAAATCCTTTTCTATATAGCATGACGCAATTTTTTTTATTTTGCAGGTGTTGCCAAAGCATTAGTCGTGGGTTCTCTTTCTTGCCGACATAAATACTGTGATAGCACTCATGTCTTCGGGGAACTTTGCTGTTACAGAACGTTTCCATAAACTAATTCATGCTATTAGATGCCCTGGTACTTTGAAGTTTACTGTCGAAAATGTGACTGCTGTAGTTTGGGTTAACATAAAACTAGGATGCTTTTAAGCGCAGGAGACAATTTCGTACCATTTTAAGAAGTCTGCGAAAAAGTAATCCAAACAGCGAACCTGATACCTCAGGTAGGATGTGCCGACTCTCAGCCATCCTCGCTATCCAAAGTTTTCTCGTATCCCCATTTGTGCTCTTCTTCACAGAGCCGGAGATCATTTTTACGAGGCTCAAGTGCACCCTCGTCGACATATAATTTCAAAAGAGCACAAATAAGGGGGAATCCAGGTTGACTTATTATAATTCACACCACCATCTATAAGTCTAAGATTTACCAGCCTCTACCTCCCCCTTAACCTTGAAGTCCTCTTTCTTCGGTCTAATCCCGAAAATCGTGCTACCAACTCTCACTTCATCACTCCCCATCTCAATCGCGCCCTCGAAATCCTCACTCATTCCCATACTCAACTCCAACTTTCTTCCGCCCAACTCATTCTTCAACTCCTCTTCCAAACGCTCTTTTTCCTGCTTCAAGAGTACGAAATCTTCATTCTCGTTTCCGGCTGCGGTCTCTTTGCTACGAGCGATGGCGCCGATGGTCATTAGCCCGAGGAGGTTGAGAGATGGACAGTTCGTTAGGACGTGCTTGGCTAGTGCGGTAGTATCGGAGCCAGGCGTGGTTCCAGATTTTGCAGATTCGCCGGAGGTGTTAACTTGAATGTGGATGTTGAGAGGGGGAAGGTTGGTGTGGGTTGAGCGGCCGAGGTGCAGTTGAGTGGCCTTCTTTTCCGAGTCGATTGAGGAGACACAGAAGAGGTTGAGAATTGTTGATGCTAGTGGTTTGCATTTATCTGCTGGATTGTTAATGTGGGTGTGATTTCAAGGGTCTGTGATAGAGTCATATCGCAGATATTGATATTGTATCACATAAACTCGCTCTTTTCATATGAATGAATAAAAAAAGAATAATATAAGAAATCAACCTCACTTACTACTTTGTAAACCTCCAATAAAATGCCACTTAATATCCTTGGGCAACATCTCGGCCTTCTCCATCAACTCCTGAGCATAATTCTCCCCAAAGTGCACTTGCTTCACATCAGGATCTTGATAGAGAGCCAAAATATCAGAGGCAGGCTTCAACTTTGAAACTGCTACCAATCTTACCTATTCCTCTCATCAGCTTTCATCCCCAAAAGCAAAGGGCGAAGGTCAGGTGATAGTTGTGAGTGAGAGAAAAATTACATTTCGACCGTTTGCACTTTTGATGACGCGTTGAGAGACGGCTTGTAGTGCGCCAACTAAGTCTTTGGCACGCATGCTGTCGAATTGGAGTTCTGATGTGGATGATGTACTCATCATGTGTCTCTCTAGACGCAAGAGTTTTCAGGGTGGCTGGATAGATTGCGTGGTGTTGTGGAATGGAGGTGACGAGGATTGGGGTGGGTCGAGGGTCGAGGCTTAGAGTCTTTGGGGTCCGGCTTTTCGGCGCCGGCATCGGCTCATCGGATGCTGGATCGGTGGGTCGTCTTGGCATATATTCAAGGAAGGCAGGAGTTATGGAAGTCGACAACGACCTGGTTCCTAGGTTCCCGTCTGGAAGAAGTTTGATGGCGACGGAAATAGATTTCTTGACATTTTTACGACTTGGAAGTGTCGAGTGTCAGAAAACCAATGGCAAGGTCTTTCCATGCGCCATGCTTTCTACTGCTGTTGGAAGGCACAACTCAAGAAGGATTCTGGCCGCATATCGTGAGTTGGTGAGCGAACTCAGCTTGGTTTGATTGTGCCTCGAGGTTTCTGTTGGCGTTTGTGTGTTTGTTTCTATTTTGATCCTTCAATGAAAGATCATGGGGAATATGCGGGCATCATCATATGTTTGCTCTTATCGTGTTGAAGTACTAGGCAAAAGCCCGTTGTTGAAGGTATGGAGGGGCACAGTTGCTTCTCCCAACCATTCCCTTCTGTTGCTTCTTGTGAGTACGAGAACGCGTGCTTTTGAGTTCACGGACAAGATACTGGAGAAATCCTTGACGGTTTGAAGGCGGGGTATTTCTGAACGTTACCCCCAAAGGGATTCTCTTCTCGATATCACGTCCACCAGTCGCCTCGGGTTTGTTTCATCTCGAGTAGAAACATGTCGTTCGTCTCTGCAGAGACTCCACTCATGGGCTGGTTTTCATGCAAGCCTTGGGAGGTTCGTTGTGGATTGTTGCTTAGCTGTGAAACAGTCATATCTGTTTTGTTGTATGAATATTACAATGGTTTCTTGTTTATATCACATTACGAACATCTCTCTCCAGACGGGTGTAGCAGCTGAGGAATTTCAAGTCTCGACTCGGTGGGAATTGTTTGTTGGAGTGCATACGAGTAGCAGGAAATGAGTTCTAAAAACTTCCATATTTAGCTGACCATACACGTATGGAGGGATGCAACCAACGATCGCCCGTCAGATCTTTCCCACAAACATGCGATGATATTAGTGTCAGAACTTTAAAATTATTTTCACAAAGTGGCTCGTTAGTTCACTCCAAAATCAGTTAGATATGCATTTTCGGTTGTCTCACTACCACATGCTTTGAACTCGGAATTGGTGGCAAGTGAACACAGTCATCGTCATCTTCGAGATCTTCAAAAGTTCAAACCCACTAAGATTGATACAAGTCACCAAATGATGAAAACGCGAGTGCTAATTCTCCAATTTTCATAAAAAGTCCGTCTTGTGTCAAACCCCTGAAATTAGTGAAACCTAGCTTCCAAGGATGGTGTCTTCCTTTTGTGGTCCCACGATGACATCCCTCCCGAAGGTTGGAGTCCGGTTCGTCGTGTTCCTTGCTGGTAATACCCCTGTGGCGCTTTTAATAACCAGGCCAGCCACACAGACAGCCACGCTCGCTGCAGACGCAACAGGGATGTCCTAGGAGGAAGAAGAAGGGGTAAAATTGATAATTCTAGCAGCTAAGGATTGAACTCCTCTTCACCGAACACCAACACCAACACCAGCACCAACACCATCCTTACCTTCCTCCTCGTCCGTTGTGTTGGTTCTCTAGTCGTCTCGAAGACTCCCTCCCCCTTCGACGCCCACGTTCGTTTCCATTAAGAAGCACCAACACGTCCCTCGTGTTCGTTGCGTGGAATTGTCAGTATTTGCAGACCACCGGCGTCATATCTATCCACAGAGGCGGCACGCTTGAAGCGGATCCATTCTCTTCGGTGCTGATCAACGATCCTCTCGATACCTTCGTTTCGCCAATCGATTGATCTTCCTTCTTTTCTTCCTGTTTCAATTCTTCTTTCCAGATTGTAGCATCAGCATTCCCCGCCACGGTATTCTTCAAGCTCGACCACGACAGAGCATCCTCACGCAGCCTCCACTGGCTCGCAGATCCGAATAGCATCATTCCTCTCCGAACAAATGTCATTGCGCTCTCCAAAATCACCACGGGCACCTCTATCACCTCTTAGATCTCCCACCAACTTTTCCCACCGGGGCTTCCAACCCCTTAACAACAACGATAGCGAAAGCGATATGGGGTACGATTCGAATATCCAGATGCAGGCCATCCCACGACGTTCAGGTTCTTCGACCGGTGCTCGAAAGCCCGGCGAAGGCACAAACCTCCCCCAAGATTTCTCGACAGCAAACACATTCAAGGATGAAGAGAAGAAGGGCTTTTTCAAACGAGGTCCAAAGGGTAGGCGGAAGGATCCAAAAGCACCAAAGCCCGCCACAAGAGTCAACACAGATGGCGAGGAGGTCTCGATAAATGCCATTGGACGATTCTACAAGAAGATTGTCAACTTCTCAGTCGTAACTCGATATTTTGTCTACGTCCTGCCGGTTGGAAGTGCTTTAGCAGTCCCAGTTGTCTACTACGCAGTAACAAACAAGGATGATTATATTACCAATGCCATTGGTGTCAGAACATATCTCTTCTTCCTCTGGCTCGAAATTGTCTGGTTATCACTCTGGATATCGAAGCTCATGGCAAAGTTTGTCCCTTGGTTGTTTATGACTTTGATTGGAGTAGTCAGTTCTGGTACTAAGAAATACGCTCTCATTCTAAAGGCCGTGGAAATTGAACTCAGTTTAGTCGGTTGGGCTGTTACTTCTTTGCTTACATTCAGTACCCTCACCTCGGATACGCTCAACGGTCGAAATAAAGATCCCCTCCCCGCCGGTATCGTTAAGGACCCAAAGTGGATTACTGTCATGACGCATATTCTTGTACCAATTCTTATTGCCTCTTTACTTTTGCTTGGGGAGAAGATGGTGATCCAACTTATCAGTATCAATTACCATCGACGTTCATTCGACCAGAGAATCAAGGAATCGAAACATACCATACACTTACTCGGCCTACTTTATGATGCATCTCGGACTTTGTTTCCTACATATTGCCCAGAGTTTGCCGAAGAAGACTACATTATCAACGACACTATCGAAGCTGTTCTTGCAAAGACTGGACATCGCCGAACTGGTTCCAACACACCTCTCAAGGTTCTCGGAGACATTGGTCGTGTGGGAGATAAAGTTACTTCTATGTTTGGAAACATCGCATCTGAAATCACTGGCAAACAAGTTTTCAACCCCACTTCCGCTCACTCGGTTGTCGTAGAAGCTTTGGAGAAGAACAAGTCTTCCGAGGCGCTTGCTCGAAGACTTTGGATGTCATTTGTTGTTGAAGGTAAAGATTCGCTTTATGCAGAGGATCTCGAAGAAGTGCTTGGTCCATCCAGACGTGATGAGGCCGAGGAGGCCTTCAATGCTTTGGATGGCGATGGAAATGGTGATATCAGTTTGGAGGAAATGATTATGAAGGTCGTGGAAGTTGGTCGTGACCGAAAAGCCATTGCTTCAAGTATGCACGATGTTGGCCAGGCTATTGGAGTTTTGGACAACATTCTGATATGGGTACTACTTGTTATCGTCGTTTTTATTTTTGGTGAGTATCCGTTATCTTGCTCAAAAGAACTCCTGCTGACAATATCTAGTTGCCTTCCAAAATACCAACTTCCTCACCACGCTCGCGACTGCCGGTACAACTTTACTCTCCCTGTCTTTCGTCTTTGCCGCTACTACCCAAGAGTTCCTCGGAAGTTGTATTTTCCTGTTTGTTAAACATCCATTCGATGTTGGTGATCGTGTTGACATCATTGGACCTGATTGCCAACATCTCGTGGTTGAACAGATCTCCTTGCTTTACACCCTCTTCAAGCGTATCGACAATATGAAGATGGTACAGGTTCCCAACATTGTACTCAACAACTTGTGGGTTGAAAACGTGACCCGATCCAAGGCTATGAAGGAACAACTCGAAATGTCAATTTCCTTTGATACTTCACTCGAGGATTTGGAACTTCTACGTATCGAGATGGAAAACTTCGTTCGCCACCCCGACAATGCCCGCGATTTCCAACCCGATTTTACTCTTGAAGCTGCTGGAATTGGTAACATGGACAAGCTTGTTCTCAAGATTGAGATTTGCCACAAGTCGAATTGGCATAACGAGACTGTTCGTGCTTCCCGTCGATCGAAATTCATGTGTGCTCTCGTCATCGCTCTTCGGAAGGTTCCTATCTACGCACCGGGTGGAGGCGGAGAACCTCTTGGAGGTCCTACCAACCCTGGATACAGTGTAGCTATTTCAGATGCCTTGGCTGCTGAAGCACGAGACAAGGCTAAGGCTGCCAAAGATGCCAAACGTTTTGTACCAGCCGCTACCAAGGATATTGCAGGACATGAAGAAGACGCAGCTGACGCCATGAACGCCCGTAACCCATTATCTGATGCCGCACATGCTGGCGAAGATGAGAGAACTTTGAGCGGTAGTCGAGAGGACAGCGAGGACCGAAAACGCAGCATGGAAATCGAACACCTTCGTGATGGATTGAAGAAGACCAAGTCTCATCGTGGTGTCCGAAGAGCCGGTGATCACATCCCAGACGCACCAGCCGCGAGTGCACCAAATATCAGTGTCACTGGTCCAGCAGCATATCAAGCATACCAAACAACCGGGTATGGCAACAGAGAGATCCTAGACGAGGAAGCTGAAATGGGAATTCATCAGACTTCTTCCACGGGCCCGTTAGGTGGAACAGCGTCAGATAACTTTGGAGCACAGCCCTCAGCCGGCGGTTACAGCATGTATCCTCCTCCAGGACAACAACAATACCAGCAGCCATACCAACAAGCTCAACCAATCGGTCTATATCCTTTGGGAAGTAGTCCCTCTCAACAACCAACGCCACCTCCACCTCAAGGACGGTCGCGCAAATTGAGCTTGAGCGTTCGACCCGGTACTGGCGGTAACGCTTCGGGCGGAAATAAGGGATCGGGAGCTGGACCCAGTGGCTCGCATGATGAGTACTCATGATAAACTTGCTCATTGACTGGCCTAATTTGATTGTTTTCTAATATGACGAACACCACGAATTTGCTTTTGAATCTTTGGTAGTTTAGGGAGGAGTTTATTTTGACTTTTTTTGTGTGGGATATTTTAGAGGTATGGAAGGGATGGATGTATAGTGTATAGATTTATTAGATTGGGATATTGGGGGGAAGTGAGATGGTAACTTATGTTACGTACAGAGAAAAGTTTGATGACAAGTCGAAAATTAGATATGTCATGTTGTCGGATAGGAGAAAATTGAAGACCTGTTAAATCATGAATTGTTCCTTTGAGTGATGATCTTACATGCCTTGTTGAAAGTTGCGCGTAAGCCAGTACACATCAAGTAACCCAAGCATCACGCCTGGGGAGTTGTGAGGGCAAACACCAATACCAGCTCTCGCAACGAAAACAACCAACCACCTGTAGAAACTCGTTTTGGTTTTGCTGGAACTTCGCGTAGATGGGGATAAAAGGGCGATGAGCTTAATTCTCACCACCCCTCCTCTCAATTGCCTCGAGCACTCAACCTCCGGATTAAAGCAATATAAAACATCTCGAGTGAAGTGGTCTGATGAATAGAACACAAATTCCCAATGAGGGGGAGAGAATATAAGCGAAGCCCGACAACGTGGCACAAAGAAGACTGAGTCGACTTACACCCACAAGAAAAGAGCAGGCAACTGTTGCTAATCAGACGTATATTTGACGGTATAAGAAGAAATGTGGCTACTTCTAGGAGGTCAGTCATCGTGGTCAAACATCCGGTAGATAGCGGAAGCGACCCCCTGTGTTTTCGTCCGTGTCCTCCCACGATGCTGATCGGCACGTCACCTTTTTGGGGTCAGCTGTGCGAGGACTCTCCAAACACTGGGACCAATAATGTGCAACCCTGGGAACACGACATTGACAGCACACAAGTATGCTTAGCTTAGGCCTCTAACCTAGCTCCCTGTCCTGTTCTTGTGTTACCGTTACTCTTCGCAAGCAGAGGGGGTACATAACAGCTTTCCTTTTCTCACCACTTCCTTCAAACGAAAATCTACTCGCAAAAAATCCCCTCTCGAAAACCGCAAGAAATCCAAAATGTCTTCACCATTAATTCGCTCCACAATTCAATCATGCATTCTCGCAGCTTTGAGCAATCTGACAGCTCAGGTTATCACCGCATATAGAGGCGAGGTACGCATCAGAGGTGCTTCTATCAGCTGCAGGTGCTGACCATCCATAGTCTGCATATACGATCAACTGGACTCCCATCTTGCAATTTATTATATTCAACGCTTTGAATTGCCCTCCAAACTTCTTATGGTACGATAGCCCTCTGGCTCTTCAACAACTACTAACTGTTTTCCCAGGCAATCCTACCTCGAGTCTGCCTTCCCCTCCACCTACACTGTCCCCTCCAAATCTGCCATTGCAGCCGCTGCCGCGAACAACGAAAAGGAACTCGACCGCGAGGAAACGACCCACGAGATCCTTGAAACCAAGCTTTCCGTCCCCAATACCCTTATCAAATTTGTTCTCGACCAGACAATTGGCGCGGCGTTGAACACCGTAATGTTTTCGTTTGTCATGGCGGGTTTCAAAGGCGCAACTTTTGGACAAGCGGTGGTCACGACTCAACAGGAATTCCTCCCATTCATGAGAGCTGGCTGGACTCTGTGGCCTGCTATCAGTGCTCTCAACTTTACGGTTGTGCGAAGCGTGGAGATGCGACAGCTGTTAGGAAGTCTTGCTGGTTTTGGATGGAATATATATCTCAGTTTGGCTTCGGGATAAGGCGTACATGGTTAGTTTGAGATACCCGGAAAGGAAGCATACAAGGCAAAAGAACATGGCGTAGAGCAGAAGTTTCACGACTAGATATGACATGGAATGATAGGACTGGGTTTCGCCGGTGGCGCATGGAGTTGGGATAGAGGATCGATCATAAGTGGGTTGTCAGATCATTTCAGATAAGACACTTTCAAAGTTGCGAGAAATTTTTCTATGCCAATCTTTCAGTAGAAGAGAAATTTCCTACCTAAAGACTATTTCTATGGTTCTTGGCGTAACTAGTGGGGAAGCTATTGATTGGCGAGTAAGCTACGAGTAAGCCCCGAGTAACTCCTGGGTAAGCTGGTAGCTTCCGCACAATTTCGTTCGTGAATATTCTATTGGTTTTTCCGCTGGGGGTATTACTCTCCAGACTGTTTCCATTTACTTACACTATTCACGATTCACTAGGAAAACATGAGTATCCGAATGCACCAAAGAATAATAACAATTTTTTATATATTTAGTTTAGAAGGGGTAATCGAAACCCAAGAACTAAAAGCTCCTACCAGAAAATCTTCGTCGCAAAACAAGACTCAACATCCGGAACCTCAGGTCCTTCCTCATCAAGAATACCAATAACACTCAACATAAACGCCAATCCCAGATCCAGTAAGCAGTTCCAATCGCTCCCAAAGCTAAGAACTCTAGACAACTAAATCAAAACAGCAAAAACTAAAACTTGAAAAAGAAAAGACGAAACAAAACCAATTGCCTCCTAACGACGTCGAAGATTCTGAGGCTCATTGAACTGCTCATAATCACCGTAAAGTAAGCCGATTGCTACAGATGCAAAGCCTAGACTGAAGTCTAGGAAGGAACTTAGGTAGGAACCAATTTGCATTTGGCTTCGGAGTAGGGAGATGAAGATTGCTGCGATGTGGGTTAGGATTAGGAAGGAGAGCACGAAGGCTACGGCTCTGCTACGAGAAGGCTCTTCTTTGAACTCAGTGTGGTCTTCCATTTCTGCTAATTCTAGATCTTGGGTTGTGAGAGGGGTGTTGATTTCTCGAGTCAGTTTCAGGGGGTTTGAGTTTCTGGTATGAGTTAATGATATCCTTAGGCTAGGTGCGAGTCCGAGCTGTAAGAACTATTGGTTCATAGTTAGAAAATCCAGGTAGGTGTTTATCTGCCTTTTCTTAGGTTTTGTTTACTTCTTTGTTGAATTGTTTGGCTGGTTATCTGGACGCCTTTGTTCATTCGAAGCTGCTTTGTTTTCGAGATCATAGCACAATTATCTGGTACAATACCTTTGATTCCATCGGGGAGCGGAGATACCTCGGTGGTACTGTTAGATTTAATTGCACCACTCGCTTAGCCAAGGGGGTCATATTTTGGAAGCAAAAAACTCCGGCGGTATCATTCCCAATCATATCTGGTCATATTCTCCGATCTAAGCATCGTAGAGATTGTCGTCGTCGTTGAAGACGAACGACATCTCTCCGCTAACAGCAATTCCCTCTCCCTCTCCACCAAAACCAGCACCCGCACCAACAACCTCTCCAACTCCTCCAATCTCTCTCTTCTCCTCTTCCTCCTCCTTCTTAGCCTTATCCGCCTCCTCCCTCAACGCCAAAACGGCGCGGTTGTGCTCCTGCGCCTTCTTTCTCTTCCACTCCTCGACCCCGCGATCCTCCTTCACCCCCGAACTCTCCGCAAACCAGTTAACCTCCTCCCCCTCCTCCATTCCAACCAAGTAACCCTGAAGGCTACCCCCCTTATGACTCCACTCAAAGCCCAATCTCTTCCAATAGGTACGCTGCTCCCGCGCAACGCGAACCAACTGCTCCTCCTCGAAGAGCTCCTTCTTCTGCTTGGTGCGGGCCTTCTTGCTGCTGCCGAGGACATTGTCCTGGCCTATCTTCCGGGCCGCAAACTCCTCGAAGTCCAGTCGCGACATGGCGACGAGGACGATGGTGGTGGTGAAGGGGTCGAGGGAGCGGACCTTGTGGTAGGTGACCACATCGTTGTGAGCTAGGGCCAGGTTCTCTTGGGAGAAAAGAGGGCGGGCGGGCTCTTCCTCGACGAGGTGGTTGAGAGGCCAGTTGGGGAGGGGGTTGCGGGTGGGGGCAGAGGTAGAAGACATGATGTTGATGATGATTTGCTTGGTTTCCGAGTAAAAAACGCGGTTTATTGGGTGAAAGGTGGTTGTGAGACAAAAGCGCAGCAATGATGGAAATTTGTCGTGTCTGGATGGGAGAAAAAGAGTAGAAAGCAAAAGTTTACACTTGTAATGGACAGAAATTCACCCTAGTCGGTTATAGTTTCCTCTTTTTGAGGACGGTAGATTTTGTCGCTGGAAAATTAAGCGAGGAGGTCAGTCCCATCTTTGTTGATTGTTTTATCTTTTTGAGGCACAACAAACAATGAAATAGTTTTACTGCAGTATATTGCTCAGTACCATAACGTGTTCATTATAATTAATCTTAACATAGGTCATTGAAAAGGGTTGTATGCAAAGTGTCGTAAAATTAAATTAACTGGAAGATTTTACAGAACCAGAGTATAACTCGTTCTTTTTATGTTCATCTTAACATGGTTCATCAAAAAGAGTTATATGAAATATTTTGAAAAATTGATTCCATTAGATACTTTTATTCAAGCAAATAATTCGGTATGCGGCCTGTTTGTCTGACGTTCACCGTAATTTGAGTCCTTGAAACCTTTTTTCTGAAATGTCTCCAGTAATTGAGCTTTTAAGATATAGGTAGAATTAGATTGAAATGTTGAATAGTCGGAAGATTATTTCATGATTTCAGTTTTCTAAACTAGCTAGTATAATATGAATAAACTAAGATCAGATGAAATAGCACTTATTATTATAGTGGATATTTCTTAATATACTTTATTTAAATATGTTTTATAGCTATCTCAAATAAAAGTATTACTTATACGATGAAAATACTAAGTAATCAACAGAAACGAGTCCTGAAGTAGTATAAAAGTGTTTGGACTATTGAATTGTTCAGGATCTGCTCGAAGATCTGCTAGCATGGTGCTAGCAGAATGAACCCTGGTAAACGGGTTTCATATGACTATCATTTTATTCTAGAAGGTAATATTTCGGCACAAGTACGTTGCTATCTCAACCCACTCCCAATGTATCACATGCAATTGCGTAACTTAAATTCGAAAGTTTAATAAAGAATCTTTCCCTTGTATGGCCGCTGTCTCAGTGATTCTCTTTGTCTGCACTCAACCCACGATTGTCAGGTTGGGACAAAGGGACACCGGCATTGTCCAACTGAGATATCAAAAGAACGCGGAGTTCAGTGTCTAGTATCGAACAATAGTTGGAAACAGCTAGTATCGTGGAAATAAGAAGAACCTCATAGCAAGTATGCTTCTCCCATCATCGACTCACTTCCCAACTCACTTTCTGACTTGCATTAATCCCTGACCCCGTTTCATAAATTTTGCACCAGTAATTATATCCCAATCCCAAGACACGTTTTAAGATGACACAAGGATTCTTCCAAAGACTTAGTCCCAAGTTTATCGGAACCACCTTGTCGAAAGAAACAGAAGCACTTGCGTTATACGAAGAGACTTGCTGGTCAACCCTAGACGAAGGATCAGACCCTAGTTCGGGATCAGATTCCCTGAAGTTATTTCCCCCAATCAAAAGTACATCTCCAGACAACAACATCTGGGACGGGCTTAAGGAAGTGAGAGGGGAGATACTGTATGATTTTGAGCAACAAGTAGATTTTTGGGATATCGACCAATCATCCTTTACTTATCCTTACCTTTCACTATTGTGTTTCTTTAGAGAGTATGAAGTTACTTACTGGGAAACTGGTTTGGAAGTAGAGAGCACAGATGGTTCAGATCTGTGGGATGTGATTAACCTTGGCAGTCATTATGCGCAAGACTTGGAATTGTTTTTGCGGAGGCAAGTTGAGGATGGAGAAACGGACAATGGCTCCGTAAGACGAGCTGCTGACTATCCCACCACTGCTAATGATTCAATGGGTGTTTTAGACATGGGAGATATCGTAGATTCGTTGGAACGTTGTTCGATTTGGAGTCCCGTGTCTGACGAGGGACCTGCTTTGTGGGTTTGAAGTTGCGGTCAAGGACAAAGTAAAATGTTTGCTTCAATGAGACACTGAGGCGAAAGTATATTGGTCAGGTAGGTTTAGCGAAGCGACTCCTCTTTACCGCTGATGTATAGATAGTCCTTTACTTGCGCCTGGAGAGGAACCCAGACCCCTTTCCCCCAAATACCAAGATTGAATAACATATTTTCACGCTCAAAAATCACAAGTGACTTTGACACGCTAGATCTGAACGAAATGAATTGTATACAAGACAACTAATTACTTTCACTTAGGGAAGAGAATGTAACTCGGCCACTAATCTCAAAGCGTCCAGCAGCACACTGCCTCAGAAACCATATTCTTCTTCGGAACATCAACTTGTTCAAACATTCTAATTCAACGAGCGTGTCCACAAGGATACCAGTCAAGGTGGCTCCTACTCCATTATCACTACCGATCTATTCCATGGTCATTGGCATGACCAAACCTGGGAGTTGTTTAATCCCTATCATGTTGTTAGCATATTTCATCCGCATATTCAAGAATAAATTCAACTTACAGCCATCACGATCCTCAACGACTGCTGGTGCAACGGAGCACTTCTTCGCATTATCGACAGTCTGTGTCTTGAGACTTGCGCAAGAAGCACCCATGCAGTTTTGTGTATCCATTGCCTTTTGAAGAGCATTGTCCTTCCATCCGAAAACGTAATCAGCATGTTGACCGTAGCCGGTTGGGTCTCCGGTGCTGAGAACGAATGGCTGGCTTCCGTCTGTTGGCCAGTCGTCCTTGTTATTGAACTTTGTAGTATCCCAGACGACCTCGTACATCAATTGTGGGATTCTGACTGGGTGGGTTGATGGGCAGTCACCTCCCAGACTGAGGAAGTTGGCTGGACCAGTCTTTGGGTAAGCAATGTGATCTTGGTGATTTGGGCTGTCGAGGTCCTTTCCATTCCAGCACCTTGGTGTTTGTTAGTACTATGATATTGCAAATAAAACGATAGGAAGAAACTTACGTTGGGAAATGGATGTTGGAGCGGATGCCACCTAAACATGGCTTGGGAGGCAAAGACTCGGTATCAATCCTTGGTTACCATTAGCTATGAAAGTCTTAGAGACTGGAAGAGTGGACAAACTTGGCATCTTGGCAAGGAGCGGAAGTATCTCCTCCAAAGTTTGGACCAGTGTAGCAACGGAAGCAGTTTTGTCTCTTTAATGTAGTATCTTTTCTTGAACGTGACATTGGGTCACCAACGAGCATACGGAATCCTGGTTTGAAAGCAGTGATACTTCCTGGTTTAGCCGAAACGTAATAAACCAGGACACCATCTTTCATTGTGTTGCTGAATTTATCATTGAATTGCAATCTAAAAAGGAGGTCAGCAGCTATACTTTAATTGAAGGTGGAGGATGGAGGATGAAGTGAAAGCTAATGATAGTTTAGGAATGTCCCAAGATCATCATGCCATCATTCCTCGAAATCCCCCAAAGGTAAAGTAAAAATTCCGTCAAACGTACGCAGCCCCACCCTGAGGAACACGCTTGTAGGTGCCGTTACGGGCCTTGAAATATAAGTTTGCGGTCCAGTAATTCGAGAAATCATCAGCGAATGAGCAGGTGGTACATGAGGCGGTCTTTGAAACATCGCCCGTTGTCATTGATACGTTGAAGCCATTTCCTCCCACGATTTGGTGAACGTGGGGAGATGGCGCTTGGCCAGGATTAACAAGGGGATCGATTCGGTCGATGACGAGCTGAGGGCATCCAAACCGCAGCATGGTAGTTCCACCTTGTCGTTTGTCGTAAAGAGAGTGCTCTGGCAGAGCCTCAACGAGCGCCGTAAAGGCGAGAAGAGTCGTCAAAAGCATCGTGAGGTAACGTAATATTGCAGGAATGGAATCGATACCGAGTAGAAGGAACAGCTGGTTTGTGACTAGAGGGGGTTCATCCTTTTGAAGAAAAATCCAAGGGCCGATTATCCATTTGGTGGCATTTTTCTTTTCAACTGCCGTCGTGCCATGGTAAGTTGAATCGACGAGTCATGGTCATTTGGTATATTGTCAATATCGAGATAGATGTTGTAGCCAATCTCTGTGACTTGCCTAGTCGTTATGCACCCCTTGAAATATTTGCCGCTTAAGCCCAAATTAACCCTTTTACCCCACAACCCAAATCAAGCACACCCCCCTGCGTATAATTGGATCCATTTATCCTTTTACCCCACAAAATACTGATCAACACTTCCCATGTATATACTTTGTCGAAAGTCCAAATTTGTGACTGCGACTGCCCTTTCCGCTATTGTTGGCCACTTGGTACTTTAATTTTGAGCACCATCCGTTGGACCGCAAAGTCTTGGTGTCCATGTGAGCCCCAGAGGCGGATTTGGAAAACCTGATAGCAAGCATCAGCGCGGATCTTCATTGTTTTGGGAAGCGACAGCAGTACGAAGTTTTTCATTTCTGAGAGGAAGTATCGTGAGGGAAAATACTTTGTGGTTTTATATTTAAGGTGTTTACCATCCTCGTGTGCACATTAGGAAGAGAATAGTTCGAGTTGGACGTAGTCCTGTATTGCTAAATTGTATATTTTAGCAGCGCTTTGGTGGTCTGGAATCCCAAAGCATGGGGATCAAGTCCAGTAGAACCCCAAGTAAGTAAGTGCTTATCCGAAAGTAGATGGAGAATACCACAAGGGTAATCAAGCTCTAGAATCATGCGGAGAAAAAGAGTTGCCCAATTGCTAGCCAGTGATCCGAATTTCAGCCCAAAATAGAACCTTCTATCTTGGTGGTACCCCACATGTACAATAGTTTAGGGGTGTGTTACCCGTTGGCAGGGGACATATGAAATGTCATTGAGCCGACCAGTAGAATGGCCCGAGTAGAATGGCTTGGTTCTATTTGGCAGTTGATTGACCTTGATTCTCAGATTTCTCCTATGCACGAAAAGTTCGTCATAGCTCAACGTGGATGGGAGGAGGCAAACCAGAGCGTTGTAGATAGTCCCACCGCCGGTCAGAAGGAGTCAAAAGACCAGTATCAGAGATAATGAGGCTGGGCATGAAAAAAGTTCATTTTCGTGCCAGTGTTAGTGCCAAAATTTCCTGTGCCATGCTTGTTTTCGGGTACTCATAGTAAAGCGCAAAATCGAATTCGCCGACCACTTGATTATTCACTGAGATAATCATACAGACACTCTATCTTCAAAGTCACCGATGCGCCCTTTTCGTTTCGATCTGTTGCGTTCTTTATTCGCTATGAAGCACATGACGGACACTTCTATCAGTTATGCTGCAAGGTAGAAATACAAAACATTTAGAGGCTGTACTGTAGAGAAGAGATTTAGTCATTGTTCTGCGTAAGATCTTACCCAAGGTAGGTGTACGCGGAGTAATAATAGAGGCGCTTGCATCTACATTGCAGAGAGTGTTGAGAGTTTCCTGGTCCCGAAGAGGGAATACCACGGGCTCACCACTCAATCTTCGCCGCCCTGTGAAAAAGCAAAGTGAACCTTGGACTGGAGCGCGCAATTTTCTTCATCCTCGATACTTTATAAAGGTATTTCCAACGTTAATACCCTGGGAGAAATGATGGTTGTCGGGCGCTCCCCATACACAACGTGGAGGCTCCCGAGCTCATCACCCCCCCGCCATTCGTTTTTGATAACAAGAAAGCGTATATATGGGTATGGGGAGGAGGGGGGAGGGG